>QEPC01000763.1:1045454-1061203 GCA_003113815.1 Sphenodon punctatus | reverse complement strand
TAATAATAATAATAATAATAATGTCACTGACATCTAATTGCATTTGGAGAGCAGCAGCTCCTACTAAAAGTTGATACTATATTTGCTACTGCAGTAGCTGGATGGCATGATGAGAAACCTTTCTATGAAGTAATATTGCACCATCAGGCATATAACAGTTGTGATTGCACCTCTGGGGAGTTAAATCCAGAAGGATGAACATTCGGTTGTTGCAGACAGCTGAAAGAGCCTAATAGATGTCTGCTCATGAAGAACCATTGGGAGAAACAGTCCTTGGCTGCATGCAGTTCTGTCCTTATCCTAATTGTTTACATGTGATGAACAGACTGAACAGTCAATTAGGATGGGAGGATATGGCATTTTGTTGCTCTGGTGAAATGAGCTAGATTTCTCTTAATGGCTGGTTTACTCCAATGTGTTTATATTGATAGAAAGTCAATGGGTTTTAGATTCTCTAATTCTAGAGATACATTGAAAGCAAGGCTCTTCTACATTGGAGACATGGCCATTACCGGCCATAGCTATTTCACCACAAGGGGCAAAATCATTTTTGCTGTCCCCTCTCCCCTATGTTAATGAGAAATTATGCATAATACAGCTTGTGACTTAAAATTATCTGATGAAAATTCGGGGAGACAATTATTTGAAGGAAGACCAGAACCATATATTCCAAGACACAAGTCTCTAATCTAGAGAGAGAGGGTAGTTATTGTGTTGGTTCCAAAAGTAAAAGATGGTGACAAAGTGGTTCACATGATCTCTTTTATTGAACCAACTTCTTTTGGTAAGAACATGAAAGCGTTTGGACCACATGGGGCCCTTTCTCAGGCTTGTAACAAGTCATAACTATATATAGACTGAGCAAATACTGGACATTGAGGCAGTAGTGGTGGTCTCGGATAATACCTCTTGTAAATGGCTACAGCGGGTGGGCAAGAAACTAAATCAGCTGGGTTTTTCTCCTGAGGCATTGGCACCTTTGGGGTACAAATCTGCCAAGAAAGTGGTGTCCCAGAGGTTGGCGGATCTTGGCCGCCAAGAGCGAAGGGCTCTACTGAGTGCAAGTAGTGTTTTGGGATTTCAGAAGTTTTTGTTTCCTGAGTCCGGTTAGCCGAGGGGGTATTTGGATTATGAACTTCCTACGCTAAAGAGAAGGNGAAGGGCTCTACTGAGTGCAAGTAGTGTTTTGGGATTTCAGAAGTTTTTGTTTCCTGAGTCCGGTTAGCCGAGGGGGTATTTGGATTATGAACTTCCTACGCTAAAGAGAAGGGTCTTTTTTTTGACCCGGACAAATTACTTCCCTTCCTCCCTTACCTCAGGGAGATATCAAGGGGTTCCGCTGGCGGAGCATTATTGTCGATGCCCCCAGAAGCAGGTTGAGTCTCTAATTCATATCTTTCTTGACTGCCCTTTTTATGCTGACTTACGACAGAGGCTATTGTTTCCCCTTATTAATGGGTTTCCGGGCAGATCTCGAGATCTTCGGATTATTTATTATCTTTGTGATAATTGTAAGGAGACTACATGGAGGGTGTCACAATTTTTATTTGGTGTTTATGTTATAACAGTAGGGGATTATTATTTTGCCTGTTGTGTTTCAGGTTACATGGTGTTTTAATTTTTATTATATATATACTTTGTTTTACATTTTTATTCGGGCTTTATGTCCCTTGTATAGGTATAATTGTATGCCTGACTAAGCCAATTTGATTATGTAAGTTTGCTGGCTAGGTATTGTTGTGTGTATGCGATGACCTGTTTGTCTCGCAATAAAGTGTTGTTGTTATTATTATTAAGGCAGTAGTCGATAGGAAAAAAATTACTTGAGAGTGGACTGTAGGTGGAAAAATCAAAGATGTCTGAGAGGTAACATAAGAAGAATTAAATAAATTTTACTTTTCATGACATTAGGGAGATGAAGTGATGAATTAGAACTTGATAATCGAATGTTTCTGCATCACTTTATTGATATCACAGTGAGCTGACTCATTTCTGTGACACCGAGTTCAGGTTTGCTGAGAATAGAACCAAGAAACAAATAGTCAATCCTGGGTTCTTGTCTATGTCCCTCCCAAACCGCTAGAAGCAACTCCATTTCCAGAGAGGTTGACAGAATCCAGGCCCGAGTGCCAAACCATTGCATTATCGATTAAACCTATCACTTGCTATGCTGCTCTCATCTTCATTCTCTCACTCTTTTCCTCTCCCTCCCCGAGTCACATGTACCACAGTTGAGTCCCAGATCCACTCATAGACACTGTTTCACCCAGTTGTTTTTAGTCTGCATGTATAACAAACCTGTTCACTTACACCAGGCATCGACTAACCATCTCAGGTCACAATAGCCTCCCAAAAGCCCTATGACTAGACATGAAGAAAGAACAGTGGGTACCTTCAGATGAGATGGGCCCGTCACATTCTGCTCTGGGCCATGGCAGGACCTGTCGCTCTGGGTCGGACTCGGCCGTGCTGCCAAAGAAGCATCTCCACCCCCATGCTGTGTGCAGTACCCCTCCTCCCAGCTGACGAGCAGCCATGGTAGCCAATCAACTCCAGACCGGGATGAGTGCAGTGAGCTATCTCTGGGTCCGCTGGATGGTTTCCGACTGTGGTGGAACTTAGCCCAGACTGTCACTCTGGAATTTCCCCGAGTGACAGTCTGGGCTAAACTCCTCCACAGTCGGGAGCCAGATTGTGGTAACATCTGGCAGCCCATTTCAAATGTGATGCTGGCACCCAGATTAATCCGCGGTAAAACACTCAGGCCAATACTGACAGAGCAGAAGCAGTCCATATTACTCTCTCTGAGCCTGTCAAAGCTCAGGGAAACTTTAGTTCATGCAGAAATAACCAAACTTTAGTCATTGTTATTACTATCTCAGGTCTGGAAATGCCGTCTCTCTAATTCTGCCTGTTTAGGCAATTCAGTTAGTACATAGGACGTATTGGTCCTGGGCATAGCCTGAAAACAAAGCAAGCAGTTTTAGAAAATGCAGATAAATAATTTAGCAGACTTCCTTGTGCTTTCCACTAGTGGAAAGGCTTCTTTGCTGCTTCCAATATTTCTGCTGGTGAATTTTCATCACTTCTGTCACTTTCAGTTTTGTCAGATTGATTAAAAAAAAAAAAATCCAAAATGAAATAAAAAAGTAAAATGAATAATTACATTTTTTTTAAAAAAAAAGCTAGAACATTTTATAATTCCAAAAGTGCCAAAAATACCAGAATTGGCCAAAGGTGTTAATGAACGGAACCCGAACGAATCATTGCAAGAACAAATCTGCTGTTTTGACAAAAATGGTGTTTACCATTTTTTAATGACGATATGAAAAATGCAGCTTCATGAGCTCAGCATAGTATCAGATAAGGATAGAGAAGATCAGAGGCCAAAGGACTATGTGCCCCAAACCCACAAACACTTTGCACAACCACAAGGTTTTGGGATTACTGGACTTGTGAAACCCAGTGCTGGAGCTAGGTGATTTGTGAGAACCTGGCTATTTTCGAGACCTACTTCTGGAACCTCACCCTATTGGCTATCTGCGCTCAGATGCCACCCACTATTTAGGGACCGCGCCTTAAATTGGCAGGTGATTGGGCCTTTTCTGTGGCATGTCACTCAGTGTGGAACTCTCTCCACTGATGTTCATCTTAGCTTTTCCCTCCTCACCTTCAAAAAGCACCAGAAAACGTTTTCCCCCCCTGGGTGCTTTTAGAAGATCCACTGCTGGCTCCCCCCCTTCATGTGTGTTTCCTCCCCCTTTTATCTTCCCCTTTTAAATTGTTTAAAATTTTATATAGGGGTGCTATGACTGTCCAGAAGCACTGCAGCTGGTGCAAAATGCATTGGTCTGCCTTCTTATTGAGGCGGGTTGCACATTACACCAATGCTTTGGAATCTGCGCTGGCTTCCAGTAGCTTTCTGGGCACAACTTAAGGTGCTGTTTTTGACCTATAAAGCCCTAGATGGCATGTCCTCCATGTATCTGAAATCCTTGAGGTCAGATGGGAGCACCCTCTTGCAAGTTCTGTCAGTGCACCAGGTCTGTATGACAAGTGCATGTAGTAGGGGTGGGACTCTGGGCAAAATCTTGGTTATACCAGTTTTTGGTTCTCATTTATCGGTTCTTCTCTCGGTATCAGATTTTTAACACTGCGGTTTTTCCCATTGACTTCAATGGGAAAAACCACAATGTTAAAAATCCGATAAAAAACCAATGCAAAAAAACCGATGCTGCAGATACCAAGAAAAGAACTGAGATATTGGATTAATCCAATAGAACCATTATCAGGTACTTTCCGTTCTCAACAACACCGAGTATCCCATCTCTAGCATGTAGAGAGGCAATCTAAATGCCGAAGCCCCGGCCTGAGCATTTTCCAGAGGCCACGTAGCACCTTTTTATTTGTCCTGGTATTTGGCAGGCAAGAATAGGGTGGTGGTGGTGGTTGTTCTGGGGAGGGGAGCTGAGGGATTAAAAAAAATTATATTGTAAATTTTTAATCTGTTGTTACCTGCCCTGAGTCTATGGGAATAGGGCGTGCTGTAAATCTAAATAATTAAATTCAGTAATCAGATGTTTCTGCTAAAAATACTAGCTGTGGGAATAAAATATTAAATTATAAATTGGTGCAATTTTGTTTCAGCATTGATATTCCACTGAAATGAACAAGGTAGGTTGGGGTGTCTGAAATAATACTAGTTTTTTAAGTTTTCTGCAGCCTTGTGATAGTTCAGAAGTTGGAACATCAGACTTTTCAATATGAACACTGGATTTTGTAGCAATTGATAGTAATAAGAGAAGTGGCAGCTTGACATCTCTCTCTGTTCCAGTTCAGATCCAGGAATACAAATCTAAAGATTAGCAGCTGCCCTTATGAATTTAAAAGGGATTAAGATTCAAGCATTGACTGTACACCCATTGCTAACATTTTTGATACTTCACCTTTAATGCCCCACACAGGTCGTGGAATACATGGCTAGCATAACAGAATCACCAACCCTATGGAGAAATCTTTGGGTGTTTTTAAATGAGATGCTTCCATGCACGGCCCCCTACCATCCACTCATCCAACCGCTTGTTTGAAATTGGTGCATGGGGAGGTGTGCTCTCATGACCCATGTGCTCGCCACTCATGGCCATGCACAGAGCACTCCTGAAAAATCTAGTGTGTCCCATGTGGGCCAGGTTGACCACCTCCGTGGATGGGGAAGCCATGCCGGGAGCCACCCGTGTGAAGTCCTCCACTTCCCATACATGGATGCCCCTCTACCACTCCATGCACTGACCACAGACAACCCCCCCCCCCACTTCTCATTTAAAAACACACTCTGTCTCTCTCCTTCTCAAGAGTATAGCATAGAATGCTCAGCAGCTGAGCCCTCCTGATTAAGATCTATATGGAAAAGCTATTGCCACAGCAACATCAGAGTTGTGGAGCATTAGTGTGTTGTGTGTGGGTGGATGTGAATGATAAGTCTCAGCTAGCAGCTATGTCTCTTCCATACCTTTTCATTGCGAAGGAACAGCTTTGAGTGAAAGATACCGAATGCCTGCTGAAGCAAATCTTGAATGGTAATGACAGAAGTGATAGGCCGTTACTATGTGCAGAGGAAAGTGAAATTATCTCAAACAGATAATGAAACTGTTAAAGAAAATACTTAATAGCACACATTTAACTGTTGACATTTTAAAATCATTCAGCTTGTAAATAAGGCAGGACACACGTTGGATCTGATGTTTTGCACCGACCTGGAGATGGGGTTCTGATTATTGGTGGTGTTGTCATAACATCATTGTCATGGTCAGACCATTACCTTTTGAAGGCCTGGATCCCCACCCTCCGATGCCCCTGTTTGGGTAGTGGACCAGTTAGGTTAGTCCACCCCCGGAGACTGATGGATCCGATTGGCTTCCAGAACTCCCTAGGGATTTACCCACTGACCTTGATGGCTATTCTGTTGAGGACCTGGTCGTTTTATGGAATGACATCTTGACCAGGGCCATTGACACGGTTGCACCCAGGTGTCTACTACCACTGCTGCGGCAGCATAGGTCCACCTGATATACAGAGGGCCTGAGGCGGTTGAAGTGGGAGGGGAGGCAGTTAGAGCACAGGTGCCGTTTGACTCGCCCTGAAGCCAACTGATTGTGGCATAGATCATTGTGGCATAGATGCAATGGCTGTGATGGTGGTGAAGAAAGCTTTCTTCTCCACTATCATAGCATTTTCAAAGTCTCATTCTGCGGAGCTGTTCTGGGTGGTGAATGGCCTGGTTAATCCAGTCTGTCTTTGCCATGAACCTGAGTCATCTACTGCCTGTTGAGACACTTTTATTAACTACTTTGCAGACAAAAATGCTTGTATTCATCACGACTTGGGTGCTGTTACTTTGACTGCAGAGTCAGAGTTTGGGGCTGTGGAAACTCAGCCTTCTCCCGTTTGGTTGGATCAGTTTCAGTGAGTGTTGCCCACACATGCGGAGGATGTGCTTGGAGCAATGTGCGCAATCAGTTGTGAATTAGATCCTTGCCTGTCCTGGCTGGTGAAAGCCAGCCGGGAGATGTTGTTGCCTTTGCTAGCTGGGGTTGTCAGCACCTCCCTTTGGGAAGGTAGGTTGTCTGCCACCATTAAAATTGTGGTGGCAGGGCCTAGCCCCTGCTTAAGAAACTGTCATTGGATGCTGATTCAAAGCCAGCTATCGCCCTATCTCTAATCTTCCTTCCCTTTTTAGGGACGTTTATTTAACTGCAGGTTTCCCAGCAGCTTCAGACGCCTCTTGATGCTTTCAGATTCCTGGACCCATTTCAGTCAGATTTTTATCCGGGGTATAGCACGGAGACTGCACTTGTGACCGTGGCTGATGATCTACACCTGGAGATTGACAGAGAGCATTGTGCCCTGTTAATCATGTTAGATCTTTCAGCGACTTTTGATATGGTTGATCATGAGGTGGTGTTGACATGTCTGCGGGACCTGGCAGGGGTGCACGGGACTGCTCTTGAGTGGTTCCGTTCGTTCCTGTCAGGGAGGTCCCAGCAGATGGTGATGGGAGATTGCTCATTGTCCCCTCATGGCCTCCCTTGTGATGTCCCACATGGTTTCATTCTGTCCCCTCTTTTGTCAATGTGTATCTGAAGCTGCTGGGCAAGATCATTTGAAGGTTTGGGATGAAGTGCCATCAGTATGCTGATGACACTCAGCTCTCTCTCTCTCTTTCATCTGACGCAGGTCCTGCAGTCTCAGTGCTTCCCAAGTGCCTGGTTGCCATTTGGGACTGGATGAGGGTGAGCCGATTTGAAGTTGAATCCAGACAAGCCTGAAGTAATGATGGTTGGCCAACCTTGTGACTTGGAGGGGATTGGGGCCATTTCTGTTGAGGGGGTCTGGCCCCTTCTAGTTACGCAGGTCTTGGTGTGCTTCTGGACCTTCTGCTCTGCCTGGATTGTCAGGTTGCAGCAGTGGACAGGAATATTTTTCACCAAATTCATCTGGTAAGAAGGCTGTGGCCTTTTTTTCTGACTAGGATCTGGCCACTGTCATCCAGAGCCGGCCCGAGGCATGTGCCACCGGTGCCCAGGCACATGGCCTCGCAGCTAGGGGGGGTCCTGTGCCGCCACCGTGAGTTGGAGTCTTGGGTGGCATTCTGAGTGACGTTTGCTTAATTTGCACAGCCGTGGCGGTGGCAACTTTCTATTTTAAGCAACGCGCACTTCTGGGCTGGTGTGAATGCACCTAGTGCGCACAATTCAGCGTTATGCGAACTGGTAGTGCAGTTTGAAAAGCTGCTCAAAGTAGCTTCAAACCGCACTCCACCAGTTCGCATAACGCTGAATTGTGCACACTAGGTGCATTCACACCAACCTGGAAGTGCGCGTTGAAAGTTGCCGCGGCTGTGTGAATTAAGCAAACGTCAGAATGAGCCCCAGGGAGACGGAGTTGGGTCCAGGACGCCGCCAGACCACCTCTCCGAAAAGCACAATGCAGGTAGGGACTGGGGTGCGGAGACGGCCCGAGGTTGGTGGTCGTGGCGTCCAAGTGGGATCGGGAGGGTCTGGGCGGGGAGGGAGGGTCTGNNNNCCCCCCCAGCCGCTGCACCCAGATCCCCCCGCTTCCCTCTCCCCCCCGCTTCCCTCTCCCCCCATCAAAGTGTGCACCCAAGTGCACAAGTGAAGTTTGTGATAAAATCGAGGTTTTGAAATTCTGAGATTTAACTGTTAGTCTTTTGATCATGTTTTCAAAATGTTGGCAATGTGATACTTGATAAAATTGAGGTTGATTTAACTGTTAGTCTTGTGACTAATCCCAGCCCTCTCTTGTGATTTAACATTTCTCAGCATGACCTTCTTGTTAAACAGCGGTTTATAAATTAACAGTACATGTAACAGACTGGTTTCTATACATTTCAGTGCATGTTTGTTCCCTCTCTGGTCATATGTGATCCTATGTTCCTTTTTGCGACTGTGGTCATTGGTGTGTATCATTCTTCTCGCTTCCATGTTAGCAGACAGAGCTGTTGCTTGCCTTTGCTGTGTTGCGCATGTCCCTTTTAAGTTTGTCTGGTATTTCCTGTCTCTTAAACTAAGTCAGGAAGTCTTTGGGTGTAGAAATTGAGAAATCTTAATGCTGAAAATTCTTTGTTGCTGGATTTTTGGAGGCTCCGCCTACAGTGGACAAGCCCCTCCCTGGAGCTCTGCCAGGGCTCCGCCTACAATGTACATGCCCCTCCCTAGAGCTCTGCCAGCCATAAGGTTCTGCCGGAGTTGTCATATCTGGACAACTCTCTCAGACTTACTTTTGGTAGATATAGATTAATATCTACCGAAAGTAAGTCTGAGAGAGTTGTCCAGATATGATCATATATTCACCATTTGTATTAGATCTGCAGAACACAAAACATTGTTTCTAAGATCTAAAAAATCCTTTGAATTAATTTTGAGATATTTCAAGAGTGATGTTGAATATGAGGTTTATATACCCATGTATCTTAGGCTGTTTTTAGACGAGCGGGTCACTGTTGCGCGACCTGCTCGCGCAATATTTCAAAATCCTGCAACGCGGGATTACATGAGACGGCCACCAGGGATCACACGAATGAAAGGCGGTCCCGCGTTATTTGCCAACCGCAAATTAAATACCTCACAATCGAGGTATTTAATTCGCGGTCGGCAAATAATGCGCAACCACCTTTCATGTGCGTGATCCCTGATGGCCTTCTCGTGTAATCCCTCATTGCGGGATTTTGAAATATCGCACCAGTGTGTCGCACGACAGCGACCCACTCATCTAAAAGCAGATCGGTCTTCTCAAAATTGAGATTTGCTTTCATGAATACTATTGTGTTCCATGGAAGATATTCATGTGAACAAAGAACTTGTGAACAAAGAATTTGTCCATGTCAGAGGGGTGTGGTTGAGTCGCTACCCCATTACCTTCTGGAGTGCCCTCTGTATGAGGATATAAGAGGAAGATGGCTTGCGCCAGTGTTTTCCCTTATATTGGGTTGGCCTTTTTTGATAAATTCGAATTAAGCTTCAGTTATTACTGGGAAAAGTAAAAATTCCAAGGTAATTTTTAATGTCACAATGTTTGCCCTTCTTGCAGCCAGGATTAGGGAGTAGTTTTCCTTTGTTGTGTCCCATTGATCAATTAGGTGTCCTGTATATTGTGACACTGCAGTTATTCTTTTGATGGTTTGCCCTGTGGGATTTCCAGGGGATAGACCAGGGCCCTTTTGTACCCCATTGCAGCGTTAGGCCTTTTGATATGTAATAATTGTCGTAGTGTAACATGGTATATGCATTTGTTTGTTTTGTTTATTGTTTTAATTTTGTAACTGCCTAAAGGCCATCAAATAAAATCTTTCGACTGACTGACATATAACTTTCCTACACCTGGATTCCTATAGCTTTCTGGGCACAAGTCAAGGTGCTGGTTTTGACCTTTTAAGCCTTAAAAGACTTGGGCCCCATATATCTGAAAAACCACCTCTCCTTCCTTGACTAGAGTATCTTCTTGCAGGGACATGCACTAGTCTGGTCCCACCAGCGGTGGGCTGTGGCTCAGGTAGTAGAGTGCATGCTTTGCATGTATAAGGCTCCAAGTTCAATCCCCGGCATCTCCAATTTAGAATCTCTGGTAGCATGCCTCTGCTGGGGATCCTGGAGGGTCTTGGGTAGCACGTCTGGGTGAGGCCTCTGGCGGAGGCTCTTGAGAACTGGATTTGAAACCCTGCTGCTGTGTCAGGTTGTGACAATACTGGGCTGAGATTGGACAACTGGTCTGACTCAGTTAGGCAACTCCTTATTATCCATATACCTCTGGCAGCAGTTTAAGTGGTTGGAGTGTGATCGAGCAGGTGAGCAAGAAGATGAGTGAAATGTAGCCACAGACACAAAGTAGCTTGTCCCAGTCCATCCAGCTGCAGAGCTCCCTGCCTGCGCATATTGCTGCTGTGACTGAAAACATTGCTGCTCAGGGGCAGGCACCATTTCCTTACCCCCATAGGTCATTCACACCACCCTACATGGAACCCAACCATCCACCCTGGTTCTCCCTGCACTTCGCAACCCCAGGGAAAGCATCTGAACCCTCTCTGCACTGCACTCATGCTACGGAACAGTTTCTGGGCCAGTCACTCTTCCCCTCCACCAGTCATCCCACATGCCTCCCATGAACACTCCTTCACAGCCAGATCTAGGGAGGAGGATTGGGGAAACTTCCCAACACCCAAGCAAGTGTGTCAAGATGCCCCAAATAGGAGCAGACACAAGAAGAAATAGTTTTAATTCTTCTTTACAATAAAGTTATTTAATTTTTCATAATCCACACTTTACCTGTGCTGCTTAATCTTCTGGGAAAGGAGGGATGTTTTTTGGGGGTGGGATGTGGAGAATGGCAGTATGGCATAGTGATAAGCCATGACTCTGGGGGCAAACTTGTGTGTGTGTTTGTGTTTGTGTTTGTGTGTTTGTTTGTTTTTCTCCAATATGTCCCTACCAGTCTCGCAGATGTTTCAGAAAATATAGGCAGAAGTATTTAGAAGCAGAGTGGTCTCTGGCTGAAAATTAAGTCTAGCCACAGTTGATCTCCAGTGCTGCTTTAAAAGGTGAAAAGCTATCTCCAGAACAGAGCAGGTGGCATTGAGCTGCCGGTTGAAGTACCTTTGCTCTGGGGTGAGGTCAACATTGTATGCCTTTATGAAGGGGGTAGGCAGGGTACCCAAGAACAACAGGTCTTAGGAGCACCCCTCTAATGTGTGTTTCAGTGGAGGGTCCAAAATCTCCAGTGTACATGTGGCCAAAGAAGGGGGACTAGCAGACGATGTGGGCATCATTCTTCTTCAAGGACCACTTGGTTAGCACTTTCATGAAATGTGGATGGTGGTCCACTATGTCCTGGAGAATTGCTGAGAAAAACTCCTTCCGGTTCAGGTAGTCATCCTTGCTATGGTGCAGGCAGATGATGGTGATATCGTATAGCTCTCACTGACTGCGCTGATACAGTTCAGGTACCCCTCCCACCAAAAGCCCTCAATTACCTTCATGGGGTCAGTCAACTGCACCACCCAGTCCAGCAGCACTTCCACAATTGCTGTGCAAACCTTCACTAGTATGATGCCTACTGTGGAGGTTCCAATGCCATTTTCTGGGTGACAGAGCAGCGATGTCAATGTGCTTCTCCATGGGGATGGGCTACCACATCACCATTCTCTGTTTCTCCGGCTGGGGCTCAAGGATCTCAGCTATCTGTATGATGAGGTGATGGGGCATCCTGAACTTTGTGACATGCTCAGCATCTTCTCATGAGGACAGCAGTTTCTGCTTTTCTCCTTCACCTGGACAAGACTCTTGGGTGAGTACAGCCCTGCTCATGGCACTGGTGGCTGAAGCTGCATCTCCCTACATGGACACTTCTGTTCACATAAGGTACCCTTGCACAGCTTCGATTCTCCCATCATGGCCAGCGCCGTGAGAGGTAGGCAAATGCATGACGCTGAAGCAGAAGCTGCCTCTGACCCGGTGCGCCCCAGTATCCTGACCAGAGACTGAGCAAGAGCCTTTCCATGCCTTGATATTACATTGCGCCAATGGCAGCAGAAGGCTTGGATCTGTTGGCTAGCTTGCAGAGAACGGAAGACCTGGAGCGTGATAACGAACACAACGAAGTTCACAGCATCTCCATGGCTGTGGTTCCAGCATCTGTGAGCTCTGCTGACCCACGTGCCAAATGTTTTGAGCCACATCAAGAGCTGAGCTGGGCTGATGCAAAGCTTGGGTGACCGAGATAGCAGGCACTGGACCACCCCCTGGAGTCAAAATAGCCTGGAAGAAACAAACAGCTGGAATGGCTTCTTGTTCTTGGTGTGTGGAGCAGGGTGGAGAAGAACGTGGGATGTTACGCTAAACCTGTGAGTGGGGCCTGCATGAATGCACATGAAATACATGCAGGGGGCTGCCCATTCATTAGGCTCTACAACATGTGAGTGGGGGCTGCACGGAATGAACCCAGACTCCAGTCGGCTATGGCCTTGTTTAACACCCTTAGGCTCCATGCACCCACACTTTGCCTTGGTCTTCCAGCCCCAATGCTGTTTCTCTGCAGGCTGCGGGCAAATCTGAAGCTGGGGCTAGCAGGGTCTTTGCCTATATGCTTTCATTTGGGTTGGAGAGAACAGGAAGAATGTGGATAGCAAGAACACATGGAAGTTTGCATTCATCTTAGAGCAATCAGGTGAGACTCGGTTAAATACTGGGATTAAAAATATTAGGGAGGCAAGGCTGATGTTTCCTGCCTTGGTGATGTCCCTAGTCCGTAAGATTGAGGCTGTGCTGTGATTAATATTTGAGCAGTACTCCAGCCTTGAGGCAGGGAAGCCATTGGTGGGGGAGGTGTCAGCAGTGCCCTTGTCATGGATGGATCATTACCGCCTACAGACCAGTTTCCCAGTGCATGTCTGCCTCCGGAGAGGTGTGGAACCAGTTTGGTTGGCTTGCCCACGAAGACTAATGGAACCAGAGAGGTTCCAGAATGCTCTTGGGGAGTTACCCACTGATCTTGACGACTGCTTGCTCAGTGACCTCGTTGTGCTTTGTAGCACCTTGCTGACTGAGGCCATTGACTGAATGGCTTCTAGGTGTCTGCTCCATAAGCATTGGTTCTGCAGGATTCCTTGGTTCACAGAGGATCTACAGCGACTGAAACAGGAAGGGCGGCGGTTGGAGCGACGGTGGCACTGTTCGTGTGCTGAAGCCGACAGATTGCAGCTAGTTTAAAAGTCTATGCTGTAACTGTGCGGGCAGCAAAGAACGGTTTCTTTGTTGCCCACATAGTATCTGCAAAGTCCCAACCAGCGAAGATTTTCTGGGTGGTGAGGGGACTAATCAGTCCAGTCTCCCTCTACCTGGAACTGGAATTTTCCAGTGCCCTCTGTGACATGTTTGTGGATTACTTTGATTTGCTCAGATTCACCATGACTTCGACGCCGCACTTAATACAGTAGGAGAACCAGAGGTTATGGAAGTCCTGTCTCGTCTGGTTTTGTGGGATCAGTTTCAGTGGGTGTTGTCTGCTGATGCAAGGGATGTTCTGGGGGCTGTCAGAGCCACCTCTTGTGAACTGAACCCATGCCTGTCCTGGCTGGTCAAGGTCAGCTGGGAGACGCTGGGGTCATTGCTGGTGGGGGTGGTCAGTGCCTCCCTTCTGGAGGGCAGAGTGCCAAGCTGCCTCAAAGAGGCACTGGTGCAGCCATTACTTGAAACCATTACTTGACATTGACTCCCTTGCCAGTTATCAGCCTGTTGAACGGGTTGTGGCTCGGCAGGTGTAGGAGCATCTGGACTGCATCCATTTTCTGGATCCCTCACAGTCCAGCTTTCATCCAGGACATGGCATGGAGACTGTGCTTGTGGTCTTGGTTGACGATCTTTGCTGTGAATTGGATCAGGGTCGATAACCCTTCTGATTCTGTTTCATCTGTTAGCTGCTTTTGATACTGTTGATCACGAGATGTTGGTGACCTGCTTGCAGGACCAAGTCGGGGTGGGTGGGACAGTTCTTGAATGGCTCTGTTCTTTCCTGGCTGGGAGAACTCAGCGAGTGGTGTGGGGGGATTGTTCGTCATTTCCCTGAGACGTCTTGTGTGGTGTCCCAAAAGGTTCTATTCTGTCCCTTCTCCTGTTCAGTGTCTATATGCAGCTGCTCAGTGAGGTCGTGAGAGGGTTTGATGTTTGGTGTCATCAATATGCTGATGACACCCAACTCTACCTCTCCTTTTCATCTAACCCAGGCCTGGCAGTCTCGGTGTTTACCCGGTGTTTAGCAGCAGTGGGGAGCCGTCTGACAAGATGGAGGTGATGTTAGTGGGAAGGGAGGTGGGGTTGGCGTCTCGCATTGTTGATGGGATTCTCACCTCACTAGTCTCACAGGTTCGTAGTCCGAGAGTGCTCCTCAATTCCCAACTCTGCCGAGATGTCCAGGTGGGGGCTGTGGTGAGGAGCACGTTTTGCAAAGTACATCTGATGTGGTGGCTTCAGCCATATGTCTTGGACTCTGAGCTGACCAATGTCATCCACGCTTTCATCACTCAAGACTGGACGATTGTAATGCGCTCTATCTGGGGCTACCCATGGTGAGAGTTCGGAGATTGCAGCGGTCCACCTCCTTATGGGGATGGGCTGCTGTGAGCACATTATACCAGTGCTCCGTTCTTTGCACTGGCTGCCTATAGTCTTCCAGACCTGATTCAAGGTGTTGGTGCTTACCTATAACTTACAGAGCCTGGGCCCTGCCTATCTGTGGGTCCGCCTCACTCCCAGGGCTCTGGATCGACCCCTGTGGTCAGCTGGGAGCGCCCTTCTTGATGTCCTGCAATTGCATCGGGGAGTGACTATGGAGAGGGTGTTCTCAGTGGCCGCACCAAGGCTGTGGAACTCCATATGGCCCCGGACTTTTTCTTCTGACACAATGTAAGACCTGACTGTTCTGTCAGTGAGGGAGATGGGTGAAGGGGGGAGGGGGGTTGTGGGTTACAGAGGTGGGGTTTACTTAATATTTTAATTATATTTTGATGTTCCTTCATGTGGATTTTATTGTGTTTTATAGTTGTTTATATTTTTTTCTATTTCTAATTTGTATTTTATATTTTAAAGTTTTTATTGTTAGCCACCCCGAGCTGCTATTAGCAGGAGGGTGCAGATTCTAAATTTATATAATTAATAAATAAATAAATAATAAATATATACTCCTCCACAAAATGTGTTGAGGTAGTATAGACAGCACTGATATTGACATGTTTGAGAGTCTTGGATCAATAATGCAGGTGCAGGTGTCTGAAAATGCAGATAGGTTTGCTACACTGGGTGCTTTTAGACACACATTTCTCCTGGATGTTTGCTGTAATATCCAGAACTTTCTGTGTGTCTAAATCACTCATCTAGATCTTAAACATCAGGATGTTTGAACTTCTGCGTGAAACTTCTCCCAGAACTTTTGTGTGTAAAAGGTTCTCCTGATAAACTGCTTTGCTCCTCCAGGCAGCTGTGGTCACTTGGTTTCCATGGCAGCCTGTCACATCTACAGCTGCGACTACTTTAGGCTGCCTCAGGGCAGTGTTTGTGTGAAGAATGCATCCAGGAACTGCCTCAGGGCAGTGTGTGTGTGAAAAATGAATCCGGAACTTACTTGTGGACTTGTAAACCCAGAAGATTGAAACATTCGGAACTTTAACGTGTGTCTAAAAATGCCCA
>QEPC01000763.1:1010327-1035189 GCA_003113815.1 Sphenodon punctatus | reverse complement strand
TGTTTTAACTACCTTGAATAACTTGGTGTTGTCTGCAAATTTGATCACCTCACTCTTAACACCCTTTCTCCAATCATTAATGAATACATTAAACAGTACCAGTCCCAATAGGGACACCACTTTTTACACCTCTCCATTGTGAAAACTGACCATTTAGTCCAACCTTTTGCTTTCTATCTTTTAACTTGTTTCTGAGCCATAGTAAGACACTATCGCCTATCCCATGACTTTTTAATTTTCTCAAGAGTCTCTCATGAGGGACCTTATCAAATGCTTTCTGGAAATCCAGCTACGCTATATCTACTGGGTCTCACTTGTCCACATGCTTATTTACACCCTCAAAGAATTCCAAGAGGTTAGCGAGGCATGACTTACCTTTACTAAATCTGTGTTGACTCTTCCTCATACAATGTATCCTTCCCCATACATTGTATCCTCTTGATACAGTTACCTCATTGTATTGTTTCAAAAAGCAGGCACCGGTTTTAACTAGCAGAAACTAGTCCTAATGAGACTCGTGGTGGCACTGAAGGATAGCACCAGTGCCAAGCAGGTGGAGGATTGCACTGAGGACTGACCTAGTAATGAAAAAAAATCATGTTTCTTTATGTATGCATGTTAAAATGCCTCTTATTCATAGATTAATTTTGTATCTCAGTAATGAATTGTAATATTAAAAACCTGGTGATTAATTATAGTACTGATCATTACTAAGCAGTGATCAGAGGGAATTAGATTTTGAAAACGGTAACATGGATGTTAGTGGTTTGATCCAAATATCAAGTTTCTGGAACTAACCTGAAACTCTACATGTTCAAGGGTAATGAGATTATTTGTTATCTTTCTTTCTTCAGTCTGCAGAGAAAACAGGTTACTACACTGTTTAACGCATTCTCCACTTCTCTCTAGGCTCCAAGTCCCAGAGCTGCCTGTGGAACACCATTATTGGTGGTCTTACAGGTAACCTCAAAGAAAAGCAGAAGCCGAACATTCTCCATGACCCTAGACCTCCAGAGGAAATCCTAGCAGAAGAGTTACCACCTCTGGACAGTCCTGAAGCATTAGTGAAAACATCTTTCAGGTTTGATGGATATAAACACATTTTCGTTATCTTTGATTTGGTTTCTATTTAAGACTGAACTTTTGGATCTGAATGGGGAAGCCAACATGGCAGAGGTTTCTGTTTCTATAGTACTGTGCACTGAATAGGATTGAAGGCAAAGGACCATATATAGCAATGATGGGACTATCGACTTACATTTCACAGATTTAATTAACTTTCTTACAAGATTATAGGATAGACTGATGTAAATACAGTCAGCCTAGCAGATCAAGACAGTTTGTTATGTGAAGCTGTTTTTAAAGCTGGTGTAGTTTCATGTTAGCTTAATGTATTCACAAACCCTTTGCTTTATAGACAGCTAATATACTTTTGATGTAAGGGAGAGGACAGCTTTTTGTCCATTAATTTGAAGTCCTAAGAGTTTTTATGTGTATTTATGCGCATCAGTGTATTCTGGATAATGTTTCTGGGGAGGACACTATATGTATGTGGATTATTGAGGTGTGGGCTATGGACATTTTATTGCCTACCACTTTCAGTTTTAACTGTTGGTTTATTTGTGACAGTGGTTGATTTTTTTTGGGGGGGGATGGGATGTGGCACAGTGCACCACTCCCTGGGTAGACCCTTGCCTGAACCTCTGTTCCCCCTCGTAAATAGACATGGAGCTCAGCTGTACCATTCAGTTTCGTTTCCTGGAAATGGTTTGTTTTCAGACAAGGGTAACATACATGGGTTTCACTGCCCTTTTATATGGGATTGTGCCTCACAAATACTTCTGGCTTGGATGCCTGGTTACCGTCTCTCCCCGCGCTTGCCTCAGGCTGGGGCTCCCTTTTCTTCCTACTAGGTGGGAACTTCCTCCAAAGACACTGTCAGAATTATTGGTGGGGGTCGGGTGGGCATTCAGAAAGGGGCAGAGTGAAGAGACTTCCCCCCACCTCCTTTCTGATGTGCCTCTTGCAGAATCTTGTGATGTAATGATATTGTTATAAAGGGGGCACAGCCACATTGGAAATGGGATGGGGAGGCCCATTGTCCTGTCTGTTACCGAGGTGGCTCCGCGCCTTATGCATCATGGGTGCATCATGTTATCGTGACACTTTGAAGACATCGAGCCAGGTGAAATCCTGATAGGGCAAGCGTGTTCCCTTGGCACCCCCTCCTGACACCCATGGTTCTGTTTGCTGTCAGAGCAACTCATGGGCTTACTTTCCTTTCAGTAGTTTCCTGGTGAATCCCTGCTCCAACTGAGCTCTGGGCTTCTATGCTGAATAGGGTCAGTTAACTTCCTCCATCTTTGGCTCACCTTACACCTAGACTACACTGTCTTAGGGAGGGAGAGAGGCAGGCACCAGTTCTAACTGGTAATTCTATTGGTTCCCCTCGGTTCTCCCCCAGGAAGATGGGAGCTGAGCCCATTAACCTGTGTGCAGCTAGCTCACCTGCTCCAAGGACAGGTGGGTGGTGGTTGTTTTGATGGCCAGAATTTGACTAAACAAATTAGGTAAGAAATAGAAAAGCTGTAACTGCTAGATATTTGATAGAAATTTCAAAATCTGTTTATAAAACACTCGGCTGTACATGGAAATGGTAAATCTTCTCATCCTTTTGGAGCCTTTTGGCTTTTAAGCTGTTTCTTACCATCTTCTATAACTTGTAGCTATTTTTAGAATCGCAAATTGTTTTTGGTGTGGACCAATTTCTCTGAAGATAAAGATATGTGGCTTTTCTAAAGAGTTACATTACTTAATGTGTCTGTTAAAGATGCTGGGACAGGTACTAATCTCAGACACTTTGTGTACATTGTGTAGTATTTCAATATGTGCACTGATGTACTTGTTCGTGACTTGACTTCCACTTTGTTTGTGGTGAATATTTTATTCAGACAGGAAAAATAAAGTTGCCATTTTCTCGCTTGTTTAGTTTTGTGATTAGGGTTTGGGTGGAATGGAAAAATAATAGAAACTGGACAATGTAATTCATTTGGAGAACTCTGCTGATACTGTATAAATACTTCATGCATGCCAGTGTGACCTTGGTATTACATAGATAGTTTTGTGTTTCTGTTGAAATTTATAAAAGGAAATCTGAAAAAATTCTAGCTGTTTTTAAATATAGATATCACATTTGCTAGCCCTAACTGTGGTGGGTGGGTGGGTGGGTGGGTGGGGGTTGTAGTGTACAATATTAAAAAATATACTACTCATGTTTTTAAAGAAGGAAACAAAGGATTTTAAATATATATTCAAAAAATATAATTAACTTATTTTAATCTCATAGTCCTCGTATTGCATAAACTGGCAGTAGCGTAACCTTTCTAGGAAATTCTGATTCGCTTGAGGTCGGTAGAAGGTCTGATATTTGCTGTAATGGGGTCAGGATTTCACCCCAACGTTGTGCCCATTCATGTAAGTTTGTGCAGGTACAGTAATGAACACACTAATTAATGACTGGTGATTGTTGAACCAAGTGTGCAACATAAATATTTTAATGGGTGGGGAATCTTGATAAATACCAAGTGCTAAGACAACATGTGGGCAGGTAAGAGATTTTTTTCCCCATTGTAATTATCTTCCTTGCTCTTGGCTTGTCTAATTTTGAAAATAATTTTAATTAATTTCTAATAATTGGGATTTTTTATTTTTATCGGTCATCGGTTTGGATAGAGACACATGGAAAACATGTAGTGGATATGTATGCTTTATCAGAGGTAACATGGTGGGAACAATGGAACCTTAATAGAATGAAATATTTTGGTGTTTTCTAGTATAACTTTCCCACCCTCCCCCGGCCCCCAGTGTGTATCTGGCATAGATTACTTAGTGGAATCTTACTCATCTAGTAATAATTATGCCAAATTTATTTTAAATCAGTGCCTGCAGAGTAGGGATGAACAGAAAAAGGTTTTTTTTTTTTTTTTTAGTTATTAAAATTGCATTAGTTTTAATTTAGTCTTTGTTATTAAATTTTGCGTTTGTTTTTAAGTTTCGTCTTCATTTTCCATTGGTTTCAATGGAAAATGGGTTTCTGGCTCTAGCTTCATTGTTTTTCATCTGATTTGGATGAAACTCGGACTGATTGTTCCCATCAGCGAAGGGATAATCCCTGACAAATTTCAGAAAGATTAGATAAAGGGTCCTGAATTTTATAAGCAATATATATTTAGTGATTTTTAACCGAAGTTGCAAATTCCTTTAAATCACTTGCAGGTGTTGCTTCTGTTTAAATTACATAGGTTTTACTAGATCTGCTTTTTGGAGCACTTGTAGAGATGGTGAAGAAAACAGGAAGAAGTGGGCAGAGCAGAGGAGAAGGAGGTTCCAGATGCACTGGCACAGGCTTCAGTCATTGGCACCCCAAAGTCTATGAGGGCATTAACGGGGGAGAGTAGATGCAGAGTTCTGCTTTTATGAGCATTTGCAGTGAGGCACACACAGTCGTGCAGTCTACAGAAGCTTATATAAGCTTGGCAGAAGCTTATATTTTTCTCCCCAGTGCCCACCCCCAAACCTCCCTGATTGCAGTGATTGGGTACTGGCAAGTTGGAAGCCTGAGCAGCATTCCAGAGAGAGCCTATACCAGAGATTCTCTTGTTTGCCACAGTGGTATAAGATTTGTTTGTGATACCAACTGGCTAGCAGAAATGTCAGTCATGTATCCTCATTCTGTGCTGTGCCCACCCCAACCTCCCTGCTTCTTACTGGGAAGTTGGAAGTATCTGCTTAGGAAAGAACCAATAAGGGATTCTCTTATGTTCTCTGTCACAGTGCTGCATGATGTGTCTGGGATGCCAGTTGGCCAGCCTGGATGTGTCAGTCATGTCTCTTGTTTGCAGGGCTGCTTCCCCCTCTCCCTCTGCCTTGCTGATTTTACTTATGTCCTGAATTTTTTGTTTTTGTCCCAAAATTTTCAGGACTTGTATTTGCATAACTTCTGTTAAAATCACAAACGTTCACTTGCTTATAAAATCGTGACTCTTTATCCAATTCTTCTGAAAGTTGGCAGGGATGATCCCTTGGGTGAGGGGTATATTCCTTACAGATTTCATTCACAATTGGATGAGAAGCAAAGAGGTTACAGTTGGAAATGCATGCACAAACCATGATGCTTATAAAATTGGGACCTTATATCCAATCTTTCTGACATCAGGATCTTTTATCCAATCTTTCTAGTACCTTGGGTGATAGATACAACCTGTCCAAATTTCATGAAAATCAGATGAAAAACAAAGAAGTTACATCCTGGGATTTGTGTCCATTTTTTTCTTTTAATCGGTTTTCCTCCTGAAATTTTGGGCGGGGGGGGGAGGTGCTCCCCATTCAGGCTGAACAGGCCAAACTGAATGGTTTCGGGTTCGGCCGAGCCCTAAACAGACTGAACACCGAACCCCCCGGTGTTCGCACATCGCTACAGTGCAAGGGAGCCCAGAATACATACTGGCTGCAGAGAAGTGTTTTATGTGGCCAAGCCACCTACTTGAAGTCCAGATGAAACATTTCAATAGTCCTCCTTGGCCTCTGGCAGGCAGTGTGACTGGATAGGTCAATCACTCACACAAGTGAGTATGTTGGGATATCTGAACACAACTAGGCAATACACATTTACTGTTTAGCCGTTGACTACAATGGGAGCTGGCTCACGCTCATACAATATACCTATATTTATTATAGGTATATTATTTATTTATTTATTTTATTTATTTTTACAATTTATATGCCGCCCGTCCTGCCTCAGGCATCTCGGGGCGGCTCACAATATATTAAAACATTTCAATACATTAAAACGTTAAAATAAACCATAATAATTTCAATTTAAACAATATAAAACTCTATCCCCCCCCTACTCTAACCCAACCCCATTAGGGTAGGCGGTGGGATCCTCCGCTGCTCCTCTGGGGATCTGTGGGGGGAGAGAGACACCTGTGAGCTCCAGGAGGTGGGGGGGAGCACAGAAGCCGGCTACGTGGGCCAGCTTGTCCCCTCCAATCCCCAGAAGTGGCTGGGGCCTACTTAGCCCAGCTGCCAGCCATTCCACCACAGGCTGCGAATCACAGGCCGTGGCACTTTGGGGCCGCAGGAGACCCAGGGGGGCATTTTGGTGGGTAGGGGTGCTGCTTATTCAGGGATGGGGAGCAAGGGTGGGGGAGTGTAGGAGGGGTGGTTAGAGTATAGGGGGTTGGGGAAGAGGTGTCCCAGCACAAAACCCTGGTGGCAGCAGGGGGAGGCGCTGGGAGGTCACTTGGTGGTAGTGTGGGGATATACACGACTCCCTGTGAGAGAGAGAAGCCGGGGTGTGTGTGGAGGGGTATGTCTTGTGCCGACCCCTGGTGGCAGCAGGATGGCCGGGTGGACAGGGGGGTGGATTGTGGGGTGACTTGGGGAGGGATTTGGTGAGGGGGGTGAGGGACTGTTGGTCAAACAGCCAGGTTTGGGGGGGGGCAGGATTGGGTGGATGGGGTGGGGGAGGAGCAGCTATAGGGGTGGTTCTTGGGCGTGAATGGTATGGTCCACAGGGTTGGATGGCTCACGCCCCTAGAGGACCTAGGTGCCTGTAGGAGGTGCGGCGTGCCATCCCCCCTCTGGGGTGGAGGGAGGAGCTAGGTCCAGGGTCTGCCTGTTAAGGACTGTTGCTGCTAAATGCGAGGTCCATTGTCAACAAAGCCCCAAATGTCCGGGATTTGATCTCGGATGGGGCTGTGGACCTCGTGTGTATTATGGAGACCTGGCTGGACGAGATGGCTGGACAAACTTTAGCGAATCTCGTTCCGGCCGGGTATGCCATGCAGCACCAACCCTGCACAGGTGGCCGAGGAGGTGGCGTAGCGATTATTTTTAGAAAAGACTGGCCGGTCAGAAGATATCCAGTTCAGGACATTGTAGATATTGAGGCCCTCCATGTGGTGTTTAATTTGGCTGGGGGCAAGCTAGGGGTGCTGCTGGTATACCGGGCCCCTTCCTGTCCAGCAGCATCCCTTACCACTGTAGCAGAGTTGGCCTTGGAGGTGGCGCTGGGCTCCTCCAGGACTTTGGTCCCGGGGGACTTCAACGTCCATGCCGATGCTGGCCTTGTAGGAGCGGGAATTCATGGCCGCCATGGCAACCATGGATTTGACCCAAGTGGTCAACTGCCTGACTCACGTGGGGGGGGGCATACCCTCGACCTGACCTTTAGTTCTGGCCTTGAGGCGTGTGGTCCCGGTAGTGGGGGAGGTTAGGGCTATGCCCTTGTCATGGATGGACCCTTATCTCTTCCAAGCCAGTTTGTCAGCATGCCACCTCCAGAAGGGGATGGGATCAGTTAGGTTGGTATACCCTTGGAGGCTGAGGGAACCTCAGCGGCTCCAAGAGGTCTTGAGGGAATTAACCTTGGACCTGGACGGCCACTCGGTCAATGAGCTAGTCCAGCATAGGAATAGCTTGCTGGGGGAGGCCATTGACAGGGTGGCTCTGAGACGCCCCCTGACTCTGCCTCGTCACTGCAGGACCCCTTGGTTTATTGAGGGGCTGAGGTGTATGAAACAAGTAGGAAGGAGGCTAGAGCGATGCTGGCGTCAGACTAGCTCGGACTCTGACTGACTTCTCCATAGGGCTCATTTGCGGTCCTATGTTGAGGCTGTGAGGACAGCAAAGAAGGAATTCTTTGCTGCCCTCATAGCATCTGCAAAGTCACACCCAGCAGAGCTGTTTCAGGTGGTGCGGGGGCTAGTGGACCCCGCACAGGTCAAACCTGTCTCCCAGAAGGACCATAATTACCCCGGCCCAGAACAACCCCTATGACTGCAGCCCCCTCCCCTCCGATCTGCTCCACCGCCCCCCTGGAGGCCATCCTACCAGCCCCCCAAGAGAGATCCCCACCCCCAAAACACCCTCCATTCTCTTCTGCCACTAGAGGATCTCTTCCTCTCAGAGGGCTGCACCCCTCCCTCACACCGAGGGGGGTCAGCCCTCCCCTCTCTAACCCAGTCCCCTTGCCCCCTTCCTCATAGAGGAAATACCCCCATCCCCACCCCAATCCCACCTTAAAATACAGAACTAAAGCCTTCCCCCCGCCTGGCCCCTCAGTCCCACTAAGGGCCTCACCTAAAGGTCCTTTGGCATGGGCCTTAGGCGCGCTGTCTGTTTTTGACTGCGCTAGGCCTGGAAGTCCAAGCCATGCTCCCTGGCCCCTCCCCCCTGCTCCATGTGTGGGAGGGGGGAGTTGATACCTGTAGGGGGCCAGGCAACACGGCTCCGGGAGGCAGCAGCAGGTCCAGCGGTGTTGGCAGCGGCAGTGACAGCACCTGGTAAGCCGGGGATGGTAGGAGCGGCTTGTCCTGGACTTGGTGGCTAGCCACTTTTGGTTGTGCCTGGCCTGGAAGTCCAAGTCATGTGCCCTAGCCCCATCCCCATCCTCCAAGTGGGGGAGGGGGAAGTTGATACCTGTAGGGGGCCAGGCAACACGGCTCCGGGAGGAAGCGGCTGGTCCAGCGATGTCAGCGGCATCAGAAGTGTTGGGAACGGCAGCGGTGGCACCTGGTAAGCCGGAGATGGTAGGAGTTCTGACTTGTTACATGCCTGAGGAAGGGCTCTGTGTGGCACACAAGCTTTGTACACTCTCACCAACAGAAGTTTGTCCCATGAAAAATTATCTTCTAAAATATTTTGACTGCTTTCCCCCTTTTTCTAGACTGCAAATAATAGTGCATTTATTAGACGAGAAACTATACCATTTTTGGGTTGTGCCAGGATAGTGCTTTGACGGTTGAAGCTGAAGTCATTGCAAAGATACCTGTATGAATATGGAAAGGAATATTATGAAATTTCATTGTGGTGCTGCTTTGATAATTCTGTAATCAGGCCATATTCTGATGCACAAACACTTAAAATAATAAACACAGAGCTCGAAACCAAGGTTATTCAGGTGTAGGAATAGGAGTATATACTTCTGAAAAATCAGGAGTACATAATCCCATTCTCTCCTTACTTCAATGTAACTGTAGTGTGAATATCTTACTTTGAGGTGAAATCATGTTTGCGATCACTTATTGCAAAGTAACTTCTTCTGTTTGCAGCTAGAGTGTGGAAGGTGTCAACTGGATAGTTACTTTGATTTTAATTTTAAAAGTTTAATTAAAAAACAAACAAGCTGGCAGTCCAGGGTACTAATAATCCTAATATTCACATGTTCCACCAAACGGCGTTAAACAGAAATAACTACTTAAACTGAAGTAGTTATTTCTGTTTAATGTTGTTTGGCAGAACATGCCCTTAGTAGGATTATTAGTACCCTAGATGGTTGGCTTCTATGCATGTTTTATGCTAGTTGTTCAATTCCTTTCTTAAAACCTGGGTTATGGCACTGAGACTGCACTTGTGGCTTTGTTCGATGATCTGCACCTAGAATTGGGCAAGGGAAATTCGACCCTACTGATTCTGTTATTTCAGTGGCATTTGATGCTGTTGACCATGAGGTGTTGGTGACCTGCCTGCGAGATCTGCCTGGGGCGAGCGGGACTGTTCTTCAATGGTTCCGTTCTTTCCTAGCTGGGAGATTCCAGTGGGTGGTGGTGGTGGGGGACTGTTCATCGTCTCCCCGGGACCTCTCATGTGGTGTGCCACAGGGTTCTAGTCTGCCCCCCCCTCCTGTTCAATGTGTATATGCAGCCACTGGGCGAGATTGTGTGATGCAGCCACTGGGCGAGACTGTGTGTGTGTGTGGGTGTGTGTGTGTGTGTGTGTGTGTGTGTTGGGGTGTGGTGCCATCAATATGCTGATGACACTCAGCTCTACCTCTCATTTTCATCTGACCCAGGCCTGGCATTCTCGGTGCTTTTCTGGTGTTTGGCAGCTGTGGGGGACTGGATGAGGTCAAATTGCTTGAAGCTGAATCCCGACAAGACGGAGGTGATGCTGTTTGGTGGGGCCAGTGACCTGGGGAAACCTGTCATAGATAGGGTTCATCCTCTTCTGGTTACTCAGGTCCGGAGCCTAGGGTTGCTCCTAGATCTGCAGTTGCACTTGGATGCCCAGGTGGCGGCTATGACTGGGGATGTCTTCCACCAATTACACTTGGTTAGAAGGCTCCTGCCCTATATTTCTAATTCTGACCTTGCCACCATGATCCATGTTTTCATTACGTTGAGACTAGACTTACTGTAATGCACTCTATATGGCTGATGGTCCAGAGGCTGCAGCTAGTGCAGAATGCGGCAGCCCGTCAACTTACAGGCTTGTTTACATTTACATGCTGGGTTGGCATGAACGTATACCTCCAGTTCTGCGTGCACTGCACTGGCGGCCAGTAGTCTTCCGAGCCCGATTCAAGGTGTTGGTTTTAGCCTCTAAAGGTCTACGTGGTCTGGGTCCCACTTATGTGAAGGACCGCCTCATTCCTGGGGCCCTAAGCTGGCCTCTGTGGTCTGCTGGGAACGCTCTCCTTGAGGTCCCATGTTGTCAGCAGATGGCCGCTATGAGAAGGGCGTTCTTGGTGGCCACGCCATTGCTGTGGAACTCTCTCTCAGAGGAGGCCTGCATCTGCCCACCTTCTGGTGCCAATGTAAGACCTTATTGTTTTACCAGGCATTTGAAGAAGATTTGGGGGGGGGGGGGGAGAGGGAGGGAGAGACGGGTTATTTATTTATATTTTATTGTAATGTTTTACTGATGCTTTTATGATTTGCTATTGTTAGCTGCCGTGAGCTGCCTAAGGCAGGAGGAGCAGGATATCAGAAATGTTAAAAAAAAATAAAAATAATTTTTGCACCCAGTCCCAGTTCCATATACATAACCTATACTGTTTGCACAGAATGTAGACTTGAAAGTAATAGTGCATTATTCCCATTGAAGCAATGAATTTAGGAAGGAAAATGTTTGTATATCTAATGGTACAATGACATGTTTTGATGCATTTCCTGTTCAAAATATGTAGTGTGTATTCACCCTCTGTGTATTGCCAAGGACTACAGCAGTGCTTCCAATCAGCTACTCCTTGAATAGTGCATGTAATTCACTCAAAAAACATATGCTAGAGCTAGGATTTCTTGCCCTCCTTGTCTTCTTGGTTGTAAATGTAAACAAGCCTGGAAATGTACCAGGTAATGTGGAAAGAGATCCCTACCCCTGCTCCCAAACCGCTCCTGTTCTAACTTACCTACATCCCCTTTTAACACACAGACCAAAATTTTCAAAGAAACCCACCCTAACTCTGCCTACGTTGTCCTTGGGTTGGGGGTGGGTGGGAGTGGAGATATATTTATTCATTCAAAGGAAAGGGGTAGTTGGTGAAATTACTGTATGAAGTGTTCTGATCTGTGAGGATTATTCAGTGGGGGAGAAGGGATGGGGAGGTGCATGCCATAATTGCAGAAAGAGGCAGAGAAATGGGACAAGTAGATATTGGGGCTATGAATTGCTGGACAAGTCAAATAGACAAAGACACAGAATGCATCAAATCTCATTACCAATTTGATGGAAATAGAGAGATGTCATGTCAGCTTTACTTTGGTGTGGCAGAACAAAAAGGCTTGAGATACATTTGAAATTCTAGAAACTTTTAAGGACCCAGGGAATACTGTACCTACTGCTATCGTAAACGTTTAGGCAGTGCTCCTGCGACCCACAAGGTGGCACATAAAGGTAGGACATTCATTTTTTTTTAAAAGGGTTTTTTAAAGTAAAAGTATGCAATGGCTATTTTGTCTGCCACTATAAACTCCCATTTCAAATTCCAACTTTCTTTTAAATGCATGATATTTTTTCAGTATCTTGTGTGGTTTCTGCAAAGCATTTTTTACTTGAAAAATTAGCTAAAATATTTACCACAGATTTCACCATGGTCTTAGTGATCACTTCACCAGAGTAATGGTATCCCTAAACATTGGCTAGAAACAGCTGCTTCTGAGTGTGACGAGACTATGCTCTTGCACTAATTCATAATCTCTGTTCCTTGGCCTTTTGTGTCCATTTTGACCAACCCAATGTTGAAAGCATTAACTATATTAATGCTAAGTATTTGCCTCTTACAGGTGCTGTAAGTGCATCATGTAGTGCATGCTGCTGCCATATGTGATTAGCAAAGTTGTCATTTAAGGAGCACGGTACAAGTATTCCACTAGAGGGTGCAAAATAACAATAGATAACACCTACAAATTTTCTTCTGCAACACTGCATGAAAGTCAGGAAAAGTACTTCATGTACAAGAACCTGCTGCTTTAGTTTCCAAAGTACTGTCTGTACTGAACCAAGTAAACACTGCAATGCGGCATCATAATCTCACTTAGAAAAAAATACCAGTGCCAACAATTTTACAATTCCTCTAATGTTGTTTTGGGTTTGATGTACAATGGGGGGTTGCTACTGGGACATCTTTTTTTATTTTATTTTTTTAATTTGCTTCATCTCTGATAATTTAAAAATTCAAGCCAGAGGAAGAAAAGGAAACACCTGCTTTTGAAACTACATAAAAATATATGCACATGGATAAATAAGTGAAAGGAATTTTTTCGTAATGATTTTTGATCCATTTGGAATAGACCCATAGTTAGAAACCAGAGTGTTCTTGAAAACCCTCAAGACAGACCTCTAACTCAGTGTAAAGCAAAGTGCATCACTTGCATTAGATTAAGTCACTGTTTAATTCTCTGTCTGTTAGCCGGAAACACAAGCTAAATATTTAGGTGTTCGTTAAGGAAATGGATTCTATGCCATTTCACCTTTCTTTCCCCCTATTTTAATTCTCTGTATTCTGGATATTTATTTCACATTTTGGACCTGATCTGAAGCCCATTCAAGTTAATGGAGATATTCTCATTGCCTTCAGTGGCATAAGCTCTCTGTGCCTGGTCCTTGGCAGACTGATGGGGTGTTTTTAGATGAGCGAGGGAATCGAGTGGATTGAGAAATCCGCTCTTTAAAAAAAAGTTGCACGGGGAACATTTACACGCACCAGAAGTCGCCAGCCACCATTGAAAACAGCAGCGCCCGGCGGCTTGTGCATTATTTATAAAACTGGATTTGTAAAACCTTGGTTTTACAAGCATTAAAACCAAGTTTTACAAATCCAGTTTTAAAAATAATGCACAAGCTGCCGTGCACCGCTGTTTTAAATGGCGGCTGGCGACATCCAGTGCGTATAAACGCTCCCCGCACAACTTTTTAAAGAGCGGATTTGTCAATCTGCTAGATTGCTCTGCTCATCTAAAAACGCCCCGAGATCTGGGAATGATCAGAGAAGGGGGTTTACTACATGGTTGGTTACCATTCACAGACTGCATGCCAGCCCATCACTCAAACTTCTAAAACCCATGTTAAAATAGAAGGGTGGGCTTATCAGCTGCAAAGGTGAGCATCTCTTCTGTGATATCACAGTTTGCTTGTTCTTTATGCAATAAATGTATTTTTATGAAAAGCAAAGCTTAGTGATATTCTTACTATAAATGTTGGTCACAATAAAATAACCCATGGTCATACATTTAGATGCAGTGGGAGTAAGTCAGTTTCTAGAATAGAAAAAAAAAAAGTTCCATCTTTTACTGGACAATAAAACAATGTCCAGAATTAACTAGAAAGCCTTCCTGCTTTTATGTCTCCGCAAGTCATTCCACCCCCCCACCCAGCCTTCCTCTTCCATCGCTCGCTCCTGACCAAGCACTTCCTCTTCCTTCTTTCATGATTATTCACTGGACTTTTTAGTTCAGTGATCCTCATCTGTATTTGATCCCCCATTATTTAACACCTTCTGTTCTGTTTCTGTACCCCTTGCACTTGAAATGGAGCTCGGGGATTTGCGTCTGCTTGGATGATTCCTGCCAAAATTACCTGTTCACTTTCTTGGATCTGGACAAATAATTTACCCAATTGCAAGGAAAGCATTTCACTAATATACCTGGCAGCTACTCTAGCAGGATCATTTCCAACACCTGGATATATGGTCACATAAGGGGACCATATTATGATCACCTGTAGACCACACACACACCCACCCATGCTGTAGTGCAGCATATGGGCATTAGGCATTTATAATAAGCTATAACAGTTCTCAGCAGTAGTATTTCTCCTCTCCCTTTCATGCTTAGTTAGACCAGCATTTGTGCAGCAAGAGAGTGCCTTGTGTGGGCAGAAAATGGTGTGTAAGGGATGATACAACAGGCATAGCCTGCTAATGAGGCATTTAGTGGCGTACTCTTATATTAGTCATCATCTCTGTTAGACAGCAAGAGCGTGGCAGTTTTGGACAGCACTTTCTCTAATGCTGGGTTGGGTTTGCTTCGATCCCCAATACGTATGTTGCTTTTTGCTTTGCATTTACACACACGTTCCATGCAGGCACAGTATAGGTTCTAACCCATCCAGAGTTTCAAGGAAGTTTTAAAATTTGGTACCCCAATATGACACAGGGGATGAAAGGAAATATGAAGTGGTTATTACAGTTATTGTTTTAATTTTTCAATTGCCTAAGAGCCAAAGTCAGGGATCAGAGAAGCACTCTAAAACCCATAACAAAAACCAGTTTCTACCACAGATGGATTACAATCTTATAACTTCTGAGGAGTTATGCTGAAGTAGCCATCTCTCTCTACCACTGAGCTAGGGAAATTTGGGATTAAAAAACTTCCTCCCCTTCCCAGTTCTCCCTTCATTAGAGCTTGCAGAGAGCTTTCAGCAGTGGGACTGGAACAACATATGGAGCAAGGTGGAGATGCTGTGTGAGGGATGCATAGGAAGGAGGAAGTACTGAAGTTTGCTGGGACAGGAGAAGTCTGCATGAACAAGGGAAATTCCCCTATACAGTACACACAAGTATGGTCCCTTAAGAATTTCCCTCCATACTCTAGTTTTACTCTATAATCTCCCTCCCCTTTTATCTGTGCTGTGATCCCTGGATTTTTACAAACACAGGTGGGGTTTAAAGTGAGTTTGCTCACAGGAGCATTTCTTTTGTGATAATTAGTACCAGGTTTAACACAAGAGACAACAGGTGGATACAACTAATGGATAGAGGGTATATGTAGGACAATCTTGATCAGCATAATAGTCACTGGTCTCAGCACACCACGTGGCTAATTGTTTTCAGGTTCTGAGTGATGGCAAAATAGTCTAATGGCTTTTCTGTGTCTGTTTTCTTTTCTCTGTGTGGCATAAGATTAACTGGCTCATTTTAGTGTCTCTACAAGAAACCAAATGTGACATTCTTGTAATATGCTAATCCTTAAAAAGACTTTCTTAAGAAATTATTTTAATTTCTGTTACTATTAATAGCTTTGTAACCCATATTTCTGTAATGAGACATAAGTAGAATTTAGTATTGCTTTCTAGGGATGGGAGAATAGAACGCCGTTCAGATGTTCGGACGTTTGGTCGTTCGGTTCGAAACCTGAGTTCGGGTTCGGTTGTTCGGTTTGGCGGAGTTTGGTTCAACTGAAGTCGGCCGAACGTTAAAAAAAGTGCTATCAGTACTGAAACCAAAATGTTTTCGGTATCGGTATTTTTGGCCCTGAAACCACCCCTGGTGTCCACCCCTGGTGCCAGGAAATCTGCTCCTCACCTGCCTCCCCCTTCCAGTCACGTTTTTCCCACCCAAAGTCAGGTTTTCCCGCCCCTAAAATCATCCGAACTAATCCGAACTGTTTGGAAGTTTGCGGTTCGGTTTGGAAGTTCGGTTCAGTCGTCCGAACAGGCCGAGTTTGGGCCAAACTCCGAACCGCGTTTGTCTATCCCTATTGCTTTCTCATGAGAATAGCTACAGAATGATGAGCAGTGACTAGAATTGTTCAAATTTATTAGTTATTGTAGGTTTTTAAAATTTCCTAAGTGTGTATGGAAACAATTTCAGATAAGGCAACAGAAATAAAGAAAAATCTATAAAATATGCCTTTAGACCATATAGGATTATACAGATCATATAGACTTTGCATTTACATGTCAGGATGTTGGTAGTAAAGGGTAAGACTGCACTGTTATGTTTTTCTGCTGTAATTTTTGCTCAGAGATTATAAAGAATCTATCTGTAAAAGGACAAATGTTGTAATTACACAATACAAAAATAGCGAAGTTGTTGCGTTAAAGGGTGCTTTTACACAGACTGCACCCACGTCTCGGCTCCGCCTCACACCTGGGTAGGGCTGTCTGTTTAAAGGTGGGCTGCACAGGTGTGAGACAGAGCATGTGCTGCCTGCTCCGGACCAGCTCTACTTGAGGTGCTTCAAAACACCCCGGAGCACCAGATGCAGAACGGGCTGCCCAGACCCGAAGCACTGTCTGGGGGCGGAGCCACGGTCTGTCTACTCAGCTGACGGGTCACTGCAGCACCGCTTCAGGCCCAGGGTTGCCCTGGCAATGCCACAAAGTTGCAGTAGTGGCTGATTCACCCGCAGCTCTATGGTGTGGGGGAGGTGGGCACTGTGGGGGAAGACTGTGGCTGCTGGGTCTGTTTAAACCTGGCGCAGTAGGGGCTGCATGCAGGGGAAGCAGGGCTGGCCACCCAAGAGCAGGTCTGGAGGTGGTCTGTCTAAAGCCACCCAAGGTTGTGTCCCTATAAATATTTTTGCACCATAATAATACATGCACTGAAGCCCTATAAAATGGGAATACATAATCTCGCGTACTTTAGTCTAATGGCTGGGAAATGGACTGGGGTCACTCGACCCTGTTGGTTCTATTAGATCTTTCGGCTGCATTTGATACAGTTGATCACGAGATGTTGGTGACGTGACTGCGGGACTGTACAGGGGTGGGTGGGACTGTTCTTGAATGGTTCTGCTCTTTTCTGACCAGTAGAACTCAGCGATTGGTTCTTGGGGAGTTTTTTTCATCATACCAAGACCTCTCATGTGGAGTCCCGCAAGGTTCAGTCTTGTCCCCTCGCCTGTTCAACGTGTATATGCAACCACTCAGTGATGTGATCAGGAGGTTCGGCGTGCAGTTTCATCAATATGCTGACGACACCCAGCTGTATCTCTTTCCTTCAACAGATCCAGGCCTTGTAGTCTCTGTGCTTACTCAGTGTTTGATGGCTGTGGGGGACTGGATGAGGGCTAACTGACTGAAGCTGAATCCCAACAAGACAGAGGTGATGTTGGTGGGTAAGGCGATGGAGATGGTGGCCCCCATCATCAACCAAGATCACATGTACAGTCTCCATGCTATACCTTGGACAAAAACCTAAGAATGTATGTAGTGCCATACTGAGTCAGACCAATGGTCCATCAAGACCAGCATCCCATCCTCCAACAGTGACTAATCGCAATCACATGGGAGAAGAACCAACAATCACAATGGGCAATCCATTCCCCATTGTTCACTTCTAGCTCCCGAAAGTAGGAAGTTCATCCCGTAAGCGACTTGGTTAATACTAGGGATGGGCGAACAGAACGGAGTTCGGAAATTCGGTTCAGTTCAGTTCAGTTTGAAATTCGAGTTCGGAAATTCGGTTTGGTTTGGTTTGAAATTTGAGTTCGGTTCAGAAGTTCAGTTCGGTCAACTGAACAGACCGAGTTTGGTCGAATTCCGAACTTGCAAACTAAGTTCGGCCATTCAAAACCAGGTTTTTTTGGTGTGTGTTGCCACTAGGGATGGGCAAACAGAGCGGAGTTCAGAAATTCAGTTCGGTTTGAAATTCGAATTTGGTTTGGAAGTTCGGTTCGGTCGACCGAACAGACCAAGTTCGGTCCGAACTTCCGAACCGTGTTCGCCCATCCCTAGTTAATACCCATTAATGGACCTACTCTCCAAGAACGTATCGAGTCCTTCTTTAAACCCAGCTATACTACTGGCCTTGACAATGTCCTCTGGTAACAAATTCCATAAGTTAATTATGCATTGAGTGAAAAAGTACTTCCTTTTATTTGTTTTAAATCTGCCGGCAACTAGTTTCCTTGAGCATCCCCTAGTTCTAGTGCTATTTGAGAGAGTAAATAACCATTCCCCATCTACTCGTTCCACACCACCCAAGATTTTATAAACCTCTATCATGTCCCCTCTAAGTCTTCTCTTCTCTAAGCTGAAGAGACCCAGTTTGCCAAGTCTCTCTTTGTACGGAAGCTGTTCCATACCCTTTATCATTCTCGTTGCCCTTCTTTGTACCTTTTCTTGTTCAGCTATGTCTTTTTTGAGATGGGGTGACCAGAACTACAGATAATAGTCCTGGTGCAATCGCACCATCGATTTGTAGAGAGGCATTATGACATCCTCAGATTTATTCTCTATCCCTTTGCGAATTACTCCTAACATTCTGTTTGCTTTTTTGACCGCTGCTGCACACTGGGCTGAGGATTTCAGCGTATATTCTCCACAATCACTACCAGATCCTTTTCCTGAGTGGTAACTCCCAGTTTAGTACCCAGCATTGTGTACACATAGTTTGGATTATTTTTCCCTACGTGCATCACTTTGCACTTGTCCACATTAAATCTCATCTGCCATTTAGATGCCCAGGCACCCAGTCTCATAAGATCCTGTTGCAGTTCTTCACAGTCTGCTCGTGTTTTAACTACCTTGAATAACTTGGTGTCATCTGCAAATTTGATCACCTCACTCTTAACACCCTTTTCCAAATCATTAATGAATACATTAAACCTCACTGGTCCCCATACAGATCCCTGAGGCACACCACTTATTATATCTCTCCATTGTGAAAACTGACCATTTAGTCCTACTCTTTGATTCCTATCCTTTGATTCTACTCTTTGATTCCTATCCTTTAACCAGTTACTGATCCATAGTAAGACACTACCTCCTATCCCATGACTTTTTAATTTTCTCAATTACTGAAATTGGCCCAGGAATCCAAAAGCATCGAGATGAGCCCGAAGCTGCTGGGCAGCCACCTGTCCAAGAACCTTCCCTTTGGGCGATAGCTGGCTGGGGAGGCAGCATCCAAGGATTGTTTCTTAAGGAGGGGTTGAACCATTGTGGATTTAAGGGTGTACTACAACCTAACCTCCTGAAGGGCAGGTGTTGACAACCCCAGCCAGCAAGGGCCCCAGTGCCTCTCAGCTGGCTTTCATTAGCTATGATGGGGCAAGGATCTGATTCACAATTGGTTGCCCGCATTGCTCTAAACGCATCCTCCACATCAGCGGGCGACACTAATTGAAACTGAAATCTAGTGCAGCTGCATATGTAACCAATGTAGGTCTTTTATCTTCCCATTAGGAGTTAGCAACATAAGAAGCTGAATATGCTTATAGCTGCACCAGTTGCCAAGATAGAAGCTCATACATTAAGGTCTCAGGTTTAAACTCCTCTGTTGAGGTTGTTCTGTCTAGGGTGATTTCACAGGTTATGGGAAGCTTTTGTGGCGGCATCGGGGCACTATCTCAGGATTACTAGACACTAGTGGAAAGTTCCATAACGTCTGAATGGATCTATCATAAGATAACTGAGGCAATTCATGATAATAGACTTAGAAATATTGAGATATCTTTGAACAGGGACAGCCTTACCATATGCGGGACCCAGGGCATGGAACAAAGGCGGGGCCCTATTCTTCTACCAGCTAGGGGGTGGGGGGAATGTGCAGCCAGGATATGTGCCCGGGGGGGGGGGAGGGAATGTCTGAAAGTGGACTAAGTGGAATGATAATCAGGATACCTTCTGTCCCTCTTTATTAGGGGTGGCCGCTCCCCGGCTCAGGGGACACACCCCAGTTCGGTCTGGGGGTGGCACGCTACCCAGACCTGGACTCGGGGATGGTCAAAGGGGCCTGAGCCTCCACCGGAAAGTCCACTTCCCCCCCCTGCTGCCTGGTTATCTCGACCAGGGGAACTGAGGGAGAGGGAGAGGCCCCACCTCTCCCTCATTTCCCCTGAACGAGAGACTGACAGGCGGGGGGCACCCACGGAGTGAGGTCTCCCTCACGCTGCTGCCTCCCGGCTATTTCAGCCAGGGGAAATGAGGGAGAGAGAGAGGCAGGGCCTCTCTCTCATTTCCCCTGGCCAAGACTGACAGGCAGCAGAGGGGGGGGCATGGAGTGTGGGAGAGGTGGGGTCTCTGCCTGTCCCTCACTCCTGCTGACCCCCTCTGCTGCCTATCAGTCAGAGTTGGTTGGGGGGGCCCGTCCTCAGTCATGGGAAGCTTTTGTGGCAACATCGGGGGACTATCTCAGGATTACTAAACACTAGTGGAAAGTTCCATAACGTCTGAATGGATCTATCATAAGATAACTAAGGCAATTAGTTGGGGTGGGACATCCGGGCAAATACCGGGTACTAGATTTACCGGTTCCCGGATTTCAAAATACTGGCATACCGGATTAATACCGGTATACCGGTACCGGTTTTTTCCCCATTGATTTCAATGGGGAACTGTCCCCATTGAAATCAATGGAGAAAAAAAAACAACCTCCCCTCTCCCCCTCCCAGACTGTGTGGGTGGAAGGGGGGACACCCCCTGCCCAGCCTGGATTTTTTATTTTTTTTTAAAATTCCCCTAAGTCCCTGGGCTCCGGGCCGGGGCTGCCGCCGGCGACCCAGAGCCCACACCAGCCAGCAGCAGGTAAGTGTACTGGTTCGGTACCGTTGATCCTTGGGGTGGGGGTGGTTTAACACACACCCCACCCCAAGGATCACCCTACCTCGCCCACCCAGGGATCACCCTACCTTCCCTTCAGCTCTGGGCGGTGGTGGTGGTGGCAGCGGCGGTCTGGCGGCCAGCTTCAGTTCTTCTGTGGCTGCTGGCTTCAGCACGCTAGTGACGCTCTAGGCCTTCCGTGGAACCCAGAAGTTCCCCGGAAGGCCTAGTACGCGTCACTAGCGTGCTGAAGCCAGCAGCCACAGCAGAGCTGAAGCCGGCTGCCGCACCGCCGCCGCCACTGCCCGAAGCTGAAGGCAAGGTAGGGTGATGCATGGGTGGGCGAGGTAGGGTGATCCCTTGGGTGGGGTGTGTGTTAAACCACCCCCCACCGCAGGGATCAACAGTACCGGTACACTTACCTGCTGCTGGTGCGGGCTCTGGGTCACCGGCGGTGGCCCAGAGCCCAGGGACTTAGGGAATTTGTTTTTTTTTTTAAAAGTCCAGGGTGGGGTGGGGGGTGTCCCCCCTTCCACCGGCACAGCCTGGAGCGAAAGTGTTTGCTTTTTTTCTGTTTTTTTTTTACATTGCGGCCATTCATTTGAATGGCTGCAATGTAAAAAAATCCAGCACAGGGGGAATCCGGTAAATTTCCCCAATTACTGGGGTAATCCGATACTACTGGTATGCAAAAAACCCGGCAGTATCGGATACCGGATCATCCGGTAGTCCCACCCTTAGCAATTAGCTGTCAGGCTGGGAGCTGGGGACCCTGAGTGCAGCCCCCCCCCAGGAGTAGGTCTCAAGGCTGCTTCCCTGCGCCGCCCCGCAGTAGGGCCGACCCGGTCTTTGAAATGCCACCATGCAGTAAGTAACTATTAGGGATGGGCGAACAGAACTGAGTTCGAAAATTTGGTTCGGTTCGGAAATTCGGTTGGGTTGACCAAACTATTTGAGTTCGGTCTGAACTCCGAACTTCCGAACAAAGTTTGGAAATTCAAACCCCATTGAACTAAATGGAATATTATCTTTTAGGGATGGTCAAACAGAGCCGAGTTCAGAAATATGGTTCAAAAATCGAGTTCGGTTCAGAAGTTCAGTTCAGTCGACTGAATTGGTTGAGTTCGGTCCGAACTTCCGAACCGCATTTGCCCATCCCTAGTAACTATGAGAATGCCCTGTGGTGCTGCTACAGGGCTTCCAGTGAATGTCTGATACAGCACCCATAGATCACAGAAGAAAGTAATTTTAAAGTAGGGCTTAGTTATAGAAAGCAGCTTATCCTCATTAAATAGTTTCCTGCAGGCATCTGTGACTGTGATTCCAAAGATAGAAACAAAGATGAAAATTCCACCTTCTGAAGCACTTTCAAACTCATGGTGAACTTTGGTCATATAATCATGGCACCAGTAATATCTGCCACGCGTCACGCGACTATGTTCTTTTGCATCCTCTCCAACTACCGTACTGATTATAATTAACTTTGCTCTAATTTCTAATAATGTTGCTTCTGCCAGTGTAATTTTCAAATTCATTCTGAAGATGAAAAGTTGAGAATATTGGATTCTTATTACTGCACATCCTCTTGAGGACTTCTCCATTTCCTGAATTATTTTAATGCTACTGCTAAGTTCTTTATCCCAAATGTCAGTAGCACTTTAACTATTAAAAGGATTATAGAAAATATATACAGCATATATATTACAGAAAGTATATACATTAGCATTGTATAAAATGTTAATGTAGATGTTTAGCCAGTGCAGATCAAGCATATATTTTATGGACTCCTGATGTTATCCCTATGTTTACACCATCTTGCCTAGTATTTTCAAGAATTTGTAGACTTCCATTTGTATATTTTCTTCCAGCGGTAGCTGGAAGAAACTTAAATGCACAACCACTCTTCATTATAAACATGGGACTTCTGAAGCCCCGATTTTGAGGAAACCACTTGAGCTACATTTCTGAAAATGTATCCATGCCTATATGTTGTGAGGACCCTCATATGCAAAAAGTTTGAAGAAGATCCATCAGGAAAATAAAATGTTATGACTGTAAAAGTTAATTGCTTGTGGTCAAAATGCAGACCTCCTCATGATTTTGAATCATCAATATCTCCTCCCCCTGGATGAGTTGAACCCCCAAACATCACAGGTGTGGAGCATGAGATCAATAACTGCTTATGTAATAAGATAGTGACTGGTGCAGCCAAAACTGAGTTATTAATGATTAAAAAATTGGTTCTGCAGGCTCAGTTGAGCAGCTGCTGACCTGAAAGGTACGTGACTACTTTTAAAAATCAAGCAACTTTATGAGAAGGGAGCTCCAACACAAAGACTTTAATTTAAGCTCTTGTCAGTTTCATGTCAGTTACACAGCGCCCCGCTTCCCCAGCTCCTGGAGAGGGCAGAGGAGCGGAGCCAGGAAGTGGGGAGCTGTGTAACTGACATGAAACTGACTGGAGTGTAAAGTGTGTGTGATGGAGCTGACTTCTGAAAGATACGTGATTTTTAATAGGGTTTAAAATCTTTTTAAAATCACGTATCTTTCAGAAGCCAGGTATCTGTCACGTATCTTTCAAAAGAAAGGTGGTTCTTTGCAGAATAGCTGCCCAGGTTTTTGCAAGAGAACATGATCTTTTCTTAGGGCACTATTTCTTTCCAGGGTGCACACAGTTGGTAGGAGGCAAGTGGAGGGGGGATCGCAGGGCTGGCCCCAGGCACGTGCAACATGTGCGGTCGCACATGGCACCGCGGGAACCGGGGCCCCGCTCCTGGAGCCTGGTCTGTTGCTCCAGCGGAAGCAGCGCCACCTGAATTAAAAATCCAGGCTGGCCCCGCCCCCGCTGTCAGAGCTGCTAGCCCTAGCTCAGCTGTAGCCCCGCAGTGCGGTGGGGGGGGGGGGAGTCTCTCCCCTCCCCCATCCCTGCCCCTCTCCTGCCTCACCACTTGCTGTCGGCCCCGCATGCCCTAGCCCAGCGAGCCAGGATTCGGAACAGAAGGTTGCTGCCTTGTAAACAAATTCCTTCAAGCTGGATCCTAACATTCTCACAAATGGGTTTGTGCTTGCATGCCCTTCTCTTAACTGCAGAGACCAAGCTCACTAGTTTTGAAAAACCACATGTCTGTCTCGAGCCCCCACAGTATATAAGGTACCTTCCTGGCCAAACCCAACAGTTCCTTCCAACCCTAAGTGTGCAGTAAGAAAATACCTTGCGTGTGTGTGTGTGTGGTCCGGAAGGGTGGGTATTGTGAGAATGTTCGGAGCCATCTCGCAGAGCCTTGTTTACAAGGTAGCAACCTTCTGTTCTTCTTTGAGTGGCTCCTCCCATTCTCACAAATGGGAGAGTACCAAGCCTAGTTCAAGGCAGTGGGGGAATTTTCTTATAGAATAAAAACAACATACCTCTGCAAGCAAAAAGTGTGTAAGTATATTCTGTCAACTGAGATTAAAAGTTCCTCTTCTTTTTTTTTTTTTTTAAATGACAAAACTATTGTAAGTAAAATAGAATATTAAGTCTTAATTACAGAATTCAATATAGATACTCCCAGAGAGGTGTCAGATTCAGAATGGAGATGTAAAGCATAATGCTTAGTTAATGTATGCAGGGAACTCCAGGTCACAGCCCTGCCTCTCTTGAGAGGAGAGATGTTGCAAAATGCTGCTGTAGAAACACCCAGACCTCTGAGCGACTGAGACTTTAAATAAGGCGGGGGTGGACTTCCTGCCTGCTCATAGGCAAAGGCGATCAAATGCACTAACCATTTTGAGATAGTTTGAGATGAAACTTTTTGCCCTAACTTGGGAAGGGAAGGGGAGAGGAACAAATTGTCAGTCCATCTGCAGTGCTGGGTCTTGTCTAAATAGAGCAGGACTTCTCTCTTAACATCCAAAGTGTGAAATCTGTTTTTATTGTTTTATTGTTTTTATATTTGCTGTTCGCCACCCTAGGCTGCCCTGCGGGCAGGAGGGGCAGGATAGAAATTTTGTATAAATAAATAAATAAAATAAAATCTGGCTAGGATTTCTGATTCATGAGGTGGAGGAAGGAATACTGGGAGGACAATTTTTTGTGCCATATGAAATCTGGACACCGTTTTATGGATAAATGATGGATGGAGTGAGATCTCTATCCTGTCTGGGAAGACTGAGAAGTAAGGCTCCTTGATAGATATAGCGGCGAGTTCGCTCACCCGCCTAAGGGATGTAGTGGCAACCAAAAAGGAAGTCTTCAGAGACCAGTGGAACAGGTCACATTGTTCTGCAGGTTCGAAAGGGTGTTTTGTCAGTTGATCTAGAACAAGGTTCAGAT
>QEPC01000763.1:957588-1004451 GCA_003113815.1 Sphenodon punctatus | reverse complement strand
GCTGGGAGCCAGGGCTCCTGGGTTCTCGGGGAGGGGAGTGGGGACTAGTGGGTTAGTGCAGGGGGTGCTGGGAGCCAGGGCTCCTGGGTTCTCGGGGAGGGGAGTGGGGGCTAGTGGGTTAGTGCAGGGGAGGGACTGTGTGTGGTAAAATGGAGGTTTGGAAATCCTGAGAGAGATGTCATTGCAAGTCATGCAATTTCAGTTGTTTTCAAAATTCTGGAAATGGGATGTGCGTGGTAAAATTGGACTCAGGCTGTGACTGGGGTGCTTTACAAGGATGGGTTCCTGTGTTTTAGGTTTATAAATTATTTATTTTAAGCTTGATGTGCATGTAGACTGTGTTTTCTTCCATCCAATGTTAACCCTTGAAACTCCTTGTTGCTGGGTTTTGCCATGCCACTGGCCTACCGTCCCCCTGGCTCCGCCCCTAGGTCCGTGGGCCTTACTGCCCCAGTGCTTCCTCCAACATCAAAACCCACCAGCCACCCCTGAATTGTGGTGGCACTAGGATGCCCTAAATGCCATAATCTGATTTGTATGAACTCAGTTGGTCTTTTTTATGAAGTGTAGAGTCAAATTGCATTTTTAGATTTATATCTTCTCTGTATCCCAGTAATTTTCAGGTTCACAAATAAGGCTAGATTTGCTCTCAATTTAATAATAGAAATCAAGAGCAATTCTACTAATCTTAATTAATGAGTGCAATATTTGGCAAGATACCTTATGTTGGACAGGGGGAGGAAGTGGGGAACCCACGGATGCAGCCAAGACACCTAACACCCCCCACTTACACCTTTGTCAGTCGCTGGGCCCCAATGTAAGGCGGTAGCACAATGTGCCCCTCAGGATCATAGTTGGCCCAGTATGTCTCCCAGAACACAAGGCCTTATCATCACTGGGGTAGAGATGCACAACCTTGAGTGGAGCCCCTCCAGACACACCACCACCACCAGTACCACCCCACGTATACTGTGCTTAGAAAGGGGGGAAAGGGAGCGGGAGGTGTAGGGTAAGTGGGGACAAAGGGGCAGCAGTACCAGGAATACGGGGAAGGGGAAGCCTCTGTCCCAATCAAGATTCTGGAGGGGGCCCGAAACAAGGAGGATCAGGGGAAATGTGTTTCTCACCCTTTCAGTCACGCTCCACATCCGCCTAGCCGCCCGCATGCTCACCTCACTCGCTTCCTCTGTAGTACGCTCACTCTCTCACTCTCCCTCGCTCCACTTGTTCTCTTACTGTCTCTTGCTTCACTCGTTCTCTCACTCTCTCTCGCTCTCTCCCGACCACTCTCACACAATAACTTTGCTCTGCTCAACTCAACTCTCCTCTCCTCTCCTCAGACTCTCGGGGCCAGTCTCACAGCGTTGCTGATCTCCGGCAACGCTGTAGCGGCCCCGGCGTCCTTAAGTAATGTTGGCCCCACCCCCCTGCCTTACAAACGTGCTGAGCGGCACAGTATGTGATCGGCGCTCCGAGGGGCGGCCGTAACTGCGTCTGCCGGTTCCGCCTCTTCCCGCAGCAGCTGAGTGGAGCTCCCTGCTCCAGGTGGGGTACTTACTTCTTGGGCTGGCCCTACTCTCTTTTCTTGTGTGACCCCCTGGTGTCCCCTATAAGAGCCTCTGCCTGCCCCCTGGTGGATCCTACTCCTTACAGCAGTTAGCATGTGAGTGCTTGTTTCACAAATACTTGCACTGAACACTTTTCTGTTCCATTGTCGCCACATCCCAGAATGAGACAAGGACACAGTGTTGGAATTTAATGGCCACACTCTTTAATTCCACATTTATACTCAGTGAATTGGAAGAGGAAGGAGTACCTAACAACATCAGGAGTCCAGGTCATTTAATTTAACCTTAAACCTAAACTTGGGCTGCCTGAGGGTTCCCAGGATCCCAGCCCCTTAATTAAATTAATAATCATTACCCTCATCTCCCCCCCTCCCCCCCGACAGCATAAACTGCTGAGGTGGGTAAGCGAGGTTTTAGCCCCTGTAGGGAACCTTACCTAATTTTGATGTGGGGGTGCCCTTAGCTGTCATAACCCTTTGGGCATACTGCCCCATGTCATGAAATGAACCTTGTACTGGCCGCACCCAGCCCTTGCCCAAGGTTCACTTTCCCAACTCTTAAGGAGATGTCTTGCTTACTACCTTACCCCTTATTACATAACACATAATCAACTACAACCTGGACCCACGCCACAACAAACCACCAGACTACGCTAGGTCGGATTTGGCTCCCCCTCCCTCTACCTATACTACGGCTTTGTGTCAGCTAAGCCTTTTAAGTATATTTCCATACCCTTGTCAGATAGGTGGACCCCGTCCACCCAGTACAATTCAGGCTTAAAATACCTAATTTCTTCTAGGGCCTCACTCTGGGGAATTAGCTCACCCCCTGCTATGCCATTTCAGGCCGAGCCTTGGCTGACAACCCCCCCCGAGACAGGGGGGTACCCTCTTCTCGGACACACCAGACAGTCCGGAGGGTATTAGTCCACAGTCCTTTATTAGACTCTGCGTCCAATGTACCTGGGACTGCCGGCTCAGTCGCCTCCACCCTACAGGCCCCAGGTCAGTCTCTCCAGGCTCAGGAGCAGCGCAGACCATCAACCCCCGAAGTCCATCCAGCCAGGCCTCTAAGCCCCCAGGCTCTGGCCAAGCCTTCCCCAGGCAAGAGGCTCCCTCCTGGGTACAGCCTCTCCCACTTGCCTGAGTCCCTCTGGTTCTCCAACATTCAGTACCTTGAAGAGCGTAGAGCAGAAAGGCTTCTTCAGGGAGATGTTGCTCCTCCAGCTCCTTAGCAGAGACTCTCTCCTCTCTGCCTTGTCTCTCTTTATATACAGGCAGAGTGGGCATAGCCAGGCTTCCTCTCCACAGCCTTAAAGGACCATTAACCCACCCACTCTGTCCCAGGGTGTCTCAGCCTGTTTGCCTCACAGGCTGATCCCCAGCTATGGGGTTGGTTCTGCCATCCCCTTGGGCTTGCTTAGCCCTCTGGCAGACCCCCTCAGTCCCCTTCTTAAAGGGGCAGTAGCCCCATAGGATTGCTCCCTGCTATACCTTCTGCTGCTGCAACACTCGCTGCTCCAATCCGGAAGGAATGAGAGCAAATCCTCAGGTCATTTACACCTTCCTTCATCGTGTATTTGCATGATACAGCACAAAACTGGTATCGTGTAACCAATGAACCATCTCATGCATGAACAAACTACCCTCCCCCCTTCTATGCATCTCCAGATATTCTCCAACTGCTTCAGTGGGGCATGGGTCCCCTGCATTTGCCCTATACAATGTTACTACCTGCCCTCTCCCCCTTTGGTCTGTCTTGGATCTGCGCAGGACCACCTTCAGCACACCCTGGTTGATTGAGACATCCCTTTTTTTCAAACCTAGCAGTGCACTACTACCTCTGGAATCAGCTATCAACTCCCCCACTGTAAAAGTCTCCCAAAATGCTGAAGTAAATATTGCCTTAAATAAAACGACTTCCCAACGACTGAAACATATTTTGGCCAGCATAGGGACTGTAATCGGTACCCTCTTGTCCTTTTTTTCAGGGAGTTGCCTTGCCCAACCTTCCAGCATTCTCTTGATGTAAAAACTCTGCTCTCTAACAGGGGAATCCTACTAACCCACTCATATATGCAAGGGCAGAATACTTGCTCACTATTGTTCCTGGCTTGAGTCCCCTATGATGAAGCTCTAAACCAAATTAGATCAACTGGTGCTCCATAATTGGGAAACCCAACTCCAACCTTTTTGTTGCCTAAAATACTGGAAATCCCTTAACACCCCTTCATATGCCACCCTTGTTCTAGGAGCCAAAAAACTTTGCACTGCATCCAACAACTGTATGAGCCAAGGCTCCACAAATCCGGTGGTAGCATCTGCGGAACTTTGCATGCTTCTGGGGTCAAAAGACAAAAACGGTCGATCTGGAATTGAGAGAGGGCATCCACAATGCCATTGTCTAATCCTGGTACATGCTTTGCTATAAATAGGATATTATTGCTTAAGCATTTTAGCACAACTGCCCTCACCAGATCCATTACACTTCAATTCTTAGACGACAAGGTGTTAATTACATGCACTACCGTCATGTTGTCACACCAAAATCGTATCGTCTTGTTGGTGAAAGCACCACCCCAAAGATGGACCGCAACAACCTACGGGAACATCTCCAAGAATGTGAAGTCGCTTGTCACCCCACTCTTCGCCCACTCCTCTGGCCAACGCGCCATGCACCACTTCCCTCTAAAGTACAGACCAAAGCCGAGGGCACCCACCGCATCCAACTGAACCTGCAGCTCTGCCTCCAATAAGAGGTTCTGCCTCCAAAATCCCACACCATTGAAGTCTGATAAGAATGATGACCACGTCCTAAGGTCTGCCTTCATTTAGCTAGTTAATCTAATGTGGTAATGAGGAGAAAGATCACTTGCCACCTTCTCGTATAGCCTTGACAAAAATGCCCGTCCCTGAGCCACTACCCTACAGGCAAAATGAAGGCTTCCTAATAATGACTGCAGTTATCTAACCCTCACCTTGTGGGCCCCAAGGCATGCATTAATCCCTTGCCGCAAACTAACTATCTTCTCCTCAGGGAGAGAAGATCTTTCTTTTTCTGTATCTAATTATATCCCTAAGAAAATCAATTATGTCGACGACCCCTCCGTTTTCTCAGGCGCTAAGGGGATTCCCAGCCATGTATTGAAACAATTGTAATAAATGTTCACATTCTCCGGATCCCGTCCTCCCAACTAACAAATAATCATCTATATAATAATAATAATAATAAATAATAATAATAAATTGTTTATTGTGAAGTCAATTGGCTATTACAATGTGAATAAATAAGTGAATAAATAAATTAAATAAATAAATTAAAAAGTTTGCTACCTTACAACATCAGTTCCAGACTTGGCCAACTATCCGTACAGTCTTGGTAGCACTTAACAGGGAAGAAAAACCATAACAAAATTGACTGGCCAAAATACCCTGTCCACTTAGTATCCAACCATTTACTTAAACCATTCACAATTTGGGTGCTACGAGGCCTGTAAATAACTGGATACCCCTGGGACCTGATAGAAAGGATTACCTATTCCCTAAGATAGATTTCCTTGCTAACATAGTAGCTCGGGCAAAACTAGCCACTGCCCGCGTGAGAGGAGAGTCACACGGGCTCAGCAGCCTCCTTAAAGTCCAGGTGTCTGGGTGCGAAAGCAGCTCAAGGGCGTCACCCTCAAAGTGCTTAATTCGAAGTCCGACCAAGGCAGGGCAGTAAAGAACAATATGTTCTACTTAATCCACTTATCCCGATTCACACAATTCACATAATCGCAAAGTGCAGGGGATACCCCTATAGCTACCCTCCACTAGTGCGGAAGGAAACACATTGCACCTCATCTTTGTAAATGCAAGCCGCCTTTTTGGTTCCTGCCAGGCAAAGAGGTAATTGCAACCCAGGGACAGGGTTCTGAATATCTCTATCCCTGGGGCTACCCTTTGAGAGGCCAAAGGGCTTGTTCTGATTGGCCCGCTTGATCCTGGAGCCTTTGGTACAACAGCTTCTTGAAAGCTTTCTGTCCTACCCTTTTCCACTCTTCCGGACAATGCCCCAGATGCTGGACCATCACTCTGACTTGGGACATCCACGAGTCCAGCAGTCCCGCCCCCAGCGCCCGAGACAGCAAGGAGTCCTCCCCCAACGGGGCTGTTACCAATTTCAGCCAGTAGTTAATCACCTGTCGGCCTACCAAAATCTCTACTGGAATCATGCAAGTTTCCAGTCTTGCAATAACCTGGGGGGAGCCCCTAGGAATACCCAAAATTGATGCAAGAAAACCGTTTTGAATACTCTCCAACTTATCCCTGTAGCACAGACCCCAAATAGGGGCAGCATATAAAGCTTGTGCAAGAGCCTTTGCCTTAAACAGAGCTAATGCTGGAGCCACCATTCGTCCCCCCTGACCAAAGTAAAACTTTAGAATGGCAGCAGAGGATTTCCTGCATTGAGTTTTAACCAAATCAATATGGGACTTCCACGGGGTTCCCTCAGAAAAGGTTACCCCCAAATATCTAAAAGTCCGAACTTGGTTAATGGGGTTCCCCTTGATAGACCAGATATTGAGGTTTCGCTTCTTCCTACAGCCTACTACCAACACCTTACATTTTGCATAATTAATAATCAGTGATTCCTGATAACAGAAATCACTGAAAAGAGCCAACTGTCTCTAAGGCCAATGGCCGTTCAGGACAGCAAGACTGAATCGTCAGCATAAAGGAGGAATGGCAGAGTCTTCTGGGCCACCACTGGGGCATGGGTATCCCTTGAGTTCATGAAGGGAACCAGGTCGTTCAAATACAGATTAAATAATACTGTTGCCAGTATACAGCCCTGCCTTACTCCTCTTTCCACCTGGGCTGATGCTGACAAAGACCCCTGCCTATCTGTTCTAATCTGGATTAGCTTGATGAAGTTGAACTAACAAATATAGAAGCCTTGGTTCTATGGAGAGTCCTCTGAGTTTAAGCCATAGCCTTTCTCTATTAATAGAATCAAAGGCCTTTTCAAGGTCCATAAATCAAATCCTAAGTACAATCTACCTTTATAAGATGTATATTTCCGAATCAGGGTGGCCAACAACATAATGTGATCTAGTGTCGATTTTCCTGGGGAAAAACCAGCCTGCTCAGGCTTGATTAGATGGAATTCTGCAATCTAGGCCTGGAGCTTCCGAAGAAGCAACTGGCCATACAGTTTACCAATCACACTGAGCAGGCTGATCGGGTGATAGTTCCCTGGAAGATGGGGGTCCCCTTTTTAAAAAATTGGCACTAATATGCACTTCAGCCAGGATCTAGGGATAACTCCTGACTCGTTAATTGCCGTGAAGAGTGGGGCCAGTAAATTTGCCCACCACTCCAGGGAGCTTTTAATCAAGTCCGTAGTTATACCGTCCAGACCAGGGGCCTTCCCTGACTTTAGTCCCTGGATAAGACTTCTTATATCTTCCACGGTGACTGGGGGCCAGGGTTCAAATCGTTGATCCATACCCAGGTCCAGAACGCAGTCCTCCCCAAGAGGGGCCTTATATAAATCTCTATAAAAGGGCTCCCAAACTTTGGCCGTAATAGACAAGGTCTGTGGTCTAGATCTGATCTTTCCCAGAGACCAAAGACCAGAACTTAGTTGTATCTCTCCTCAAAGCTGCCTCCTGCAGCTTTTGCCATTGGGACCTACCATAGGCACCCTTCTTGGTTACTAACAGCTGTTTGTATAATCTTCTTCTGCCTATCACTGTCACTCTTTTATGGGCCGATGGTGACCTCCTTAATTTCCTCATAGATCTCCTGAGGATAGATCTTGCCTTAAAACAGTCTCCATCGAACCAAACTGGTGGTCTGGTAAGCTGTCCTTGGTTAGACTTATGTCCTATATCATCCATATAATGGATAACTTGCTCCAACCCAGATCGCCTCCTGACCAGCCAGTCCAGCATTGAACTAAACTTTTCAAAGGCCACACGTAAGATGGAACACCCCATCGGCATTGCCGTATCAAAGTAAAACTTCCCCTGGAATTTAAAACCTAACAGGTGAAAGTCGCTCGACTGTCCTGGCAGGAGGTGAAAAGCCAACTTGATGTCACTTTTAGCCAGCTGAGCTCCGACCCCGCATTTCCTCACCATCTCTACCACTGCATCAAAAGAAGCATACGGTATAGAGCACAACTCACTAGGAATGGCGTAATTCACTGATGCCCCCCCTGGGATAGGACAAATGGTGAATAAGCCTGAATTCCCCCAGGCACCATACCCAGCGGAGAGATGTGGAGGTCAGCTAATGAAGGATTGTCAGATGGGTCCACTATTCTACCGTCAGCTTTCTCCTTCTTGAGCTTGGCGTAAACCACATGCTCAAGACCACTTACAGATCGTAAATTTTCTGCAACCCTGCGGGGGGTAACCCCTACAGCAGGTATGTGAAAACCCTCCCTGAATCCCTTGATAACATAAATTAATGCTTCCTTGGCCGGGTAATCCTGAAGAGCCTGTCATAGTGCATCATACCTGACCGGGGTCGGGGCCCTTCCCTTCCCTGTTGGCCTGGTTACCACGCAGTGCCGATCTCTGACCACCCTGCCTGAATGTACTGAACATTCTAAGCTTCGCGCAGTTGGTTGCCATGTGGGGGGCACCACAGAGCGAGCAGGTGTGACGAAAGTGACACGGTGACCGCATGCACTTCCAACGATTGTAATCCCAGCATTGACCGCTACCTAAGTTCCCCCTATGCCCCTCCACCATTGAGGATTCATTACCAGTTGCCCCCCCCCCCCGCATTTGACTAGCACATGACCACTATCAGTCCTTGACGCATTGGTGGCATTGTTCATGCTTTCCAGCCACAAGTCATTTGCGTGGATATCCCAACGCAAACCAGGAGAGATAGCCACCCTGTGTCTGAAGGCTTCGTCATAGACTAACTATGCTCCAGGCCTACCTGTATTAAAAGCCCTCCTAATTGTATCTTGGTATTTTATCAATTCTGCAGCTTGATCTGGGAATGCCTGGACCATCCACGAAGTAAACAGAGTACGCTGCTGCCGAGTTGGACCAATTATAGTCATGCTCCTCCCCACTCTGAACCTCGTGCTGCACCGAGGCTAGATTTGCTCTCAATTTAATAATAAAAATCAAGAGCAATTCTACTAATCTTAATAAATGAGTGCAATATTTGGCAAGATGCCTTTCAGCACTTAGCATGTGAGTGCTTGTTTCACAAATACTTGCACTGAACACTTTCCTGTTCCATCGGAGTGACTATGTTTACTCCAGAAATCTTGCTTTTCCAGGAATTGTATGTGCTTTTCATATATAATCATCCAAAACTACACATGCATATTTCATTCACAATTTAACACACAAAGCTAGCTTTTAAAGCAGAAGCAGAAATTAGATAGCAGCCATCTTTGGTTTTTCGTTTGCTGGAAGACGAAAAGGTGGTGAAAGACAGGAGAAGAGATGCACAGTAGTTGCTCAAGTGAATTTTTGTGTGACCACAATTTTGGTAGTTAAAATATTGTAGTGGTTATCTTGAAGTGTTAGGAGAATAATAAAACTTTCAATTTCAAGACTAATAATTAATAATGCTACAAAAACAGCCCAAACAGTGTATATTCAAGGACTGGTACTAAGTCTTGTTCTAGCCGCCAGAGGCTTAAAGCACCAGCTGTATGGGATTACTACTACCACTACTACTACTAATCATTTCTATAGTGCTACAGTGCTTTTACAGTCACAGATTTTGGAGACTGGTTACAATGTAAGATGGACACAGGTGAGGGGAACACAGGGAGAGACAGACACATGCACATTTTACAGCTGGGAAACTGAGGCTGAGAGGTAACCTTGTTAACTCTGAGGGTGCTTTTAGACAAGCCTCTCTTAGCCTCGTTTCTTGCAGACTTCAGAGTCTGCAAGAAAAGAAACTCCTGCAGGGGGGTTTTAGATGTCCCACCATCGCTACCAGAAGTCGGGTGGCTGCCATTTGAAACAGCAGTTGTGGCAAACCAGCGCTTGATTGGAGATGCTGTGTTGTAAAACCTCAATTATGTGGGTTTTACAAGTCAGCATCTCCAATAAAGTGCTAGTTTTCTGCGGCCGCTGTTCCAAATGGTAGCCGCCCGACTTCCGGGGTTGGTGGGGGAACGTCTAAAACCCCCTTGCGTGAGTTTCTTTTCTTGCGGACTCTGAAGTCTGCAAGAAATAAGACTGCGTGAGTCTCGTCTAAAAGCAGCCTGAGGGTAACCTTGTTATGCAGCTCAAGAGAACAAGTGAAGTATTTGGCTTCATGTCATGGTTTTCCACCTTGTTTTATATAAATAATAGAAGGGTGCCACCACAGATGCCAAGAGATATAAGCCTTGAGGAACAGGGGCAGCAGCACCTAATCCAGGCATATTCCTTCTTACTTTGTTTAATGAGCAGCCAAAGTGTTACAAATTTGATGGTTATTTTCAGTGTGTGCATGTGCACTGTACTCAGACCTAGAAATTAAAATTGCCAAATGAAATGTTAATAACATTTAGCATCAGCAGGGTACCACAGATTCTTTACTGCCATGCCATGCATGTAGTATATAAAATTAAGGTAATGTGCATCAAATAAAGTAGAGGCATCTCTCCTCCCACTCATGAAAAAAAGGTGAAGTGGTAGTTCACTTCAGCTGTTTTTTCAACTTCATAAAATCTAGAGATGGGACAAAGTGAGGTCGTTTGTGTGCAGCAGGGCCGTTGGGGTCTCAAAGTACTTGACTCTGAAGCTAAAACCCTGTGCAGCTGTGTCTCCTTAAGAGGAAGAATAACTCTTTTCAGTTAGTAGAATTGCAACATATTTTTATAAAGCTAGAAACTATAAACTATAAAGCTGCAGTCCTCAAAACTCGCTCTCCATTGAAATCAGTGGAAGTACTCTGAAAGTAATTGATTTGAGGATGTTGTCCAAAAACAATAAAATAAGTAAGTTAAACAAAAAATGCAAACAAACTTTTAAAAAAATAATAATACAAATCCAAGCCTAATTAGATTCCTCAAATTTGAATGCAAAAGTGGAGCTGGTTGAAAGTTTAAGATAATCATGAAAACGTAGTTTCCATTTTAAACATCCCTAGACAACCCCATTTTTTCTTTATTTAAAATAAAGTGTTTGCAAGTTTTTGTAATGGTAGCTAAGTCATGCTCTCTGTATAATTTTTCATTTTGAAAAATGGGCCATTTTCAGTGAATGTTTCATTTTAAAAAAAACCCAAAACCAACCCCAAAAAGAAACCAAACCGAAACTAACCAACTCTGAATTGAAAACAAAGAAACCTAACTAGTGAGCCAGTGCTTCTGCTGAGCACTGTTGCATATCACCTCACCCAAGAATCCAATCATAACATTGCAAAACTATCTGAGAATGCACACTTTGAAACAATGTAAACTTTAGAAAAAAAACATGGGAAAAAAGGGAAGGTGGGATGCTCAATAGGATTAATTTGGTTGGGGAGAAAGATTACACTCTTTCCCAAATTTGAGAATGGCACTATTAATTATTATTATTATTAATAAAATAGTAATAATAATAATAAAATAAACCCTACCCCTTCCCATTTCCAACCATTCCATCCCATCCCACTCCTCCCTCTCTCACCCAAGTCCCCACTCCTCTCAGCCTATCTCCCCCTTTCAGGGAGGGGCTAAACAGTTTTCTAACTTACTCTCACCCACTTCCCTGTCTCTCACCCAGGGAGTCTCACCCTAACCATCTCATGCAAACCACATCCCTCCCATTCCTCAATCTCACCCTTCCACCTTCTGCTAGCCTCCGTTCCACAGAATACCTGTCTCATCAACAGATTTTGCAGGATAAGCTCCTTCTTCAAACAGCCCCATCCCTACTTTGTACATTGTTATTCGGAATAGAGGCTAATTGCTTTCTGTCTTCTGGAATTTTTTGTTCATGGCAGGCCTGTTTCTACTTCTGGTGTTTTCTCTCCTCATTCTGTTGATACATCTCCTTTCTCCTATACAGACTTGAGAAGCCAGAATGGCTTGTGTTGACTCTAATGACAAAATTTAACACAGCGCAGACAAATAAGAATCCTAAAGAAATACAATAGGACAAAACCCAACCAATCCAGCTTAGCAAAGATGTGTGATTGAAAAAAGCCACATTAAATAAATACATTCACAGTTAGTGTAGAAGATAAATTATTTGGGTAAAAACAAACGTTAGACTGTGGAACGGTAGCAACCCGGCCTGGGTCGAGATGGGAAACAGTGGTGAACACTGTCTGGACTGGGCTGGGGCACCAAACAGACATGCCTGTTGCTGGGGAGGGAAGGAAGCATGCTGGATGTGTAACCAGCTAATCCTGCTCCCATGCTGCATCCGGCATCCCCCCCCCCCCCATCATGATGGGTAGCCAGGGTGACCGATGACAGCTGGTGATGGTGGTCGGCCATGGCGGATCAGACCAGCCTGTGAACAGATGTGATAGCCTGCTGTGGGCCACCTTGGCCCGGTCACGTGAGCCTTACCCTGGGCTGTGACCTCAGAGGTTTTCTGAGGTTGGAGCCTGTGCTTTCCTGACATGGCCTGGGGCAATTCTAGGCCAACCTCTGGTGTTGCCTGCACAGATGTGTAGGTGAAGTCCAGTCCAAAGCAAGCCACAGTGGGCTGCTGTCACGTCTGGTTTTGCCCTTTGTTCCAAACTTTAACAAAATCTTTGCTGATGCACCAAAAACTTCCAGAAAACACTGTGGTTCCAATCCACAAACCAAACCACTTACTCTGGAGTTAGTCCCACTGGCTAATGTGAGATTCAGTGGGATTACTCTGAAGTTATTACGTTGTTATTTGGTAAAGAGACTAATTGCTTTCTGTCTTCTTTTTTGTTCATGGGAGGCCTGTTTTTTTTGCAGAAACTCCAGATTAGAAAAAAGTAAATTTCTCTCTCTCTCTTTTTTAAATAAAAAGAATTCATGTTGAGATTTTTTTCATACCCAGAATTGCCTACACCAGACTTTGAAAACCCAGGAGTGTATCCACAAAAAAGATGGGGAACAGGGAGATCGACTTAAAAATGACTGGCAAAAAGTTTAGTTGTCTCTTTGTTCTTGAGCACTTTGGTATCACTCTAGCTATGTTTTTAAAGCTTTTTTCTCTACAAGCACAAGAACTGCAAACTTCATTTTAAAGTGAAAGTTGCAATTTCCACTCTTATCACTCACAACGTTTTTGAGATTTCTGGCTTTTGGAAACTCCTAAAATGTTGGGACTTTTGTTGAAAACATGAGAACTAAAAGCCCAACAGAGCTTTGCCAATCCTATTCAGTAAATGATATGATTATGGGGCATATATATGGTTTTAGCTTCTAGCAACAGGACAGATTTTCAGACGTCAGAGGCATTTAGGGTCCCAATTTGCCATTTGTGCCTGTTATGTTGCGTAAATGTTCTTTTGGGACAGTGTTCTGTTTGGGCAGTGGAGCTGTACCTTTTGGTTCACAGAATCTGAAGACTGTGATTTTCACACTTAAGGTCACATTTGAGTCCCAGTCCTTATGTCATCAGTCTTAGGCTAACTTATGAGTGATGGTGGCATTGGCCTATGTATGTGTCTTGTGATATTTATAAATGGCTCTGTCTTTGAGTTAAGGAAACCATGCACAAAAGTACCTGATGACAGAGAGCTGCTGATAGATGTGCATAAACCAGGGGTGAACTCAGCCTCTAATTTTAGTATTCATCGGACTACTGAACAACCATGAATACAATGGTGGCTAAAATGTTGGTGAGTCTACCCACACCACATTGTTGGGACCCATCTGAACTGGTGGCTAATTCAGCATTGCCAGCTCTCGCAAATTTATTGCACGAGATGCGATTTCTATCCTGCGATCTCATAATTAGTGTCACTAATCTTGTGAAATTGGGAGGCATTATTATTATAAACATTTGTATAGCTCCAGCCATGTACCTGGTGCTTTACAGAACAAAGATAAAGACGCGGTCCCTGCCTACGGCTTACAATCTAAAAAGACAAGGAGGGGGCGACAAGGAGAGGGGACAAGCACACAAACATGCATGTGGCTACGAAGTCTCAGGTGCGCGTGCTTGGCTTAGTTACAGTTAGGCAGGAGTCTGCAGAGGAGGGCAGACCGTAAGTATTTGGTGAAAAACAACTGCAGGCATTGGGAAACGTGGCATGGAAGAAGTGGGTCTTGAGGAGGGATTTGAAGGTGCGGAGGGAGGAAGTGAGGCGGATGTGGGTAGGGAGGGAGTTCCAGACATGGGGGGCAGCGAGGGAGAAAGGATGAAGGTGGTTAGGGGAGCATGGGAGACAGGGGAGAGTGAGGGAGGGGACAGAGGAGGAGCGGAGGGCGCGTGCAGGAGTGCGTAAGGAGATTAGGGCTGAGAGGTAGGGGGGAGCTTGGCTGTGAAGTGTTTTATAGGTGAATACCAGGAGTTTAAGCCGGATGCGTTCGGGAAGGGGGAGCCAGTGGAGAGAGGAGAGGAGAAGCTGCATGTGGTCAAAGCCATGAGCTGAGTGGATGACTGTCACTGTCATCCATGCCTTCATCACCTTGAGGCTGGATTACTGCAACGCGCTCTACGTGGGGCTGCCCGAGAAGCTGGTCTGGAGGCTGCAGCTGGTGCAGAATGCCACGGCCCATCTCCTCACTTGGGCGGGCCGCACGGAGCATATGACACCTGTGCTTCCTGGCTGCCTATAAAGCAGTGGGCTAGGTTCAAGGTGCTGGTTTTGACCTTTAAAGCCCTTCATGGCCTGGGCCCTGCCTATCTGCGGGATCGCCTAACTCCCCATGTGCCCGTGTGATCCCTGAGATCATCCGTGGGGGCCTTTTTGGAGGTTCCCTGGGTGAAATGGGTGGCCACTGATGTGAGATTTTTTTCGGTGGCTGCCCCCGTGCTGTGGAATTCGCTCCCAGAGGAGGCTCGATTGGCCCCCATCCTCCTGTCATTTCGACGTTTGTGTAAAACCTGGCTATTCCACCAGGCTTTTGGCGAGGGGTAGGAGTAGGGGTGGGGGGTTGTGAGGGAGGGTGAGTTTTATGATTTGTTTTAAAATTTGTTGACTTGTTTTTTATTGTTAAATCTTTTGTAGTGTTCGCTGCCCCAAGCTGCCTTTGGGCAGGAGGGGTGGGATACAAGTTTTAATCTTAATTATTTTTTTAAAAAATGACCTTGCCATATGGAGTTTTGGATGGCGATAACGGGGGACAGGTGAGAGCGAGGGAGGCCAGTGAGGAGAAGGTTGCAGTAGTCGAGGCGAGACTCCCTGTCATGCTGCACTCTGCAGAGCTGACCTGGGACCTGACAGTAAATTATCTCAGTGGAGTGGGGAGCAGTGAATCCACTTCCTAAGTGAGCGCAACACACTAATGGGTCCACGTTTCCAGGGGGACCAATATCAAGGCCGCACACAGCGCACCCTCTTGATTTATGAGATGTTGGGGTTAGCAACACTGCTAACTTTTGTGGCAGGAGCTCCCAGCCCCCCCCTCCCTGCACAGGCAGGACACTGGGCAGTTCATACCAGGGCTCCTGTATGCAACACCCTGATATGAACATCCCCCTGCCTGGCCCCTGCAATGGAACAGTGCCCCCTGCGGCCCTGTTCCATTGCAGGGTCCCTTTATGCGGAATGGATGGCGCTTCTAGCTGCCCATTCCACATAAAGGGAGAAACACCCCCCTGTTGTCCCTTAAAGGCTTCCTTAGGAAGCCTTTCTGGGGGGGAAGTCACCGGTTGTGTGTGCGCGCGCGCACACAACCAGTGAAACTGATTGGAGCCACCTCGAAGAACCTGGTTTAGAGCAGCAACCTTCTCTGAAGCTAGCAAGCTGCAAATGCTTGTCACTATGTCCATACCCAAATACTTCCATCCATCTCCTGCAAATATTTAGGGGTGCCCCACTACAGGGTTATGTAAAGGGGGCACATCTCACTCATCCCCTGCTCCTTTTCTGTAATTGCACCTACATGAATAACTTGGTGTGTGGCAAAATAGCAGATACTGCACAAACTGATGCATTGCTGGCTGGTGGATGTCTAGGTTAGTGGGGTGGAGGGTAGGGCTAGTGTTAAAATTTAATGCTTTCATGATCAATGAAATAGAACACACAAACAAAACCGTGTATGCAGAACGAAAAACTACACAATCGTGGTGACATGCAATAATGAGCAAAACGTAAAGCTCTGTGTGAAGAAATCAAAAAGGGAAAATCAGCATTTGTTCCTGTAAGATCAGGTGCTAAAAAAAAAAATGGCAGCGCAAGGCTTCAAGTTTGTTATAAACCAATTTAAAAACCAAACAAGGATACCCCCAAAAAACAATTATATTGGGTTTAAAAACCAAGCCAGAATTTCTTCCCCAAATCAATCCTAAACCAGTTGAAATTAAAAACCAGAAACCAACTAGGATTTAAAAAACAGCATCGGGATTTCTCCTCCAAACAATTCTTAGTCAGATTTAAAAGGGGCAAAGCCAAGTAAAATCAAACAGGAACAGCCCCCACCCCCATGATGGGAGGCGGTACCAAAAGAGAAATAATGTAGGAATAGTTGTGCCCCTCCCTCCTCCAAAATAAAGTAATAAAGAGTAGCTCTTCGTCTTATCTGATCTGATGAAACCATTTAACCAGAAAGGTGGAATGTACTGCTACAAAGCTTTCAAATAATCAGACTGGCTAATCCTCCCCTTGCCCCCCTTTTTGCCTCTATTGATTTGGGGGTTTGTTGTCACCAGTATGCTGATGACGCCCAACTATATATTTCTTTTTCAACCGACCCAGACCCTGCAGCCTTGATGCTGTCTCGGTGTTTGGCTGTTGTGAGGGACTGGATGAGGTCGAACCAATTGAAGCTTAATCCCGAAAAGACAGAGATGAGGCTTTTGGGTTGGGTTGGTGATCTGGGCGTTGGGGAAACTCCCACTGTTGGGGGACTCTGCCCTCCATTGGTTTCTCATGTGCGGAGCCTGAGGGTTCTCTTGGATTTGCAGCTGCGCCTGGATTTGTCAGCTGTGGCCAGGGGTGCCTTTTGCCAGTTACATCTGGTGAAACAGCTCCGTCCATATGTCTCGGACTCCAATCTCGCCACTATCATCCATGCATTTGTCACCTCGAGGCTAGACTACTGTAATGTGCTCTATGTGGGGCTGGCCATGGTGACGGTCCGGAGGTTGCAGCTAGTGCAGAACACAGCGGCCCGCCTGCTTACTGGGACAGGCCACTGGGAGCATATTACACTGGTGCTCTGAGCACTGCACTGGCCTGGGCCTTGCCTGCCTGAGGAACTGCCTCACTCCCTGGGCGGCTCCTGTGGTTGTCGGGGGCACCCTTCTGGCTGTCCTGTGTTACGGCGGGTTTGAACTGACAGGCGGGTGTTCTCGGTAGCCACTCCATCGCTGTGGAACTCGCTGCCAGTGGAGATCCACCTCAGCCCAGATATCCTTGCCTTTCACCGGCAACGTACAATTCATACAAACAAGTTTACCGTGATAGCCATTGGCAATGCACATATATTTACAAATCCAAGAAAATAAAACAGTTAAACACCCAGTTTATAAAGTATATAAATAAAACAAAATAATCAACTGGTCTGATACAACTAATACATAGATAAGTTTACAGATCTCTCATAACACTTTTCCTTCTCTGCATTGCAAGTGCAAAAATATTTGCTACCCGGGAGGATATCGTAAAACATGTTAAACATGGCTTTTCCACCAGGCGTTTGGTGGGAGGTAGGAGCAGAGGGGTAGGAGGGTTATTGGGTTGGGTAAAATATTATTTTTGCACAGTTCTGGATTTTATAAGTGTAAATTGTTTTTAATTATTTATTGTCTTGATTATTAATTTTATTATTTGATATTTTTTTGACTGTTAGCTGCCCCAAGTTGCCATTAGCAAGAGGGGCGAAATATAAATGTATTTAAATAAATAAATAAATAAATAGAGCGATAGCTCTAGCATCCACCAAATGGTCTAATTCATTGTATTCCTGCATTGGAATTCATGGGGAAGCTCCCCATCCCCTCTTTTGCCTCCTCTCCTAGACACAATTAAGCATGCATGAGAGGGGTAAAACATGGGCAAAACTGCTGTCGCCTTCCCTCTCTCACATACTCTGTGCCTAAGTCACTGACCTGATCTGCCACTGTGCCGCCATTGCCCCCTTGCACATGTGCAGCAACAGGGCTGGGTCCAGGGTTTTGTGGGCCCTTGGGTATTAATAGGCCGCCCTTTTGCTTCACCCTCTTTAGCTCCACCCCTTTGGAACAGGGGTGAATTTGCTAACAGGAAAACATCTCAAACATCTGAACAACAACAAAGAAACCCAACAACCATAAGCCATCATCACTAGGGCTGTAGTGGAATGTCACAGCAGTAGCTATTTCCGCCGGAAACAACGTTTCCACAATTAGTGGTATGGCATGGCAGAGGCTTTCATTCCACTAGTTTCATTCCGCTACTTCCGCAGTTCTGCTAATTTCATTCCGCTACTTCCACAGGCTTTGCAAAATAGCGGAAACATGACATTTTTGCTACTTCCACCATTCCGCCAGCGCCACAAAATAGCGGAACAGTGGTTTTCCGACAGTTTCCGCAATTTGCAGAATGCCGGCGGAATTAGCAGAATGTCCGCAGAAAAGTCGCGGTGTGGTGCGGGCAATTCCGAAATGGTGGAATGGAATTGCGGCGTGGTAACAGCTGCTACCGCATCAGCCCTATCATCACCAGCCAAGATGGATTAAAACCCCACAAAAGCAGGGCTGTTTAAAATCAATTTGATTGGATGAAAGTTTTCTTCTCCCTCAAAAAATAAATAAATAGTAGGACATGACAACTTCGAGGGCAAGAAGAAGGTGCCTTGCAGGAACCAAGTCATGAGGCACATCATAGGAAAAATAAACCCTTTTACAAACCTGAAGAGATGGGTATGGGCAACGGGTGGCATCTGCAGAACCATGGGACTGTCCCACCTCAGCAGTGTGCCATTCACTTTGGGTCAGGTCAGTAGTGGTCTCAGCAACAGCAGCGAGGGAATGGGGAGGGCAGCGCTGCCTGCCTCCCCAGACATGCTGCTCAGGGTGGGTGGGTGGGAATCCAGTGGCTGTGGGCCTCCCGAAGGCCATGGGCCCTTGACAGATGCCCTACTTTGCCGACCTCTGATGCCGGCCATGCACAGCAACAAACAGTGAAAAACGTTTTCTCACTGTTTGCTAATGCTGAAAGAGCAGGGATAATAGCAGCACTGCTGTGATTAGGTGAGGAACTTAGGACTGTGGCGGTGGCGTGGCTCGGGGGTGCTTTGTGGGGCAGTACCCTGGAAACCTGAATGTCGAACTGCCCCTGAACTTAAACTGATGTCATCCTGGTTCTGTGACAGTGTGTAGCTAATAACAAAGAGTCTAATGTTCTTCTTATTTCACACAGGAGTGAGAGAGAGAATGGGTCCTAAGTGTGGACATGGAAACAAAATTGGGCCTAAAGGCTCTGACCTTGTGTGCGCTCACGAAGCTGTAATGGTTCAACTGAATTGTTTTTGTCATCTACTTAGTTGAACTGATGCAAATTCCTTATGTGGAAGCACTGAAAATCAGTTTACACCCTAGCTTAAGTTGGTTCCATTTAAGAACATAAGTCTTGTGTCACTGGGCAATAGTGATCATAATATAATCAAATCTGACATACTCACAGGAGGGAAAATGCCAAATAACACCACTGCAGTAACATATAACTTTAGAAAGGGGAACTATGTAAAAATGAGGAAACTAGTTAGAGGGAAACTTAAAGGAGCAGTTGCAAGAATTAAATGTCTGCAGGGACCGTGGAGACTATTTAAAAACACCCTCTTGAAAGCTCAGGTTAAATGTATTCCACAAATTAAGAAAGGTAGGAAGAGAACCAAACGTCTGTCTGTGTGGCTAAATGGTGAGGTGAAGGAGGCTATTGGAGTCAAAAAGGTATCCTGTAAAAAATGGAAAGAGAGTCCCAATGGAAAGAGAGTCGACTGCCACCACCTCCGCCACTGCCACCTCCAGCCTGGGCCCTGCGCTGGGCTCGGTGCCTCAGGCGGGGCGGGCACCGTGGCAGCAGATTAAATCTGCCACCGTGCTGCCCGCCGCCACCGGATGTTCTGCTGCCCCCCCCCCACTCCGCTGCCTGTTAAAGTCTCGGTCAGGGGAAATATGAGGAAGAGAGAGGCAGAGGCCCCTCCTCTCCCTCATTTCCCCTGGCTGAAACAGCCAAGCAGCGGAGAGGGCCAGCGGCGTGAGGGAGAGGCGGGGCCTCAGCCTCCCTCTCCCTCATGTCCCCTGGCTGAGACTAACAGGCAGTGGAAAGTCAAAGCAGGGGGCACGGAGTGTGGGAGAGGTGGGGCCTCTGCCTCTCCCTCACTCCTGCTGGTCTCCTCCGCTGCCTGTCAGTCGGAGTTGGCTGGGGTCCCCGCGTTTGGGGTCCCTTCAGGAGTGGGACCTGGGGTGGCCACCCCAAACCGCCCTGTGGTAGGTCTGGCCCTATCTGTTAATTAACCAAGTAGCTTACAGGATGAACTTCTTACTGTCGGGAGCTGGGAGTGAACAACAGGAATGGATTGTCCATTGTGACTGTTGGTTCTTTTCCCATGCGATCGAGATTGGCCACTGTTGGAGGACAGGATGCTGGGCTTGATGGACCATTGGTCTGACTCAGTATGGCACTTCTTATAATTAGAAATCTCTCCCTGCCCCCTTTTCTTTTGTAGCCTTTTGTGTGTGAGACTAGCAATAAGGCCACTGTTCTTGTTTCACGATATGTCTATTTAAAATCTTCAAACGCAGGTTCATGTTGTATTTGGGTTGCTATAATCACAAATAAGTCTGTGAAAAAAGTGTCCTACATCTATTCTACATGAATCCAAAAATAAACCTATAATTGTGAACAGTAATGCACAACCAGTTATCCAGTCTGTGGATAACTGGTTTCTTTATGTCCAATAGCTCGAGAGAATTCAAAAGCCTTTTGAAGTCTTGAAGCCCTGAAGAAGTTTTTGAAACATGTTGGTGACATTATTGGACTCATGCAAGAGACTTTACCTTTATTTACTTGTTTAAATGCATCACTGTTCAATTATAGGTTTCTTTTTGGATTCATGTATAATAAATAGTAGGACACTTTTTTCACAGTCTTATTTGTGGTTATATCCTTGTTGGGCTAGTCTGTGGAACATTATACATTACTGGTCGTCTTATCTTTTCTTGTGTATTTGGGTTGCTATCATAAGGAACCATCTTGAGATGAAGCTTACCCGTCTTAAAAGAAATGGAGAGTCTCTGAGTCTGCAGTACTCCACACTCTGGAGTGTGGAAGCCATGTTGGAATACTAGTCTCCTGTAAACTTGGTCAATTTGCCATTTCACCAGATTAGGCTGAGCCCCATGTTTGATTATTTGATTAATGCAAATTGCCACTTGCATTCTCTTCATTTGCACCAATTAACTTTTCTCAGCCTCAGGCACAGCACCCTAGTCACTGCACTTTAGGTAATCCATTCCAAATTCCATACAGAATATGTCACAAATATTATTCAAGATAGCAAAGGAAAAGTGAGCCAACAACACAGAAACAGAAGGAATTAAGTCCCTGTAAGCTCACATTTAATGAATTGCATTTTTCATGCAGAGTTAAATTGTTGATCACTTTCTCATTTCAGTTCTTGGAAATCATTCTACTCTCAGCACTGGAGCCAAGAAAGCAATTTATGACTTGATTATTCTTGGAAGAAAATGTAACCTGATGAACAACAGGGCAGTAGGGGGAGGTGTGAATACACCTAGCACCAAGCTCATCTTTCATGTGACAGAAAATCTTACATTACCTTGAGGGGCAACTATTACACGCATCTTTCTATATAAGTAGTGATGCTTGTAGAGTAGCTATTTCCGTACTCAGATATAAAATTGCCTTCAGTTTTAGTCTTTGAGCTGATTGCATCCTTCTAATATCTGACATCAGGTATAGGAGAAACCTCATAACCTTTCCATTACTACCAACCTGCACGAGGGATGTAAGCATGTGAACTATTTTGATTTTATTATGGATTTTATTATTGAGCCAAAGAAAGTTTCCTGATCATTATTGACTCTGTGTATTGTGGTAGTTCCAGAGGCCTGAAATACATACAAGTAATAAAAATGATCATTTTCCCCAAAGCACTTACTACCGAGGCATGTGATGAAAAATCCCACATAGGCAGAGTGCTCAGAGTGACCAGAATGTGATTACTGATTAGTGTAATGAGCAGCATTCACAGAACATCAGCTAAACTGAGAATGTCCTATTAACTTAGAGGTAGGTTTGTGGGAATTTTGGATGGTAATGTCTTTGTTACTTGGCTTCTAGTTTTAAGAGTCAAATGTGGAAACAATTTGAGATACACTGACCAAAGCTTTTTTTTTTTTTTAAACTTGTTTAAAAGCTAGGAGTAAGGCACGCCTGTGTGCACAATTGGATGCTGTTTTTCTAAATTATCAGCTGCTGTGAGCAAAAAGAATACTGAGGATTGCTGGGGCAACAGAGGACTTCATGGAGGGAGGTGGTTTCCCTGCAGAGTGCACACAAGCATGTCCCCTAGAACAGGAGCCTCCTTTTCCCCTTGTTGAACTTCATTTGTTTGCAGAAGTATGTACTTCCCCTTTATCATCAGTTTAACCTCTGGACTTATTACAGTGAGCCAGGAGGTATCTAGCTTTGAAACAGTATTTGTGAGATCAAGCCCAAAGAAGCATTAATGGTGACAAAAATGTTTTTTTGCAAAGCAGATTGTTCTAATACATAATACAAAAAGGGCAGCCACTAGGTACATTGCTCTCGAAGGAGAAGGTATTGTGTGCACCCTGTGCTCCCAATCGTTTGTCGCCGCACCCCCCCAAAGAAGACGAGGACACCATCTGTGCGTTTAAACGGCCGCACTCTTTATTAATAACCAAAAAAGGGGGAAGGGGTAGCTCTCCCACTTCCCCCTTTGAACTGGGGTCCTATCTATTTACTATTCCTAACTGTTAACCCAACCACAGGAGGTTCCTGTCCCGCACCTGTCTCTTATACACATCTAGATGTGTATAAGAGACAGCACTTCCCCCTTTGAACTGGGGTCCTATCTATTTACTATTCCTAACTGTTAACCCAACCACAGGAGGTTCCTGTCCCGCACCAGGCACTATCCTGTCTGCCCGGGGCCCTTCTTTCCCACTTCTTTGGGTTAAGCCTGAGGGGAATCCTCCTGTGCCCTACCTTACCCAACTTCATTAACTTACCCCCTGCCCTGACCACCGTTTCCCCGGGCCGGAGCGGCTTGCTTGTACCTACACCCCTTTGCCTGCTGGGGGCGCGGGTTTAAACAACAACGGTGAGGACACCGTAACCTACTGTTTGGTACGTGGTCCGCCCAGCGGGTTCAGCCGCTCGCCTCTCACCCTTGGGCTGACCGTACAGTGGGCCGCACTGTGGGGCTATGCATGGCCTATGCCCATCTCTTAAGGAGATGTTACTACTCAGTGCTAAACTAACAACTTCAACTTCTAACAATTGGACTGAACCTGGCCCCCTGCCACCAGAACCGCCAGCTTTGCTTGGCTGGTTTGCTGCCAAAAACTTAACTTTCCAGGATTTCCACTAGTCCGCATTTCAGGACCCGTAGGTACAGGTTGCATCCCACGTCCAATAGATGGACCCCATCACTCCTGAATAACTCATCCCTATCATGACTAATCTCCGCATGACGGATGATGAACCCTCCTGTTCTTTGCAACCAGCTCCCAATTTCACCGTTTTCTAGCCCAGTCTACCCTCCCCAGGAGCTGGGCATTAGCCCATACTCTCCTCTGCAGCATTTCCGACCATACCAGTGTGCATTCTTGTAATCGCTCCTGGACTGTTCGCAAGTCAGCCTTCACTCTCTTTGTCAGCCACAGCCCCGTAAACCTAGGCAGGTTATTTCCCCCTAAATGTATTACCAGCACCGCTGGTGCTGGGAATTTCTCATTTGCCGTGGTCAATGTTGGGAGCAATTGCTCCCACAGCATTCTGTGCCTACCTAGCCAAACTATGTCCGCCCGGTCACTTAGGCCCAGCTGGGTACCCCACCCGCTGTGTGTGGTCATCTTTTCTGCCCAGTGTACGATGCTGTGACCGACGAACCATACCACCTTCCGTCCCTGCATAGCTGAAATGTCTGCAAGAGAAATCAGAGTTATGCTGTTGCCGTGGTATCCCCACTTGCCCCCACATTATTGGTTCAGTGTTCCTAATGTACGTGTGGTACGCACCTGACCGCCATCTCCCTATCCGTTGTATTTGCTCCCCAGGCAGTCCTATGCTTGTGGTGACTGACGCCGCCCCTATCCGAAAGGAGTGCACGCTATAGCGACCTGGGTTAAGGCCAACTTCCTTAACACACATGTTTAGGACTGCCCCAAACTGATATCGTGTCAGTGGGGTCCCATCCTTGTGGAGAAACAAGGGGCCCACCCCCTTCGGGTGGGACACTAAGTACTGTTTCATTGCTTCAGCTGGGCAAATTTGGATGTCCTCTGAGGGGCAAAGCCTTACAAACTGGCCCCTTCCCCTTTGGTCAGTCTTTGACATTAGTAGGTGTAACAGGAGGGTTTCTCCTTGCCAGGCCACATCGTGGATTTGTAGGACCGTACCGGAACTGTCCACCCTGGATTTGAGGGACTATCTCACTAATCCTGAAGGCCCCGAATAGTGCTACTCAAAATATGGCAGTAAAAAGCACTACCTCACTGTTAGAGTGACACACAGTATGTAATGCTCGGCTGATAATACTTAGCAGCTGGGGGGTAATGGGGCCCTGGTGTCTGGTGCATGGGGGGTACTTCTGACCCAACTCTCCTTTAAATGGTTCATAAAAAAATCGTTATCAGGGGTGGCCTGCTAAATGGCTCATAAAGGCAATGGCCGATATTCTTCCCACCTCCTTCAGGCCGGTCTTCTAGCGCGCCCCCTCCAGAAGGGGAAGGGACCAGTTAGGATGGTCCGCCCTCGGAGGCTGATGGAACCCCAGCGGTTCCAGGAGGTCCTGAGGGAGCTTACCCTGGATGTGGACGGTCACTCTGTGGATGAGCTGGTCCGGCATTGGAACATCTTGCTGGAGGAGGCCATTGACAGGGTGGCTCCGAGGCGCCTTCTGCCTCGGTCTCGTCACCGCAGGACCCCTTGGTTTACTGAGGGGCTGCGGTGTATGAAGCGTGTGGGCAGGAGGCTAGAGCGACGCTGGCGTCGGACTCGGTCTGTCTCCGATCGTCTTCTCCATAGGGCCCATTTGCGGTCCTATGTGGAGGCTGTGAGGACGGCGAGGAAGGAATTCCTCGCCGTCCTCATAGCGTCTGCGAAGTCGCGTCCAGCGGAGCTGTTTCGGGTGGTGCGGGGGCTGGTTAGTCCGGCCTCCCTCCGCCTGGATGGGGACTTGTCCCGGGCCCGCTGTGAGGAGTTTGTCATCTACTTCGCAGACAAGATTGCTCGGATTCAGGCCGATTTCGACGCTGGGTTGATAGCAGTAGGGGAAGAGCGCGGGGGGGCGGAGGGTCCGTCTGGTCCATCTTTATGGGGTGAGTTTCAGGAAGTGACGCCGGCCGATGTGGTGGATGTCCTGGGGTCTGTGAGGGCCACGTGTTGTCAACTAGATCCGTGCCCGTCCTGGTTAATAAAAGCTTCCGGGGAGACGTTGGGGACGGTGCTGGCGAGGGTGGTGAATGCGTCCCTTCGGCAGGGGAGGTTGTCGCCTTGCTTAAAAGAGGCTGTGGTGCGCCCCCTGCTGAAAAAACCATCGTTGGACGTAGACGCGCTCGCCAGCTACCGACCTGTCTCTAACCTTCCCTTTTTAGGGAAGGTTATTGAGCGGGCAGTGGCGCTCCAGCTCCAGGGTCATCTAGATAATATCGGGCTCCTTGACCCTTTTCAATCTGGGTTCCGCCCCGGCTATGGCACCGAGACGGCGTTGGTGGCCTTGGTGGACGACCTCCGCCGGGAGATGGATGCGGGATGTTCGACATTTCTCATCCTGCTCGATCTCTCGGCCGCTTTTGACACCGTGGACCATGGGCTGCTGTTGAGACGACTGCGTGACCGGGGGGGTCTGGACGGGACTGTTCTTGAATGGTTCCGTTCATTCCTCTCGGGGAGGAGCCAGCGGGTGGTGTTGGGGGAGGAAACATCGAGCCCCCGCGCCTTACCGTGTGGCGTTCCGCAGGGATCGATCTTGTCTCCATTATTATTTAACATCTATATGCAGCCCTTGGGGGAGGTCGTGAGAGGGTTCGGGGTGCGATGTCACCAGTATGCTGATGATACTCAGCTGTACCTCTCGTTTTCTACCGACCCAGACCCTGCTGTCTCGGTGCTATCCCAATGTTTGGAGGCCGTGGCGGATTGGATGCGGCGGAGCAGACTGAAGCTCAACCCAGATAAGACGGAGGTGATGGTGGTGGGGAGGGCGAAGGGGGTGGTGGCCCCCCTGATTGGGGGGGTTTGCCCCCCTGTAGCTCAGCAGGTCCGGAGTCTGGGGGTCATATTGGACGCAGACCTGCGGCTGGAGCGGCAGGTGGAGGCAGTCGCTAAGGCTGCCTTCCGCCAGCTTTATCTGGTACGTAGGCTGCGTCCGTATGTCTCTGGCCCGGACCTGGCCTCCCTCATCCATGCCTTCGTCACCTCGCGGCTCGACTACTGTAACGCGCTCTACGTGGGGCTTCCCTTGTTCTTGGCCCGGAGGCTGCAGCTGGTGCAGAATGCGGCGGCCCGTCTTCTTACGGGGACGGGTCGCCGGGAGCACATTACACCGGTGCTCCGAGCGCTGCACTGGCTGCCGATAGTGTGCCGGGCCAAGTTCAAGGTCCTAGTAATGATCTATAAAGCCCTATACGGCCTTGGCCCCTCTTACCTTAGGGACCGCCTCGTCCTTCGCGCCCCGGAACGACTCCTGCGGTCTGCCGGGGGTGCCCTACTGGAGGTCCCCCGTGTCAAGCGGGGGGCCACGATGGAGCGGGCATTCTCGGTGGTAGGGCCGCGGCTGTGGAACTCCCTTCCGGAGGAAGCTCGCCTGGCCCCAAGCCTTTTGATATTTCGGCGGAACTGTAAGACCTGGCTGTTTGCCCAGGCCTTTGGGAGGGAGGGGGGGGGTGATTTTTAATCCCCCACCTATATATTTATTTATACCACCTTGTCTTATTAATATGTTTTATATTTGTATTTTAAAAGTGTTTTAAATTGTTTTATTGTTGTTAACCGCCCCGAGCTGCTGTGCAGGATGGGGCGGTATAGAAATCTATTAAATAAATAAATAAATAAAAATAAAAATTGTCCCAGGTGCCAAACCTCGTTGCCTAAGCTGGATCGCGAATTGCAGTATGTGTCCCTCAGAGATGGGGAATCCTAGTTTCCACCCTTTGCGTGACCTGTATTCCTGGAATTCGGTGAAAGTCTTTTCATACACCCACCTGGTTCTGGGTGCGAGGGATCCCTGGACTGCCTGTTATAATTCTAGAATCCAAGACTCCATATGTCCCTCGGGAATGGCTCGGGATCCTCCCTGGCATCTGGTGCCAGCTGATGAAAACGGTCTGTCTGAAATTGAGAAAGGGCATCGGCTATGCTGTTATTAATCCCGGGCACGTGCCTGACCATGAAGAATATATTTGCCCACAGGCATTTGAGTACAAAGTGCTGAACCAGCCTCATAACCCTTTCCGATTTCGATGAGAACTTGTTGACAACGTGGATGACAGTCATGTTATCGCACCAGAATAAGACCCTTCTATTGGCAAATTCTGCCTCCCACAGCGCTATTGCCACCACTATAGGGAAGAACTTCAGGAATGTCAAGTCACGGGTTAGTCCTTGTGTTTCCCATGCCTCCGGCCATGGGGCCGCGCACCATTTTCCTCTAAAGTAAACCCCGAAACTGTGTCCTCCTGTGGTGTCAGAGTGTAGTTCCAGCTCTGCTTCCAACAGGAGTCGCCGCCGCCAAAAACTCACCCCATTATAGCCCTGGAGGAAGGCCTCCCAGATAGCCAAATCCTCCTGCATCACCTTCATCACCCTGCCGTGGTGATGCGGGGGATGGTCGCGTCCGATGTGGGCATATAAATGAGACATGAATGCCCTCCCTGGTGCGATGACTCGGCAGGCAAAATTAAGACTACCCATGAGGGACTGCAACTGTTTGACTGTTATCTTTGGGGCTGCCGCAACCGCCGCTATCAACTCTCTGAAGGCTTGGAACTTATCCTCTGGCAACCTGGACAGAGAGCGTATGGTGTCCAGCTCTATGCCCAAATAGGTCAGCCTAGTCGTTGGGCCCTCATTTTTTTCAGGCGCCAACGGCACTCCCAGCTCTTCGGTTACTTCCTGGAATGCGCACATTCCCAGCGTGCATTCCAAGGTCCCCACCATTCCTGCAAAGAGGAAATCGTTTAAGTAATGCGTGATGAAGCCCCGCCCCGCGTGTTGGCACATGATCCATTCAAGGATGGTGCTGAACTTCTCAAAGGCTGCTCATGAGATGGAATATCCCATGGGCATTGCCTTGTCAGAGTAAAATTTACCCCGGAACTGCACGCCGAGGAGCTCGAAGTCCTCGGGATGCACTGGCAGGAGTTGGAATGCAGACTTGATGTCACACTTCACAAGAAGGGCCCCCTTTCCGCAGGAGTGCACCATTTCAACTGCGGAGTCAAATGATGCATACCTTACTGAGCAGAGATCAGGAGGAATCACATCATTCACCAACTCCCCCTTCGGGTGGGACAAGTGGTGAATCATATGAAACTCCCCCGGGATCATCTTCAGCACTATGCCTAGGGGGGATATCTGTAGAGTGGGGATAGGCAACTCATAGAACGGGCCCTGGATCCTACCCTCCTTGACTTCCTTATCAATCTTTTGTTGGACTAGTTCCTCATTCCCCATCACTGATTTCAATTTTTTTGCAAATGGTAATGAGGGCCCTCCATTGGGATCCTGAAACCCTTCCTAAATCCCTCAACAACATACTTGGCAGTCACGTGGTCGGGGTAGTCACGGATCGCCACCCGCAAGGTTTTATGCCGTATTAGGGTTGGTACCCTTCTTCCCACTGGCTGGCTGGCGCCCCCTTGGCTGGCGGGGGCCTGCCTGTTGCCCACCCACCCCGTTTCTAGCTTTATACTGCCAGAACCTAGTGCATGCGGAGGCTGCATGGTCACCTGCGCACTGCATGTACACATGCTTAAATTTACATTGGACCCGAAAACACCTGCCCCCATCATTGAAATCCCAACATGTTGGACCTACCGGTGGCTGCCTTGTTCTGCCTCTCTGTCCCTCTTTGGTTTGCTGTATGCTTCCTGTGCGGGACAGCACGTGACCGCTATCAGACGTGGGGCATACCTGGAGCAGCTAATACATTCCAGCCAAATATTGTGGGAATGCATATACCAACGCAGGCGCCAATTGTTGGCTGCCCTACGTTGGAAAGATTAATCGTAGCGTAGCCATGCTCCTGGTCCCCCTGTGTCAAAGGCTTGGCGCACAATATCTGAGTATTTGATCATTTCCAGTCCGCATTCTGGGAACTTAACCAGTGTCACCCCCATATAAATGGTGTAGGCAGCTGTCCAGTTGGACCAGGTGCACTCAGCCTTCGGCCTCTTAAACTTCTCTTTCTCTTTCCTCTCTTCCTTATCATTGGGGTCAGGTATGGGGTCGCTGAAAAGGAGGGTGAATATATCAATATATTCGCCACTCCAGATCTTCTCTTTAGTGGCCTGGAGCAGATGCTCCCCTAGCGGGTGTGACACATCTGCATACCCACCTGACAGAGGGCAGGGCTCCTCCTTATGGCCACAGCACCACGCGGGATGACCTGCGCAACACTGATCTGCCCCCCACACTGAGCCGCCGCCTTGTACTTGTGGGCTGGGCAGTGCCTGCAACCACCGACCTGGCACTGTGTGCCCCGCCCCCCCAAGTGACCCCCCCCCCATTCCCAACAGGGAGGGTACAAGCTCCTTCCCCATTCCCCATGCATACACATTACTGCTGGGCATTCTTCCTCTTGGCATCTGTTGGGCCCTGGCCCCCATTGTTCGCCATCCCCTTCCCACCAACCGTCGTCGACCTGCTTACCTTCAACAAGTTCGGGTTTTTACCAGGGCCTGGGGCCACTGCTGGGCTGCTTCCAGACTCTCCGTCAGTGCTTTCATCCCTTCTTAGAGCACCTCAATTTGCGCCTGGTAGTTGGGCGGGAATTCCTCTCTTCATCTGCTGATCCCTGGTTCTTCGTCCCTGTAACAAGATGGCAGGGCCCGATGCCGCCCACTTCCCTGGTGACACAGGCCCTCCCCGTGGCATGTGGCCGAGCGACCTGCTAACTCGTCCATTGCGCCCGCCTGCCCACATTTTCCCATATTGCCACCCTCGCGATCGGTCACCTGTCCGCTGCCACTCTCCAGCTCCTCTATGCGGGCCTGATAACAGGCTAACTGGGCCTGCATGGCTTGGAGGACTGCCTCCTGCGTGGCCCTGCCCTGCTGATTGCCTTTGGCCTTAGCCCCTTTGGAGGAGGCCTTTGTGACCCTCTTTGCCGGGGCTTTCCTTTGGCCCTTGCGTGCGCGGGGGGGGATATTTTCACCCCACTCCCCACAGTTCCACTCCCTTTGTTCTTGTTCCCCTCTGGGGGGTTAGGCCGCCACCGGGGGTTCTTATTCAAAGGGCGGAGGCTCCACTAGCCCTCGGGGGGGGGCTCTCATGACCCAGGCCCAGGTGTCTAGCATCCAAATGTGGGCGGGTCCATGAGCCCTCTGGGGCAGGTCCCCCAGGAAGAGGCCTGGGGCAATTCGCTCGCTTCAGGGTGGGGGGAAGGAGTACACCACAGTCCTCCCCTGGGCGCCCACCGCCCAATCAACCTACTCCCCTGTATGTGCCCCCCTGGACTCAAACCGAGTGAGAGGAGGGGAAGGCTTCTCAAGCCCTCGGGGGGGATGAGAGAGCCCCTCGCACTCAGGCCCAAAGTGTAAATGGGCAGCTTCCCCTATCAATAACCAGTCTCAGACCCACCTCACTGGGGCTTCTGGAGCAGAGGCCAGCCTTCCTGTGCCACTGCTTAAGGAGCCAGGCCACACAGGCATATATTGTGCCCGGGTGGGGGGAGGAGGGGGCCTCCGCAAGTCCCCTGGGGAGGTCCCCGGGTGTCAGGCCTGGGGGGGAGGTTTTCCTCTGCCTTGGTCCCGAGGGGATTGGGGGGGGAGTTCCGCGCGCCCTGTTGGGGACCGCTCCTCTCCCAATTGGCTGGAGGGCCCACCCCACTCACACCCTGGCACCCAAGACCTGCCGGCTGTTCAAAGGCAAGCGGCCTGCTTCCGCTGCGCTGCCTTGCCGCACGTTCGTCTCCCTGCTCCACGCCCAGTCGAATGAGGTGCGTGAGCAGGAAGCTAAAATGGTGCCCGGGGATCTCAACTCTCGTGAGAGTCCCGGGCGCCTCGGATTGCGGTTGCTAGGCAACCTCAGCTCCCCGCAGTCCCTCTGGCGGCCGTTCCTTCCCTCCTCGCCTTCCTTGTCTCAAGGACGGGAGGGGACGCCGTCAAACACCTGTTGCGGTGAACGCGGAGGGGACTTTTCATAACCCTTTGCAGTGGCTGCAGCACTGTTTTGAAAGAAGGAGCTGTATTAGCTAAGGATTAAAAAATTCTGGAATGAATGGGTGAATACAGAGATTTTGCTGTCTGATTGCCGATGTTGTCCGTGTTATATTTGTTTTGATATATATGTATTGTTGTGTGGAAGCAATGGCCTTTGGCCATGTTTGAATAAATGAATCTGATTGCCGATGTGATCCTAAACATTTTATTACAAAAGTAGCAGCCATGTTTAGCATGCAGTTGCCCCCCATGTCAGACTCTATTTCTGCCTAAATTGCTTTTACTTGAATCTGTTCTTGATTTTCATTTAACAAAACCCCATTGAATCACTCAATTCTATATAGTGCATAGAGCAGGCAGGAGAAGGTTTTGAATGGCAAGACCCTAGCTACTGCTAGGCTATGCAGATGCTGGAGAACAGTAAAGTCAGCCCTGTCAATAATCAAGCCTAAGTGTAAGGCTGCATTCACATGAGCCTTTTCTCCCGGTTCCTTAATTACCTGTGCAAGAATACTGTTGTGTTTAATCATTTATTATCCTTCACACATGCTGCCAAATCTCCCTCCCCTGCATTAAATCTTGTTATCCCATATGAGCTGCTAAGGATCCCGTCATTCTCAGTGGCTGTTAACTCCTCCTTTACATGTTATCAGCAATGCATGGAAGGGACTTAGGCCACTTTCACATGTTACCTGAGAGGCGGGGAAACTCATGTGATGGTAATCACAGCTGTATTCTCCCGGGAATTAACACATGCAGGGATGCACTGTACTGATTTTATCCTGTGAGAACACCTGTGACTGTAAAAGCTATGTTGGGGGACCCGGTCATGCCATGAGTGTTTTATTTATTTTATTATTTATTATTAAAATGTATATGCCACCCCCTCCTGCTATAGATAGATAGTTTATTGATTGGCACTGGCTTTCGCCTTGGCCCATAGCCTATACAGGCATAGTAAAAAGTTCACAAACAAAATAAGATACATTAGTCATTACAAATAGTAACCAGTCACCCAACCCCCCCCACATAAATACAGTCATTCTGCTACTAAATTATACAAAGTACCTTCCCTCTCAACCATAAAAATTAATCATACCTACACCAACCGATCTTATAAATAAATCCAGCTTGTGCACTTTAAGGGATATTTAACTCTTCAAACACAGGGTATTCACCTTTAACCAGATGTACTTCCCATCTTCAAGGGGGTAAAATTATAATTCAAATTCTGCATCTTCCAAACTACCACGTCCTGGAAAAAAATTGTTACTTGTTTCCAAGCTAGTCAGCATCAGCTTTCTTTCCCTAGATATTAACTGAACGAAGGTCGCTATAGGCATATAGAGCTTGTCTTTCTGCGGAAGCAGGAGTATACACATTTTCTGGAAAGAAGTTAAAAATTCCTTCCCCCCCCCAAACATGGGGAAAATCCATGCATCCCGCAAATTATCATACGGCGAACAGCTTAATAGCATATGTTCCAAGGATTCTTGGACACCACACCCACATAAGCAGAGAGACAGTTCTTGTGGTATGGAGTTGTATCTCCCATATGTCATAGCTGACTCTAATAAGTGGAATTTCATCCTCATAAAGGCTCTGCGTAGGTCACGGGAGGGAATGACTTCTAGATAGCGCTCAAGGCCAAATGTATTTTTGGTCATCACTAGCCATGGTGCCACCTTCCACTTGTGGAGTTCTGCCACATCATTCTGACGGGCAATATCCAGCACTCTAGATCGTATTAGGCCTTTCTGTTGGTTAGGTGTTAACCCACAGAATGCCTGACTGGACAGCCCTAATTCAGCCAGGCTAGTAAAAACCTGTGCTATCCAGGGGTACCCAGGCACACCATTATATTCGAGTTCCTCTTTCAGAGCATAGTATAATAATGTACCTTCCCTTTGGTTAATAAGTTTTAACCAATATCTCAGATGGGCCAGTTTACCTAGGAATTTAATCGAAAAAAACCCCAATTCAGCTCTAACAGCAGCTCCCGGCACTGCTTGGGGGATACCCAAGAGACCCCTTAAAAATTGATTCTACGGGACCTCCAACTTCTCTCTACAATCCACTGGCAATAACTCCATGCCATATAGTAGGATTGTTTGTACTTTGGCCCTATATATTTTTAAAATTTCTGTAGTCCATATAATCTTGGAACTTCTTGCCATATTCAAGATGCGTTTCCCTATTGATTATGCCTTCTTCCTCTGATGTCGCGAGTGTGGATCCCAAGATAAATTCCTAGTAAGAACCATTCCTAAGTATGCTAGCGAGTCAACTTGGTCAAATTGGCCCTTCTGGGTCTTCCAAGCATACTGTTTTACCCCTTTACCTAGTACCAACACCTGAGACTTGGAATAATTGATTTCTAGTCCATTGATACTACAATAATCCTCCAATGAATTCATAAACCCTCCTGCTATAAGCATCTCGGGGTGGCTAACAACATTTAAAAATACATAACTAAAATACAATTAAAACAACATAAAATCCCCAGATTAAAATAACCCATATCCAAACCCTCCCTAACCCAACTCAAGGATAAAAGCAGAATAGTGCATTCCTACGTGTAATAATTCCCGTGAGAATACAACCACAATTGCCATCATGGAAGTTTTCCTGTCTCACAAGTAACGTGTGAAAGTGGCATTAGCTTGATTAGTAAAACTTGGTTTGCAGTTCGTCAGTTGTGGGTGATTTAGGACTTGCTTGTGCGGGATCTTGCAAGCTACATCATTTACATGAGCAATAAAAATGTAGGGGACCACCTCTTTAGTAAGCACTTCCTACTGGTAAGGATGACATCTGCAGTAGGTGAACCTAGAACTGAGAAAATTGGAGTGGGAAGGAGTGGGGGAAGGCAGATGTAGTGCACTACCATTTTGCTGGCATACAACAGAACAGGGTTGGCATGATATTTACCAGGGGTGTTTTTTCCCAGGTAAAAACCTGTTTCCCCCCCCACCCATGGAAAAAGAATTAGTCCTAGATCAAGGCATTCATATCTTCTGTTCTCAAAACAGTTTTATTACTCCACAGCAGATTTTCAATGGATTACACATAGTTAAGTCTTAGTTACTTTTTAAAATTGTTATTACCTAAGGCAGAAGATAAATAAAAAATACAAATAAAAAAGGTAAACTCTTCCCCATTTGTGCTTGCTGTTGGGGAGGCTGTTGGCTTTTATTAGCTGTGTTAGAGGTGTGTAAGTTTCTGGTTTGGGGCATGTTTGCTGGTGGGTTTTGTGGGAAGGGAATATTTTTTATTTTCTTCTTGTGTGGTGGTACATGCGGGCTCTTTGGCATGGACCACGCTGTACTAGAAAGCAAACTTATGTATGTAAATTTATAATTCTATAAATTTGTTTTGTTTGTAGTGAACTTGCAGAATTTGGCTTTCTTAGCTGCAGAACATCAGTGGCGGCTGGTGGGTCTGGATGTTGGAGTGGCACTGGGTTAGTAAGGCTGGCGGGCCTAGGGGCGGAGCCAGGGGGATGGTGGGCGGAGCCAGGGGGACGGTGGGCCACTGGCATGGCATAACCCAGCAGCAAGGAGTTCCAAGGGTTAACATCAGATGGAAGAAAACAGTCTACATGCACATCATGCTCGTACGTGCACCTGAGACCTTGCATCTTCATGAATGTTAGACCCCTTGTCTCTTCCTCTGTCCCCCTTCCTATGTCTCTTCCCTAGCTCCTGTCTCTCAGATTGTAAACCCTAGGGGCAGGGACCGTGTCTATTTTATTACTTTGTAGAGTGCCAGGTACACTGCTGGTACTATATACATGTTTGTTGTTAATAATAATAATAATTAATAACAACATCAAGCTTGAAATAAATAATGTATAAACCCAAAACAAAGACACAGACCACACTCTGAATAACAACAAAAAATAACTTTATTTATATACCCCTCCCTCCCTCTCTCCCTGCCTCCCTCTCTCCCAGTAAGACACAGAACCCTTCAGAGAAACTAAAGTGCAGTAAACCAACAACCAATCAATTTTAAACTGAACAAACAGTTAAAAGGGCAGGAACAAAACTATGAACAACCTGAACCAGCAGACCATGAGACTCAAGGCTAAGAAGGGCTTTTCCAAGGGTTTAACGCTTATAATTGAAGTGTGCCCTATGCTCTTTTTGTGCAGCAAATAGTTCAATTGTCCTATGATTAAAGTCTGGGATTTCTTTAATCATCCGCTTCTCTATGGACAGCATTGCTAATGCGTTAAGTCTTTCCTCCGACATTGTGTTTCTGAGGAACGTTTTTATTCTCTGGAGAGTGGAGAATGATCGCTCAGATTCTACTGTCGTCATCGGAGTGGTCACAACAATTCGAAGCAATTTCACTGTTTCTGCAAAGCAAATTTGCAGATTCTTGTCCAGAAGCATGTGCAGCAATGTTGAAGCATCCTTCATTTTTCTGAATTCTTCCCTCTCATACAAGATGGAAAGCTCTGTCCTCAGTCTCTCTTTCTGAAGCATTGGGTAGGCTTCCACTGCCTCAGTTAATGCTTGCTCAGGAAAGGTCCGCTGATGTGCTTCGAACAGAGTCCCCTGTAATAACGTTGCACTCACCAGGTGTTTAGTAAATGCAAACCGTTCTCTAGAATGTGATATGATGATGTCGCATACTTCAACTGCAACATGATCCAAGGCGTCTATGGTTCTGCCTCTGGGGAGCCGAGACTGTTCTGGTAACTCAGAGCGTAGGTCTTTAATGGAGTCTCTGACTCTATTGATGCTCCTAATAAAATCCGATGTAGATCTCCGAATAGCTACTGAGTCAATGCCTCTTTGCTGAAGTTCATTAAAGAGGATATCCACATGAGGCATTATTCTGTGGAACAGAAACAAGAAATACAGGAACTCCTGATCTTCTTCCAACATCTGAATAAATCCCCTGGCCTCACGAACAGCACTGGTATCATAATTCCAAGATCTAATTTCCTGGAAACATTCGATGAGAGCTTCTCGATGTTCAAAGACCACATTCACTGTCCGGATGTTGAAGTTCCATCGTGTTGCAACTGCTCTGGGGAGCCTCCTTTTTACCACTGTGTCCAGAACTTCAGTCCTTTTTGGAGAACGTGAGAAGAACGATGGGAAGCCAGACAGATCTGCGAAAAATACCTTTACTGCCTTTATTTGAGACACCGCTTGCTGCATTACCAAGTTTAATTGATGGGCATAACAATGAACATAATGGGCATTTGGGTATTTGTCCCGGATCTTCTTTTGAACTCCCCCATGCTGACCACGCATCATGCTCGCACCATCATAACTTTGTGCTACGAGTTTCTGCTTGTCCACATCCTCTGTAAAAACAGCATCTAGTTGCTGAAGTATAGCTGCAGCAACTGTTTCGGCACGAGAGTCTGGCAGCTGTGTGAATCCATAGAAGCGTTCAACAGTTGAGCCATCGCCATCAATGTACCGGTAAATCAGTACACTTTGGGTGTGTGTAGACACATCTGTGGTGTCGTCAGCCTGGATGGCCACAAATTCAGTGCTTTTTAACTGTTGAATAATGAAATCCCTAGCTACTGAAAGCATACAGTCAAGCAGTTCATTCTGGATGGTTTTCGAAAGGCCCCTGAAGACGGTCGCACTCTGCAAGTGCTTTTCCATCGCAGAATCAATGGTAGCGACCAAGTTGACCAGGCCCCGAAACACCCCTGGATTCAAAGATCCCTCAGTTTCATCGTGCCCTCGAAGTGCTAACTCAAAAGCACCACAAAACCTGATACAATCAATTATTTTACCAAGGATGTACCGGTTGTGTTCAACTTCGTGGTTATGCTTTCGTATAGACAGACGGTAGCCTTCACCTATTTGTTCTGCGATATTTGTGGTGCCCAACAATGCCAACTTTAGGCAGCTCTCAATGTGAGTTTTGCAGTCTTCATGCTTCTTGGCCTTTTCACCGAGATGCTTCATGTCGGTCACTCCTTTCTGTGTCCATGGCTTTTCACCCCCAAACAACAGACAGGGAAAGCAGAACAACGCATTTCTGGTAGCACAGCCACATAGCCAGTCCTTTCGCTCATACCATGCTCTGCTAAACCTCCGTGTATAGTCTTTGCCTTTTTCATGTGCAGCTTGCTCAATGTGTAGGTCAGGACGATCAGGTCCCAGCTCCTTCACACGACACTTATCAGCCATATCCAGTCTTGAAAATGGGGTTTTGAGGAGTGCATCTACGGTGTTCATTTTCAGTACTGTCTGTGTCCTCGCTGCTTTTGTCCTGTAAAATAAATATTCACATCACAACTACAGAAAGGGCACAATGCAGAGAGCTCCAAGGGGCGATGTCAATGTATGAATGAACGAAGCAATAAAATCTATGGGGGTTGAAGGACAACAGTACAAAAAATATCTAGCCATAGATTTCTTTTAAATAAAGCTTAAAAAAAAGAAAAAGGCCACCCCTTAAAACCGCCGTGCAAAACCAAGACTGGGACAGACTCTAGGAGGAGGCGGCTTGACAATGGCATGCATAATCAACCATGCAAGAGAGGTGCCAAATTAAAACCAGAGATTGAAACCCCCCAAATCACTGTTCTTTTTACACCAGATCAAGGTTTGGAAGAAAAAACCACAACACAGTTTGCGTTCGCACATTGAGCTTTACAAAAAAGGCCCAACACACAGGCACCCTGTGTAAAAGCACCCCACCCACTCTGAGTCCAGTAGTACATGATGTACTACTGGACTCAGAGTGGGTGGGGTGCTTTTACACATGATACTGAGGAGGAGGAGGCAGGGCATGCATAACCAATTAAACATGCAAGATTGGTCCCATTAAAACCAGAGAATGAAACCCCCCAAAATCACTGTTCTTTTTACACCAGATCAAGGTTTGGAAGAAAAAACCACAACACAGTTTGCATTCGCACATAGAGCTTTACAAAACAGGCCCAACACACAGGCACCCTGTGTAAAAGCACCCCAGTCACTTCTGAAGCAGGGATTGGGGTCCCTGCAACACACATGCAGCAGCAAGTCCCTTCTGAATCAGTATTCTTGCCCTCTGCTCTGTGTGTGTGTGTGTGTGTGTGTGTGTGTGTGTGTGTGTGTGTTGGGGGGGGGAGGGGAATTAGTATTTAATGCTCCATGATTCACAATTTAAAAAAAACAAAAAAACATACAGAAGTCCCTTCTGAACCAGGGAATGGGATTGGGCTCCCCCCCGCAACACACGCACCCAGCGGAGGGTAAGGACACTTTAGGGCAGGGTAGTGAAGCAGATGGCTAGCTGCTTCCCCACCCCACAGACACTCACACAAAGCACCCCAGCGATTGGTTCTATCTTGATTCTGGGGTTCATCGCTGGGGTGCTTTGTGTGAGTGTCTGTGAGGTGGGGAAGCAGCTAGCCATCTGCTTCACTACCCTGCCCTGAAGTGTCCTTACCCTCCGCTGGGTGCGTGTGTTGCGGGGGGGAGCCCAATCCCATTCCCTGGTTCAGAAGGGACTTCTGTATGGGTTTTTTAAAAAGAAAAATGGGAAGCACAAGGCCCCTGTGATTCCCATTTTTGGGGTCTTAAATACTAATCCCCCCCCCCCCATGCACACGCATAAAAAAATTCAATAAAATCCCAGACATGATTCAGACAAGCCCCCTAAATCCCAGCCAGGAGTCCAGGACTCCAGTTTTAGCACTCCAGGCCAGGCCACAGAAAAAGTACAAAATAAATTAAAAGAATTATAACAATATAACACTAAAACAATACTGGTAATAATTTAAAACAAAAAGTAAACACCACATAAAAAATACATTAATAAACCAAAATCCTTTAAAATAGAACAAAGGAATAAAAAATTAAAATAAACCATCACCTACCTTTTATAGAAAAAAACTTGCTGCCTGAGTTCAGCTCAGCTACAGCAGCCCAGGCCTGGCTGGCTCCCAGTTCCCACTCAGACTCAGAGTTTGAATCTCTCAGTCTCTCCCTCCACACGCAGGCACTGAGTCACACAGAGTAGACACAGCACTGCACATCCCCCACGTTTTTCTGTGGCCACTGATTGGCCAGGGCTATAGCTGTGGAGCCCAAAAACGTGGTTTTTTTCCCCTGGAGGCTTCCTAAAGGAATCCTCAAGCACCTCCTCCCTGCCCGCCCCAAAATGCAAGTGAGTATGTGTGAGACACCAAGAAAAAGGGCTCTAAGACTATCGCCCAGTCACACATGCTCACTTGCCTTGCTCTACTGGGACCCCTGCCCCCTCTCTAAGTGGGCCTGCCCGCAGGGCCCCAATTCACAGACCTGAATGCTGAATCTCCACGAGTTGCTTGCTTCCTTCGATAGTCAGTGCACCACGCCGCCGCTCCTGTCTTCTGCACAACCGCAACGTGGCTGCAACGCCTTCTTGCGTGCATAGCTCGGCTCCTCCCCGGCTTCAGTTGCGGCGCTGCTGGCACTGCTGTGCATGCACATACTCCCGACGCCTGGAGGCTTCCCCCACCCACCCCACTAAGTCTGCAGCTTAGTGTGGGGGCGTGGCTGGGGAAGCCTAGGGACCGGATAGCCTGCGCATGCGCACATCACAATTCAGAAAAAAAAATTGCTCCCAGAGTGCCGGCCAACCAGCAGGGAATTCCCCGCTTGCAGTTGCAATGCTCACTGCAGTGCTCAGCATGTCAGCATGCAAGCCGCCGCGTCCAGCGCCACACACCACTGCACATACCGCGGCGGTGGCACTAGTGCTTTGCTCTCCAGTCCTCTCGGTGAGTCAGCCAAGCCCCACCCCCACCCCCTGCCCAAGTCAGGGACCAAGGAGGGGGAGGAATTTAAAAAAAAATATAAAAAAATTTGGAATCAGTCGGCGGCGTGCCTAGCCAGAGCTTGTGGGGCACCGCCCCCCACAGCCCTCAATGAGGAGCCGCCCCTGCAGAACATATTATTAGAAAGCGTAAATACCAGCTCCCTATTTACTTGTTCCACACTTCTCATGACTTTGTAATTTTGTATCCTATTCCCTCCCCCACAGGAATTAATTTGTGTGTATGGGGAGGAGGCTTATCAGGACTCAACCCCAGCAATTAAATTGAAGACTGATCTGAGTCCTGGGAAATGTTCCCAGGAGGCGTGTGTATTCCTAAATGTGAAAGATGAAGAAAAGGTTGATATTGGACATTTCGGAGTTCGAAAGGAAAGCCAGAAAAAAACTGGATGGTTGATTGACTTTCATGAATGACTTTCTTTCCCCAGCCCCTTCGCGGGTCATCCTATAGATTAAATCACAAGAACGCCTGTTTTATATTCTGCTGTAGAGACACAGGGTGGTCTAATAGCTGGGTTGTTAGCTAGAGAATAGAGTTCATTTCCATGCTCTGATAACCACTGTGCCAGGAGGTGTGGCTTCTAGGGCAGGTTTGGGCCCCAGCAGTGCATTTTTTGCAAATTAAGTGCTGCTCCCCCACCCCACCTTAGTCACCTCTTCTCTAAGCTGAAGAGCCCTAACCTTGAACCTCTCCTTGTATGGAGAAGTGAAGACTAATGCAAAGAGTTAATTTAGCTTTTCTGCATTGGCCTTGCCTTCCTTGAGTGCCCTCCCCTCCCCCCCCTCCCCCCGTGATAGTCTAATTCCTTTTCTTTGTTTGCTAAACAGACATGTACATTTTATTGCTTAACAAAATTCCCAGATCCAGAAGCTTAATTTCTGTTCAAGGTAGCCAAGGCAATAATATTATGATGCGTATGGATTCGGTTAAAATTCTTCCCCCCCGCACCCCTTTTGCTTATTTCCTTTACAAAAGTTACAGATCACTTACTAGAGAACTATTTCTAAACTGCTAAATATTTTTCACTAGTTCTGTTAGTACGTCTTTTAATTTTATTAAAAGTATTTTTTCCCCCAAACTAGTTTTTCTTGGGAAATGGCCAACACTGCAACAGAAGGGTGAGAGAGCAAGCCTGTGTGCATAAAGGATGAAAAACTCCGTGGGCATACTTAATGCTCTAGCTATTTGTTGTACAGTACTTAAATATCATGGTATGTAGCAGGAGTGGTCTTACACCTGGAATTGCGGTTCAAATCTGTTTGCGGTTCTGATCCTGCAATTTTTGGATTGCGTATTACTGATCTGTATTTAAATCAATTAATAATCTTTAAAATCCATTAATTTTTTTAAAAAAATTAGTAAATCACAGCACATGCGCAAAATGGCCACTGGACCATTCTTTGCATGCAAGTCCTCTTTCAAAAAGGTGGTGGCAGCGTTGCTGCCATTTTGGAAAAAGGCAGCTGGTCTGCGCATGCACAGCAGCTATTTTGCACACTGGCTGCTCTCTCCACCCCACCCCCCCTGCCATTTTGCAAAATGGCATGCATGTGCAGAATGGTCCAATGTCCATTTTGCGTATGCACGGTGATTTTTTTTTTAAAACAAATTTTAAACTGAACTGCAACTGGCTTTTTTGGCACAGTTTTGGTTCATTACATATTGACCCGTAAGGGCTTCTCGCAAGCATTTATCCATCAATCCAAATCCGTAATACTGCCCCTAGTATGTAGACAGTGCAGTGCATGGTGAAGAATGGGGAACTACATTTGTTTGCCTTGGAGAACATTACACCTAGCAGTGCTCTTGGACATCAGTGTAAACACAGTATTAAGGCACTAGCACTGTTTGTGATGAGTTCAGTGCTAATTTTGCTAAGGGTCATGCTCAGGAGTAGAGAACCTCCAACCTCTGGGCCAAATCTGGTCTCAGCTGTTTGTCCACCTTTTTTGTATTCATTTTCAAAGTGATCTGCAAGATGGTAAACGTCCCCCCACACCTGCTCTATGTATTTTACTGACATGAAGAACCTTCCGGGGATTTGTGGGACTGCTATTGTGAGTCATGTGAGCAGTTTTGGCCTTAGATTTGTCACAGTTTGCTCATTCAAAATGATAAACATGCATGCGGAAGGTGACTCTGACGATGCCAAAGAAAACCTAATGTTTTAACTTAAGTAATACGTCCAACTTATATAAAAATAACCTTTCTTTAAAATATTGCAGATTATACTGTCACACCCCGTAGTCTTTGTCAGCGCGAGGCTTTTATCCCACAACCATGCTGTACCTCTGTTGCCCTCTTCCTGTCACTGTAGTAGATGTGCATACCATTGCACAGCAGCTATATTGTTTACTCTTCATTAGAAGGCAGAAATGACATGGTAGGGGGCGTCAGATTGCCTCTTTCTACTTCGGTTGTCTTTCTGAATATTTAATCCCGACTTGTGCATTCTGGGGATAGAATGAAATCAATTTATCCAAATAAAAGTGGTTCATCTGCAGCAGGGGTGGGAAACCTTCCCTTGGTAGGCCACTTGTGTGTTTAGCCAAAGCCCATAGGCTGTGTGCATTGGGAGCTTAGGGGATGTGCTCAGGGCAGGGAAGGAGAGAGGAGGTGAAGGAGGAGTAAACTCAGGGTGGGGGAAAGGAACCAAGGGGCTGAACGAGAATGTTGAGGGGAGGAAGTGGAGATGAGGGTGAGTGCTGAGATGGGGAGGCTTTGAGATACGTACTTCAGGGCATAGGCCAGATCAATGAAATGGCATGAGGTTGTATAGCCAAAAGCTGTGGGCTGTGTTTGGCCCATGGGCCTGAGGTTCCCCATCCCTATTACATTTTTAGTTTGGTTTCCTGTGGAGAGACGGCTTCTGTAAACACCCTCCTCATGTATATGTATGGGTGCATGGGTATGACCCTTGATAACTTTAGATCCCACAGACCAATTTCAAACAAATTTGGTCAAGTAGCAGATGGCCAACAGAGAAACAGGCACACAAAATTTCATAATAATGATTGCACCAAGAAGGGAGATGCAGTTCCTTTTGTCACTAAAATTAGGGATGGGCGAATGCGGTTCGGAAGTTTGGAGTTCGAACCGAACTCGACCAGTTCGGTCGACCGAACCGAACTTGATTTTCGAACGGAACCGAATTTCCGAACTCGGTTCTGTTCACCCATCCCTATAAGATAATAATCCATTTCGTTCAATGGGGTTTGAATTTCCGAACTCTGTTCGGGAGTTTGGACTGAACTCGAATAGTTCTGTTGACCGAACCAAATTCCAAACTGAACTTGATTTTCGAACCGAACCGAATTTCCAAACTCGGTTCTGTTCGCCCATCCCTAACTAAAATATCTCACTGACTTACATTGATCGTTGTCTTCCCTCCATCCTCCTTAATAATTTTGCATCCAACACACTTATTTGAGCCAAATTTGTCCGAGAGCCCAAAGATAAGTAGGGCCCTAACTTTTTTGAATAATAGATGCACCACAGGTATAGACCCTTCTGTAGTCCCAAAATCTCATTGACTTACATGGAGCATTGTCCTTATTTAGGAAACTAGGTTTCCTTACTTTGGGTGTTTGCAACTACTTGTTTTTTTTAAAGGACTCCTTTAACAAGGTGGTGCCCTGTTAGGGTAAATCTTTGCAGGATTGTCACCCATGAACTAGTCCACACAGAACTGATCTTTTACACGTGCTGTGCACTTTATTTACAGTGCCCATAGCCTTTCCCAAGCTGCGTACAGAGAAAACCTGTCCTTTACTTACAGAACCTCTGTTTACCCAGTTCCTTCTGAATGGTGACTCACCCAAGCTGGCCTCTTGCCAATTGTATTCCCTGCTGCATGAGGATCTGGATGGCTAATTCCACGTCTTTGGTGAATAAAACTGGTACTCCATGTGATTCTATTGCTGTGTGTCACCTGAACTTGGCATGTACTGCTGAGACCTGAGTGGCTGATGCCACAGGCCATATTTTGGCACGGCTGATCCCACCAGACTTTTCAGTAACCCATCTGCCTTGAGCAGAACGAAGAGGTTGGGGGGTAGGGCTGATTTTTTTTTTTTTTTCATCTCACCTGCAACACACGAGGGGCCCATTTCAGAGACGAGGACGTTCGAGTGCCGGGCCATATCCTGTGCTGCTGGGGTAGGACCAAGATTTATGGTCCTGCTGGTGTATAGACATGCAGGTAATTTGGGGTGGGGATGGGGTTTGGAACTGAGTTCCTGGAGCTGGTATCAGTATTGCTCTTGGAGTGTCCCAGGGTGTGTGTCCTGGGGGACTTTAATGTGCATAACGGTGGCAGCTGTGGGGGTCCAGCCTCTGAGTTCCTGGATGCGATGACATCTCTGGGTTTTACCCAGAGCATCCAGGAGAGCACCCAGAGTGCTGGCTGGGCGCTTGACCTTGTTTTCGGTCTGGATTTTCCAGTTTCGGATGTTTGAGTCACCCTTGTTGGGTGGTCTGACCATTAACTCGTGTGTTTCAGTGCGGGTGCTGCTCTACCTGACCAACAGCACTGTAGCTGATCGATAGTTGTGTGGCCACAAAGGCTGGGCGCGGCCAAAGGTGACTTAGTCTATCTTGACTTGAGTAAGGAACTGGGTGGCCAACGGTGGGGGGGCCATACAATGCCCTACCACCGTCCAGGTCACCCTCTCCCAGGGGAACCAGCGCCTCACCAGCCATACCCTGCTGTTGCATTAGGCATGGCTTCCCCATCTCTTAAGGAGATGACTTTATGATAATTTTCTGTAATTCAAACAGATACTGAACCCCCGCCCAGGGTGCGACAATTCAAACACAGACACAATACTTTAACATCAAGCAACGACACCCACCATTCGAATGGCCAGCCAAATTGCCCAATACTGTTAGGAAGGCAAAAAAACAAGAAGGCTGTCTGACCAAAATTTCTTGCCAAAAATTCTTTCCTTGTCCATTCTAATGCAACCAGTCGAAAGCATAGTATAAAGGGAGGGCGGGTGGGTGCTGCTCCATTCCCTCCACTTCACTGGAATGAGCAGGAAATGCTCCTCGGCACTGGGCACACCATGTGACCAACGCAAGCCAATCAGAGGCCTCCTTTTTCGCGCTGCTGGTGAGGGCTGCCAGGGCAGCCCTCACCGACAGCTACCATTGCAGCCACACTCTGGAGGCTGCAAGTGTGTAGCCCCAGCACTCCCGCGGTGCCCTGTCTCCTCCCTCTTCATTGAGGGCACGACAACGCCCCACCGCCCCAGAGGGGCGGAGGGCTATTAGCCTTAAATAAACTAAACTAAACTAAAACTTTTAGAAAGGAGAGGATATAAATTTAAAATGGTAATACTTTCTCTCCATCTCTTGCTTTTTGTACCAACACATCAGCTCTGCTCTCCAGACACTTACATATTAACATATTTGCCAAATCCAAACCCCTCTCCCACAGCAATTATGTTGCTGAGTTGACATTCCACAGCAGCAGTCCTCTGAGGGGGTCTAGAATTATCAGCTGGAACTCCCCCTCCCCCATACTCTGCTCCCTGCCCAAGGTTTACAGTGCAGGTGAGGCACAGTGCCTCTGCTCCCTGCCAGAGCAAGTAGGGTTGATCCTGCCATGCTGAAGAAGCAACTCTGGGTGTTATCAAACGACGATAGCCTGCTGGAGTCCATGGCCACATTCACACCTGACAGCAGCACACCTGCAAGCCAAATATGCAGCAGGGGGAGGAGCTGGATGCCAGAAGTACCACCGGTGCAAACGGGGTTCTGCCGTGACTTTACTCGCAGATGACAGGGTTGGATTTTTGTGCCCTGTAAAATGAGTAAAATCGCCATGGAACCTCATTCACACTGAGGGTACTTCTGCCATCTGGTAGTGTCCAAGCTGCACCACCATCAGGTGTGAACGGGGCCCGTGTTTGGTCTGTGCATCCTTCACGCAGCACCCAATCACATGTTTAGCGCATCCAGCCTAATAAGCAGGCAGACCCCTGCCCGTATTTCATGTGCTTGCAGCAGCTTCCACCAATGGTGCTAGCGATCTCTCTGTCCCACCGTGGTTGCCTCTCAGATGAGAGGTGCACTAGAGATCTCCCTCCCTCCCTGTCCCCCCCAGTCTCACTTCCTGCTTCCTAGCTGGCTGGGTGCACTAGTCGGGACACTATGTGCCCATGGACCAAGATGCTGGTGAGGCTGCAGGCAAATGGAATTACGAGACGTAGACATCTGGGCATCCATTAGCCCTGACTGGCCCAGATTGTGGGCCCACAGTGTCCCTGGACTCCGCTGGGAGTGGCAGCTCTATACTGAGCACGTGACAGATGCTTGATAGACAGGCACACAGGAATATGCCTAGTGAAGACTAATATGGGCTATCGTCTCATTTGATTCCACCCATTATTTGCAACACTCTGTTGCCAGTGTTTAGCTGCTGCCTTCTCTGCTGTGTTTCAGAGCTCAGTTTAGGAACTAATCACCAATACAGAACTTTTTTTTTTTTAAAGATGTCTGCTTTATCTTGTCTGCTGCTCCCCTCAAAGGGAGGGGAAGAGACATGTGGTAAATATCATGGAGCTTTTGCCGCGCCTGCGACTGCAGTCTTTTTGACTCTTTCTTCCTCTCCTGTGGGTTTTAGGAAACAGTATGGATGAGAACGAGGGAATGTTCATAAACTTCCCATAACTTGTGTCAATGTACAAATAAATAAATCAATCCTTGTTCCCTGAACAGAAGGGATGATGAGCCAAGGCCAGGAGAGATAAAATGTTAGTACATTAGGTCCCTAATTGAAAAATCAAATGTTTTAGAATAGATGGAGAATATAA
>QEPC01000763.1:934244-956018 GCA_003113815.1 Sphenodon punctatus | reverse complement strand
TGCCATCTGGTAGTGTCCAAGCTGCACCACCATCAGGTGTGAACGGGGCCCATGTTTGGTCTGTGCATCCTTCACGCAGCACCCAATCACATGTTTAGCGCATCCAGCCTAATAAGCAGGCAGACCCCTGCCCGTATTTCATGTGCTTGCAGCAGCTTCCACCAATGGTGCTAGCGATCTCTCTGTCCCACCGTGGTTGCCTCTCAGATGAGAGGTGCACTAGAGATCTCCCTCCCTCCCTGTCCCCCCCAGTCTCACTTCCTGCTTCCTAGCTGGCTGGGTGCACTAGTCGGGACACTATGTGCCCATGGACCAAGATGCTGGTGAGGCTGCAGGCAAATGTAATTACGAGACGTAGACATCTGGGCATCCATTAGCCCTGACTGGCCCAGATTGTGGGCCCACAGTGTCCCTGGACTCCGCTGGGAGTGGCAGCTCTATACTGAGCACGTGACAGATGCTTGATAGACAGGCACACAGGAATATGCCTAGTGAAGACTAATATGGGCTATCGTCTCATTTGATTCCACCCATTATTTGCAACACTCTGTTGCCAGTGTTTAGCTGCTGCCTTCTCTGCTGTGTTTCAGAGCTCAGTTTAGGAACTAATCACCAATACAGAACTTTTTTTTTTTTAAAGATGTCTGCTTTATCTTGTCTGCTGCTCCCCTCAAAGGGAGGGGAAGAGACATGTGGTAAATATCATGGAGCTTTGGCCGCGCCTGCGACTGCAGTCTTTTTGACTCTTTCTTCCTCTCCTGTGGGTTTTAGGAAACAGTATGGATGAGAACGAGGGAATGTTCATAAACTTCCCATAACTTGTGTCAATGTACAAATAAATAAATCAATCCTTGTTCCCTGAACAGAAGGGATGATGAGCCAAGGCCAGGAGAGATAAAATGTTAGTACATTAGGTCCCTAATTGAAAAATCAAATGTTTTAGAATAGATGGAGAATATAACCATAAATAAAATGTTAGTACATTAGGTCCCTAATTGAAAAATCAAATGTTTTAGAATAGATGGAGAATATAGAATGTGTGTTGCATTCTGTCTGGGCAGGGTGTGGGGATTATAAATATGGTTTTGAGTCACATGAGTTTGCGCTCTCTTGCCAGTTGCAAGGCTTTTTAATCTCTGCAAACCCACAAATGTGGATGAAACTTGGCAAGTTTATACCCCTCCCCAAGATTACTATCTATGCCAATGTTCAGAAGGATTGGATAAAGGGTCCTGGTGGTATCAGCAATTCACTTATAAATGTATGTCTGACTGTAACATCTTTGTAGTCCAACTAGTGTACAAGAAATTTGGCAGGGCTGTATCTCACACTTTCAGGATTATCTCTGCCAAATATCGGAGAGATGTAATAAAGGTTCCCAATTTTATAAGCCTTCACAGCATATGCAGAGAATGAGCCTATGCCAGGGATTCTCTTACATGTCACTGTGGTGTGGTATAAGATCGGTTTGTGATGCCAATTGGACAGCAGAAATGTCAACCAAATGTCCTCATTCTGTGCTGTGACCATCCCAACATCTCTCTCCCACTTGTTACTGGGAAGTTGGAAGCATCTGTTTAGGAAAAAAAAAATAGTTTCTTGTATGTCTTCTGTCACAGTGCTGCAGGATGTGATTGTGATGATAACTGGCCAGCCTGGATGTGTAAACCATGTCTCCTGATTTCTGGGATGCTATCCCCATAGTCCCAGTTATGCCCCTTCTATGTCCACTTCAGGGCCGTCCCCTATGCCTGCCTCGAAGCCACCACCGAGTGGTCCTGTAAAGTTGGAAGCATACAGTAATTGCCTTGGCCAGTGAATGTGTCCGTCAGTCTGTTGGGTTGCTCCCCATCCTCCCTCCTACAGCCTCCCTCCCCCTGCCATGCCAAATGTGTGCCTCTGAATGGCACTGTATGTGCTGCTATTTATCTGAATAATGGACTTCAAGGAGACAATTTAAATTGCTTATAAAATTGGGGCCCTTTATCATATTGTCCTATACTTCAGCAGAGATGACAGAGAAGGTGTGGTATACATTTCTGCCACATGTCTTGTAACTATGATGGAATATAAAAATACTATAGCCAGAAATGCATTTTCCAGTTAATGGATTATAACATCAGGTCCCTTTATCAATCTTTCTGGAATTTGGCAGAATTGGTAATCTCGAGGAGGACCATAATATTCCCAGATTTCATGCACATAGGATGGAAGGCAAAGAAGTTGTCACCAGGAATGTGTATGCAGCTTTTCTTATAATCACAACATTAAAGTGCTTATATAATTGGTTCTCTATCCACAAACCACTTACTCTGTAGTAGGCCCATTTCAACCCAGCGGATTTACCACTCTGGAGCAAGTGGTTTGTGGATCATGACCTGAGTCTTCTGGAAGAATTTTTTGTATCAGCAAAAGTTTTGTCAAAGTTTAGGAAAACGTATCTTCTACACTATCTGTGAATGTATTTAATGTGCCATTTTCATCATGCTTCTCTGGTATGCTCAGCTAGACAGGGTGGGCTTTGTTTTGTTTGGTGACATTTCTAAAAGATTCTTAAACATCTGCACTGTGCTCATCTGATCAGTATAGTCACCACAAGCCATTTCTAGCTACCCCGGAGTAAGTGGTTTGTAGATTGTGGCTTTTGCCTGTTGTGCTCACGTCATTGAAGTCCTTGAATTTCAATGGAATAAGGATCACACCCATATTCTCAATTTTCATTTGCACTCCGAGGCTGCTCTCTGATGTTACATGGGCGGTGGGACTTGCGCAATCATGAACGTGGCTATGTAATTGTGGGAATTAGCACCTGTGAGAACGCGCAAATCCTCTTTTATCATGAGAAAACACTCGTGCATTACCAGGTCCCCAAATGTAGCCTTTGTATGTGTGTTCTTGTGTGATCAAAAGGAATTAATGCATTCTCACAGGCGCTAATTCCTGCAATTACAGAGCTGGAATTACGATTATGCAAGTGCCCCCCCCCCCCATGTAATGTCAGAAAGATTTCTTGAAGTAGTTCTTGAAGGTTTATTGTATATGTAATTTGTGCTCACTTAAAGGAGATTTTGTTTTGTCAGAGTGAGATGTAAAGGGGCACTATCATAAATGAGACTTTTCAGTTACGCCCTGATTACAGTGATTAGTCCTAGTTTGAAACACCAGTCATCTGGACTGGTACTGAATATATAGGGGTCATCAACTGCAAGTGTTCATAATCATGAATCAGCTCCCCATGAAATAAAATTAAAATAATTAAACTTAAAAATAAATAGTGAATTCTTTTCTTTTATGTGGGTTTCTCTATGGTCCTTTCCAAATGGACCGTGGAGGTGCTGCGGTCCATCGGGGATGGGTGGAAGCAGCGGCGGGTGTGTGGTGTGTGTGAGGGCTGGCACACGGATGCACCCCCCACCATCTCCACTGATCTCCACACATGGAGGTACCTCCATTTTCCCCAATGCCTCCATGCGTGGGAGATCAGTGGAGATGGGGGGAGCACGCATGCACCCCCATCCATTCCCACCGGTGGTCACATGGACACCACACCCCTCACCCACACGGTCACACACATGGGTGGGGGGGTGTCCATGTAAAAAGGGCCTATGATACATAGCAGTCTCATTTTCAGGCTTTCCCAACCATGAGTTCTAGCAATTTTCTCACTATTTTATCACAAATCTCTCATTTTAGTCTACAGATAAACCCCTGAAATTGGGATAGTGATATAATTACAAGAGTTGGCAATCTTGAGATTTTTTTTTTTTTTTAAAGAGGACAAATACATCAGCAAGAGAAGAGTTTATACAAGTATTCTCATCAACTTCAAAAAGACAGAGCAGCATATGGGTCATTCTTTTTAAAAAGTCAGTCCATATATTCACTCAGCTCTCAACAAAGAGAAGAATACCACCAATAATCTGATTTGCTAGTGAAAGAGACTCAAGGTATTTTCAAACGAGCAAGGCTGGGGGGTGGGTGGGGAAAGGGGGTGGGAGGGCATGGCTACTGAGTGGCACAGTTGCAATGATGCCACTCAGATGGAGTGAGTGGGGAGGGATTTTTATGGGTGGTTCCCAGCGTGGTTACCTTGGCAGACACCTCACGCTCGCCTGCCATGGGAGAGGGGAAACGTGCCGGCCTTTGAAACTGACCTGTCCCGACCGTGAGTGCTGGGGAACTGGGCTCCACAGAGCTCACGACCCGTTCCTGTGACTTGCAAAGGCCGTGTCCCTTGCCCACAGTGCCTGTGAGCAGCAGACCTGTCTGCGGGTGTGGTTGGCTGCTCCAGTTCATTCGGAGTTGTCGCACACTTTTTTGGCTTGCCCCACACGAGGCACTCCAGATTTTTTGGCAGTGCCCCCAGGAGTGGCTATGAGTGGGTGTTGTGTGGCTCACAGTAGCCTGCATCCCCCTGCTCCACCTTCAGATGGGTGGTCAGATGAGTGGTTACTGGTTGGCCATCTGAGAGAGAAAGCAAATTAAAAATTACTCTATTAGCACTTCGTTGCTCATGTGAAGTATGTAAATCTTTGTGAACTACCAGTTTTACCAGATCTGATTCACATTTCACAATTATTCATTAATGTAAAAAATCCACAGCAATCAAAAAGGTGATAAGCTTTTCAGATCACTCCGCATCCTAATCTTTGTATTAATCACTGAGCAATAACAGGGAGCATAACCATGCTTGCTTGCAAATTAAAGTATCATTACATTGGAATGCTGCTGTTGCTATGTATGCATTTCCTACATAGAAATAGACTATAGACATGATCCTCAACATCTTATGCCAACACTAGCCAATAGCTCAGTTTGTCCCATTGATGAGAATGGAAGTTAAGAATAAGTGAATGAGGTTTGTGTTGGTGCAAAGGATTCACTGGCACAAACTGGGTGGAGGGTTATGCTGAAAAATATAAGGTGGGCTGTAGTGAGACCTGCCCTGAGAAGTTGAGTAGGTGTGTAATTGTTTTCTCATTGAAATAGGTTCCCTTAGGAATCAAAAGAAATAGATTAGCACTTGAGATTGAACGTATAGAGTGCGACCGAGCTCCATACAAGTCAATGGGAGTTTAGGCATTGACTTCAATGGGAGCTGGATCATGATCGTATTCTTTGAGATTCAAAATGGTTGCACAGCGAGTTTCATCTAGATCAGTGGTGGGATTTCAGGCCTGGGGGCCAAATGTGCCCATGGGTAGTTCTTATTTGGCCCCTTTCTAGTTCCCATGTTAAATCAAATGCCTGTAAAGCAATCAGGCAAGCCGTTGCATCTTGTGGGCCGCAAATTTGTCAAAGGGAGTCCAGGTATCTACTTTCTTACATACTTATTGCTTAAAGGTCTTTCCACAAATGGTCTATGGTACTGAAGTTATACCCTTTCCGAATACAGCTGAACTCATAAGAGCTCAAAGCCAATTCGTCAGGTGATTATTGAGGGTAGGGAAAAGTATACCAGGTGCAGTAGTCCGTGCAGAAACAGGTACTCTATCTGTGGACTACCACTTAAAGATGACCTTTGTGAGGTTTCGGCTCAGATTGTTAAATCAACAGTCTGATACGATCCCCATAAATTGCCTTATGGAGCAATTAGAATTCATGGAGCTTACCCCTGGGTAGTTTATTTGAACTCTTTGTTAAGACATATGGGTTTTTCTCTGCCATATTTTTGTGGAACAGAAAGTGCAATATTTAAGAGAGAGATCTCTATCAGATTAAAGGATACCCTTACCCAGGAAGATTTGGCAGCTGTTAAGAATTGGAAGGCAGCCCCTTGGTTAGGGCAGGTAAAGGAATTTTTTTCCTGTGAGACTTATCTTGATGTCTTGGAAAACAAAACCCTGAGAAAGCTATATATGCAGCTAAGATTTCAAACGATAAGAACTGAAGTCTTAGAAGGTAGATTTGCTGGGAAAGAATATAATTTGCATAAATGCACTTGTTCTTTTGACGAGATCGAAACTGTTGACCATTTTCTTCTCAGGTGCCCATACTACTCTAACCTTAGAGATACTCGGCTTTCCTGACTTCTATTAAATAAGCCTGCTATTAGCCAAGGTAATTTGTTTAAATTCCTTATCAATTTGTCCATACAGGAAGATTTGCTGGATGTTTCTGTATTTATTAATATTGCTCTCGAAAGACGAACTTACATGAGAACCATTCTCAAACTATTGTAATTTAAAACTGGCTATCTTGACTCATGGGCTATAAATCTGCCCAGGATAGGCATATTCACTATTATGTTGGTTATTTTATATCTAGGGTTCTTGCTACTGTAAGACAAAGTCCCTGTAAGTTCTACTAACTGGCAAATGCATGTTTTGGAATCCAAACTATATGTTATTAGGAATGGAATGTTGTGCCATTGGGCCATATTATAAGCCTGAAATGGAAATTATGTGTCAGCAGGAATAGCTGACGAACTGATATTATACCATTTCAATTTGGCTAGGCCATTGGCATATATGATTTTAATAATAAAAATATTGTAAATGAATTGAATGAACCTCAAGGATTCAATATGATTATGTGTTTATTATGTTTATTTAGCTATTTTGCATTTGTATTTTGTATTATATTTTTTTTGCCTTGTTATGATTTTACTTTGTATGTTGGCCATGGCGAAATGCCCGTGCCTAAAATAAATAAATAAATAAATAAATAACCCTTTCTAGTTCCTGTTCCCATTTCCAGTTCCTACCGCCTAGTACTAAAAGACTGAGTTTAGGGTAAGGGAGCAAAGATAAGGATATGCACACAAGGATAGGGGGCAAATCCATGGCAGAGATCCATGATCTCTGAACCCTTTTCTTCCTGAATGCACCCCTGCCCCCAGCTTCTGTGTGGCCCTCAGAGCTTATCCAAATTTTCCAAGTGTCCTTGGAAGGGAAAAAGTTCCATAGCCCTGCTCGATCAGTATCAGTCTAATGGAGGTACAAAATGAAAGCTAATGAACTGAGGCCCCAATAAAGCAATGTATTCAAGCACATGCATATATTTAAGCTTATGACTTTATGCTGATTTTGATAACCCACTCCACTGCTGCCTGATACCTCTTACCACCTGTTGCCACTGGCTGCCACCGCGGGTGAGGATAGGGCCCCCGATACCCAGGACTGCTAATACTCTCTCCCCCCCAACCCCCCACTGAAGGAGGGAGCTGAGGAATCCCTCCCAGCATGGGGGAGGAGCTGGAGAGACATTTAGGTGGTGTGCCCTTTGGCAGCACCGCAGGTCACACGCCTAAGGGCATTCATGGCCCTTGGCGAGGCTTGGTGGGGCTGGAGGCGGGGAGAGATTTTGAATGTGTGCAGTGGGTGTTGAGGATCTGTGCTGGTTAAGGGGTGGGTTATTAGGTGGATGGGTAAGGGTTGGGTAAGTGGGTTTGGTTTTATGTGTTTTGGGGGTGGGTTTAGTTGGTTAAGTTGTTTGTTTTAAGATGGAGGGTTGGGGCAGGGGAAGGAGGGTTTTCCCCGCTGGTGAGAGCAGGGGGTGGGCTGGGCTGAGGGGGACTGCTCCAGTAGGTGAGAGTGGCTGGGTGGTCATCCCCCCCAGTGAGAGAGGGGGATGGGGGTTGTGTGTTGTGGTTGAGCGGGGATATGTTTGGGATAGGAGAGGGGTTGGTTATGCCCCCTGGTGAGGGGGGGGTTGGGTTGGCAGGAGAAGAGATGGGGATGATGGGGGGGGTGGGTCCTCTCCCATGCCACCCTGCTGGGAAGCCTGCCAGGAAGCGGGAGCCGGGCTGGTGGTGGTCCGCCAGGAGGGATGGCAGTGACGATTGGGGTTGCCATGGGATGGGAATTATGGCCCAAAGGGAGGAGTAGAGATGTCATTGTGAGCAGAGAGACTGGCGGTTAGTACTGGTCCCCCCACTCAGCCCCCCAGGCCTAGGTAACCAGGAGGTCAAGGTCTTAGGTGACCCAGGGCTGGTGCTGTTTAATGCAAGGTCGGTAGCTAACAAATAATTTATTATCCATGATGCCATCTTGAATTGGGAAGCCAACCTCATGTGTGTGACAAAGACCTGGCTGGACGAGCTGTCAGGGCCAATTTTGGCTGACCTCATTCTGCCTGGGTACACTGTCCAGCACAAGCCCAGACAGGAGGGTTGGGGGTGAGGCATAGCAGTTATGGCACAGAGACAGTAATTGTGGCCTTGATCGACAACCTTCTGGTGGAGCTGGATAGGGTTTGTATGACCCTGCTATTAGATCTATCAGTGGCTTTTGATACCGTGAACCATGAGATGCTGGTGACATGTCTGCAGGACCTGGCCGAGGTTGATGGAACAGTCTTGTGATGGTTCCATTCTCACCTCACAGATAGATCTCAGTGGGTGGTACTGGGGACTGTACATCGTCCTCTGGGGGCCTCTCATGTGGGGTTCTGCAGGCTTCCATTCTGTCCCCTCTCTTGTTCAATGTGTATGTGCAGTCACTAGGAGAGGTTGTATGCAGCTGGGGGGGTTGTTGTCACCAATATACAGACGTTACCCAGCTGTATCTTTTTTTTTCAACTGACCCTGGCCCAGCTGTCTCATTGCTGTCCTGGAGTTTGGCTGCTGCCTAGGACTGGATGAGGTCGAGCCAATGGAAGTTCAATCCCAACAAGACAGAGATGATGTTGGTGGGCAGGGTCAGTGATCTGGGAGAGGGGATTGCCCCTGTTACTGGGGGTGTCCGCCCTCCATTGGTTCCATTTGTGCAGAGCCTGGGGACTGCTCCTGAACTCGCAGCTATACCTGGATTCTCAGGTGTTGGCTGTGGCCAGGGGTGCTTTTCACCAGTTTGATGAAGAGGCTCCATCCATACATCTCAGACTCCGATCTTGCCACTGTCATCCATGCATTTGTCACCTTGAGGTTAGACTACTGCAGTGAGCTCTATGTGGGGCTGCCTACGGTGATGGTTCAAAAACTGCAGGTGGTGCAGAATGTGGCAGCCCGCCTGCTCACTGGGATGGGTTGCAGGGAGCACATTCAACTGGTGCTCTGAGCATTGCACTGGCTGCCTATTGCCTTCCGGGCCCAATTCAAGGTGCTATTTTGACCTTTAAAGCCCTACATGGCCTGGGCCTTGCTTATCTGAGGGATTGCTTCATCCCCTGGGCCCCTGTTTGACCCCTGTGGTCATCCAGGAGCACCCTCCTGGAGGTCCTGCACTATTGGTGGTTCTGAACATTCTCGGTGGCCACACCATCACTATGGAATGCCCTCCTGGTGGAGATTCACCTCAGCCCGGATCTCCTTACTTTCCAGTGAAACTGTAAAACTTGTCTCTTCCATCTGACATTTGGCATGGGGGGAGGGTGGGATGATTTAGATGGAGTTGTATGTGTAGATCGGGTTTTATGTATTTTTATAGTTATACATTTTATAATTTTGATATTGTTTTATTGTTTATTGTAAATATATTTTGTTAGTCGCCCTGAGTCGCCATCAGCAAGAGGGGCGAGGTAAAAATGTAAGAAATCAATCCAAAAAATAACACACATTTACGCCATTCAAGAGTGTCTTGCCTAAATGCAAAACTGATTGGCAGCGAAATCCTCTGAGCGGATAGCATAACTGACAGCTCTTAATGCGAGTGAGAGTCCCATTCTCTTCAGTGTCAGTGAGGCTTGTTTTCATCCTAAGTGCTAGCACCGGTAATGTCAACTTGGAGAATTGTGTCTTGGGGCTGGTATCTATTAAGGATTCTTCATGACTAACAAAGTACTTGGCGTGTGGTTTTTCACAGATACAAAACACAGTCTACGTTACAGAAAATAGTGCTAGAGAGAGATTTAAATCCTCAAAGGCAAAAATAAAAATGCCTTGAGTTGAAGATGAAACTGTATATTGACCTCAGGCCCGAGAGTGCGGAGTTTGGTGTATGCCTCCTGGAGCACATAAGATTCCCTTAGAGAAGAATTTGGGGGGTGGGGGCGGTCCAAATTATCAGTGTGCGCAGTCCAACCTGATTTTTTAATAATAAACTGATAAGAGATTTTAAATGAGTTCAAACTTGTAGACTTTATGATACGGGGATATCTTCATGTGGAAGCAAAAAAAACCCAAACAAAACCCCAGAGGTTTCCCTTTGAAGCTCACATCCAGAGCAGAGCTTATAATTTATTGTACAGGAGTCTTATTTAAAATGAGTTGCAAATGCCATAAGATCTTACCTGTCGACATTACAGACCTTAATTTGTTATAAATGGGAAAGAGATAACTTGTCAATCTGTGGCTGGTGTTGACATGAGGTGCCAAAAACGAGAAGAGAGACTACACTGACTGCACTATTATACACTGATATAATGTATCATTATGAATTGAAACGGTTACATTAATAAATCATTGCAACTTGAAGGGTATAACTATTGTTTTGGCTGTTTTGCCTTGTTGGCAAAGAAACAGGTGTATGCCCAATGCATGCTTCTAATGGGGATCAAACTAGCACTTCATTTCATTTTGGTCCCCAGGGGAGCCTTAAATATAATGCTGAGGATACTGAAAAGTCTGATATTAAAAAGAGAAATCCATGTTATACTTGCTTCGAAATGCAAAAAGAATAAACAGAAGAAATAGGAATTCTTGATTCTTGGACACATTGGTTTTAGTAGATTATCTTTCTCCAGTTTCATGCTCATTTCCCTATTTTCATGCTTACTTTTCTATCTGTTCCTCTGTTTCAGCTGTCAACACAGTGGTTGCTTTTAAATGGACAGCAGTCCTAGTTCTGCCCACACCAGCCTGCTTCAGCCCTGGGCTGTACATCCAGAGTTTTGGTAGGGTATTTTTAAGCAATATGTGAATTTGAAAAATATGGAGAAGGAATGCAGGAATAACAAGTAATGAAAGGTCAAACCTACAGCCACATACACCTGGTGAGATTGGTGTGACCCTTCCCCATCCCTTGGTGCAGGTGATGATCCTGAACATTCTGTGACATCACAGAAGCTCAACCTTTCACTACAGTAGACTCGCAGGCAGGAGGTTTTTACACACATATACATGAAACAGGAATACAATGAAATGCTGTACTTAACTATAATTATAGTATTGTAGTTGATGCTGGGAACAGGAAGTTTCCAAAGAGGCCTATAAAAATAATTTAAAATGCCCATACTACCATATATTGTTTCAAATAGATACAGAGGTATAAATAAATCTTGATGACCAAGAATACAAATCTTAATGCTTTGATATTGTAAAGTACAAACAAGTAAGAGGGGCTAAAATAATGGATTTTTGTACAGGCAAAGTATCAAACATTGAAGTGTTATAACTCAAGATGCCACACATTTGATAACTTATCAGAGTTGTTTATTTTCAAAGTAAACATAGTTTTCTCATTTCTTCCAAGAGGAAAAATATAGATACTTTGTGTGGTTACACTTGCCAGAATTCTGATTGGTTAAAAAAATTGTGATCTGTAAATTACAAAGATGATCATACCAGAGAGAACAAGCCTTAATTATGTGAATTACCGTCAGTAAAACTGGATAACTTTTTCTTTTCGCATCAGATTTTATTGCATGAAACTTAATTGCGCAACAGATGTAATTTAAACAATTTACTGACTTAAACAGTTTTGCATCAACAGAACAACTTTAGGAATACTAAAGGACAACTTTAGGAATGCTGAAGCAGATACATGGTGTACTATTCAATAATGCATAGCTAGGTATTGTAAGGAAAACTTGCTTTTGAAGTATCTTACACAAAGTGACAGGTTTTTTTCCATCCTGGCTCATACTGACTGAGTGTGAGTGGTATCGTACTTTGCAGGTTGTATCACTGGTTGTTAACAAACAGGATGATAGCATGCTGGAGTCTGGGTTTGGTCTGTGCAGCCCCCATTTACATGTTTAGTGTGACTAGCCTAATAAATAGGCAGGTCCTGTTTCCCGCCACGCTTCTCCCTTACCCCCTGCCCCGCAAACCATGGTAAGAAACAGCCGCTACAACTGTTTCTTTCTTCTGGGCAATCACTCTGGGAGGGGAACAATTTTAAATGATTTTTGTGGTATCAATAAAGGCTTTAAAATCTTCCTTGTCTGTCACTGTTTCCCTCTGACCCATCCACCTTCCCTGCAGAACCGGGATGGCTTCCTTTCCCTCCTTGTGCCCCATCTCCTAGATGGAAGCCTTTCCCTGTGGGGTCCCTATCGCTCTCCCCTTAGCATCCAGTCGGCAGCTTTTCCACGAAAAGTCCCTAGTGCCCTTCCTATAGTAGCTGACTGCATGCCTCTGCCTGTGCAGTCCCTGTTGGCACTGGCACAGGCTAGCCGGGACTGGGAATGGCAATAGGAAGTGCAGAGGCACAGGTGTGCAGCCAGCTACTCTGCAAATGGCCAGCACCTGTGGCTTTCCCTGTGGCTTTCCTATGGCCAATGCCATTTCCTTACCATGCAGGTGGAGGCTTTTCCTGTTGGGGTATTATGGTCCTTCCCCAAGCCCACCCCCCACCCTCAAGTGCATGGCCATCATCCTCCCCACATTTTAGGTTTACCTTAACACCCCCCTCTTCCCTTCCAGTTCTCAGCCCACAAAGCGGCGTATCGAATGCTGTACCACCATTCTCCACATCCCTCCTTTCTCCAAAGAAGCAAAGAAAGCACAGATTATGAAAAATAAAAGAACTTTATTTTTCTTTAACTATTTCTTCTTGTGCCTGCTCCTCTTGGGGGCAGCTTGGCATGATCGCTTGGGTGGCAGGATGGGCGGAGGGATGTCTTCCCAACTCTCCTCCCATGGATCCAGCTGGGGTGGAGTGCTTGCAGGAGGCTTGTGAGAACGATTGGTGGTGGGAAGGGTGGCTCTAGGATTGGCCAGTGGTGCTGGTGGTTGCCTGGGTGTCTGTTTGAGCCATGGTTCTGGTGATGGTAATCTTCTGCAAGTTGTGATGGAGAATGCAACGGCTAGGAAAGAGCATGTTTGGGCACATACTGCCAAGGAAGAGCAGGAAGAATGTATGTTTGAAAATGGCACGTTGGGTTTTTAAGGCTGATGTTACATGCATGCCAGTGAGAAAGAGAGGGGCCAGAACTCAATGGTGTTGGCGCACCTGGACATGAGGAGGCTGCAGACAACCTAATTGATGGGATGCAGACATGTGGGCGTATATTTGCCTGCACGACCAGCTACATATGCTCTGGAACCCTGCTGTGAATGGAGGCTGCATGTCCAGTGGGTGGTGGCTACCTGGCTGGTGGGGGCAAACACCTAATAAATGGGTAGGTGAACACCCACCTAGTGTGGGCTGACAACTCGTTTGTAAAGCTCTTTTGAGAACTTATTGTAAATCCTGCCAATAGGCAAGTGTCAAAGCAGTAGTTTCTTGAAAGGTAGGTCGGAACATTAGTGAAGACATGATTTCTGATGAATTAATGACCTCAAATGCCTTTTGGAGCTTTTGCTTGCTTCTTGATTTGCATTGGTGTACATAAACATCCAAAAATCTGGATGATTGTTTGAACAGAATTTATGGGCCCCAAATGATTCCTGTATGGATTCTCTTGACTTCAACATTTGGAAAAGCAAATTCTCTCAGTATTCCACCTTGTTTGGTTTTGGACCCTTGTGGAACCCAGAAATGCAGAGGCATGAAAATGTGAATAGTTTCTCAACAAAAAAAAATACAAAACATCAAATTTGAACCTGAAAATGAGTATCCATTTGATTGGGGTGAAAAAGTTTGAGTAATTTCTTCCTTTATCAGAAGTAGGTTACTTTAATGAATGAACAGATGACTTTTATTTACAGTAAATCAGAAGCATACAGTCCAGTCCTCACCCATTAAAGACAAGGAGAGTTTTGCCATTGACTTCAGTGGGCTCAGGACTGCAGCATATGTACATAGTATTGTAGAAGTAAACAAAACACAGCTTTATTTCTAAGGGTGTTAAGAAACAAGACAATACCCACTTGAAGTCTGGGTTTGGTCCAGACTTCCCATGTTTAACGTGTAGAGCCAAATAAATGGGCAGCCCTCTGCGTGTACTTCTTGTGTGTGCAGGCAGCCTCCACTGACAGGTTTAGTGTGACAGTAATAGACAGGCAGGTGTTCTTCTCTGCCCCGTGTCACCCACCAACCCTCTCCCTTCTCGGTATCCCCTCCCCTGTCATGTCTCTCAGCCCTGGCGAACCATGGGAACAAGAAGCTGCACCAGCTGTTTCTTTCTTCTGAGCTATTATGATTCTGGGAGGTGGTCCAATGCCTGCTAACCCTGCCCACCCACAGAGCTTCATACCGAATCACATACTTGGAGTGCTTATAGTGAAAAGTGAAAGCAAACCAGTCTTTACTTGCCGACGCACCTCCCCCCCCAACCCCCCCGAGGAATAAGACATGGAGATGTAAGCTGGATTGTAAATTGTTGCACCCTTTAATAAAAAACAAAGCAAGGAAGTTGGTGGGATTGATTCTAAGCAATCATGGGTCCAGTATTTTGTACCCTCTAACAATTCAATGGCATTAAACACAGGTGTCTGGCCTGGATGTGCCCTCCAATGCCAATACCAAATTCAGCATCTAAAACATTCCCTTCGAACCCAAGGCCAAAGGGGGAAATGCCCATTTTGGGCACAAGTAAGGAGAATGGTGTCATTAAGATTGAGGCCATGCTTGCCCTTACCCCCCACTTGACACCCCTCCCAGGGGAATGATCCTGTTGTTAGCCATGCCCTGCTTATCACCAGGTTGATACCCCCCACCCCCACATCTCTTATGGAGATGACTCTTTCATCTATCCTATGTCTACCTAACCAAGAAGACCTATTAACCATACTGGACCCCTGCAAGAGTGCGACATAATTATAACAAGTCAAATACTTCAAAACAGTTGCCAATTGTGTAATTGTACCTGTAATGATTACAGTCAATTAATATTGCCTAATTAAAATTAAACTATTTTAAAATTGTCTGCCAATCAAGGATTATGTCATTCTACCAAATGGGTCAGAACGATATTGATCAAATTATTTTAAACTATTCCAATACTGTGAACAAGGCAAAACAAAAAGGCATCGCGGAACAATTGAGGTGCCCGCCAACATTTCTTCTTGGCCCCCTTATAGCAACCGGTTAGACCTGCAGTATTAGAGGGATGGGTGGGTGGGTGGGTGCTGCCTGTTACCAGGATTGAGGCCTGACTGATGTGTGTGCCGACGCGTGCGCGGGTGGCAGCTTGTCTCCTCCCCTTCCTAAGCAAAGGGGAGGTGCTGCTCCCGCACCGACCAATCATGGTCTCGTACACGGGCACCTGATGCCCGGGCCACCAACCATCGGTGCCCGGGCCGAACGCACGGGGTTTCCTACCCCCTGCAATTCCAATCCCATTCCCCAGGAGGAAAGGGGTTGCAGCAACCTCCCCTCACCCCCATTTGGGAGGCGGAGGACCCTTTGCTGATGCACCCTCCCCCCCCCGAGGAATAAGACACGGAGATGTAAGCTGGATTGTAAATGGTCGCACTCTTTAATAAAAAACAAAGCAAGGAAGTTGGTGGGATTGCTTCTAAGCAATCACGGGTCCAGTATTTTGTACCTAACAATTCAACGTCATTAAACACAGGTGTCTGGACTGGATATACCCTCCGATGCCAATACCAAATTCAACATCTAAAACATCCCCTTCGAACAGCTCCCTGGTGAAGGCTGAAGGGGAAAATGCCCATTTTGGGCATGAGTAAGGAGAATGGTGTCATTAAGATTGAGGGCCATGCTTGCCCTTACCCCCGCTTGACACCCCTTCCAGGGGAACGATCCTGTTGTTAGCCATGCCCTGCTTATCACCAGGTATTGCCCCCCATCTCTTGTGGAGATGACTCTTTCATGTATCCTACATCTACCTAACCAAGAAGACCTATTAACCATACTGGACCCTTGCTACCACAATGGAACAAGCCAACCTCTGGCCTGTGCCGTACCCCACCAACTCCTGCTCACACCATACTATCCAGTGTCCCTGTTATGCTAGCTAGATACAAAGCGTTCCCCTCTGGGGACAAGTGAACCCCATCCCCCAAAACAGCTCTGGCCGTGCATAAGTAATTTGTATGTGCCACACGCAACCACCACCTAAACCCAACCACCACTTGTTAATCTCCCGGTTTACACTCCTCCTAGCCTTATCTAGTTTCTTAGGGTGGGCGACCCCCCCTCCCACGTAAGGCGTGGGACCAGGTGTGTCCACAAAATCCTAACTCCCGGGGAAAAAAACTTAATTAACGGTAGCTGCAACTTAATTTGTATTACTAGGCTTACACTAGTTCCAACCCTTATGTCGTTCTCTCCTAAATGAACAATGATGATGTTCAGGGGTTCCTGGTTTCGCATGCGGGACAGCATCGGGACCAATTGGTCCCACTTCATACCCTCATGTCCCATCCACCTTAATTTCGCCCTGTTTGTCAGACCAAGGTGCGTCTCCCCTTGGCTTTGCCGCCTCACCAGCCCGGTGAACAAAGCTGTGGCCAACAATCCACACCACTGTCTTGTTTCTCGGATGGTGTCTATCTCCTGAATAAATGCAAAAACAAGTTGTTAGTTAATAATTTGTGGTCGGATGTATCCCCGGTAGGCCCGTGAACGCCATCTTCCAGTGGCCCTAATGTCTCTTTCTGACAAGCCTGCAGCAGCAGCTGTCATCGCAGCTCCTATCCTGAACGAGTGTGTTCCGTACCTGTCTACAGGCAGTCCCACTACATTTAGTGCTTCCTTAAACACCCCTGCGAATTGTAACACGTGAGTGGTGTACCGTTCCCATGAATAAACAAGTTCCCTGGCCCCAAAAGGCGGGCTTGGAGGTATCTTTCAACTGCCAGGACTGGACAGATGTCCCGCTCACCAGTCAAGTTCAAAGTGACAATCTGCCCCCACCCTTTTTGATTGGTCTTAGAACGCTGAATCCTGATCGTTAGTAACCCTAAGTGAATCTTGATGTCTTGCAACATCACAGCCCTTCCTGACTAGTCATATTTCCCTTTGGCTGCCACCTCACTTATTCTGAACGCCCCCAAAAAATTAACTTTGAAAACGGTGGAAAACAGCAACGTTTTGTAACGATTAAAACAAATCCCCGGCAGTGCCCCACACAAAGCTCGTAGCACCGGGAGAGAAATGGGGGCTCTCTTGTCGGTCTGTTGATCTTGTTCCTGTGCCCAACTCTCAACCATGCACCTTGCAAAGAAACCCTTGTCCGGTGGGAGGTACCCATACAGTCGCCTCATGAAAGCCAGAACAGCCACCTTCCCTGCTAAAGTCCTGCCTGCTAAACTTCTCTCTTGTAAATGTAATATGAATGGTAGCATCTCGTTCTCCTGGATGGGGAAAACGAGTGCCCAGCCCTTTTCCCACCTAAACCCCTGGAACTCTCTGAATGCCCGGCTATAGGCAGCCTGGGTACATGGGGCTAGAGATCCCTGCACAATCCCCCGAATCTCTATTCTCCAAGGCTCCATAGCCCCTGGGGGAGCATCTCTGGGTTGGGTGCTGCCTCTGGTTCTAACTCCCAGAATTGTTCCATTTGTAACCGAGAGAGCGCGTCAGCAATGGTGTTATCTACCCTGGGAACATGACGTGCTGTAAAATGTATGTTGTGTTTGAGGCAATTGAGAACCATTGCCCTTACCAATCGCATCACCCTTGGGGAACTAGAGGACATGGAGTTGATAACATGAACCACTGCCAGGTTNGACGCACCTCCCCCCCCAACCCCCCCGAGGAATAAGACATGGAGATGTAAGCTGGATTGTAAATTGCTGCACCCTTTAATAAAAAACAAAGCAAGGAAGTTGGTGGGATTGATTCTAAGCAATCATGGGTCCAGTATTTTGTACCCTCTAACAATTCAATGGCATTAAACACAGGTGTCTGGCCTGGATGTGCCCTCCAATGCCAATACCAAATTCAGCATCTAAAACATTCCCTTCGAACCCAAGGCCAAAGGGGGAAATGCCCATTTTGGGCACAAGTAAGGAGAATGGTGTCATTAAGATTGAGGCCATGCTTGCCCTTACCCCCCACTTGACACCCCTCCCAGGGGAATGATCCTGTTGTTAGCCATGCCCTGCTTATCACCAGGTTGATACCCCCCACCCCCACATCTCTTATGGAGATGACTCTTTCATCTATCCTATGTCTACCTAACCAAGAAGACCTATTAACCATACTGGACCCCTGCAAGAGTGCGACATAATTATAACAAGTCAAATACTTCAAAACAGTTGCCAATTGTGTAATTGTACCTGTAATGATTACAGTCAAGTAATATTGCCTAATTAAAATTAAACTATTTTAAAATTGTCTGCCAATCAAGGATTATGTCATTCTACCAAATGGGTCAGAACGATATTGATCAAATTATTTTAAACTATTCCAATACTGTGAACAAGGCAAAACAAAAAGGCATCGCGGAACAATTGAGGTGCCCGCCAACATTTCTTCTTGGCCCCCTTATAGCAACCGGTTAGACCTGCAGTATTAGAGGGATGGGTGGGTGGGTGGGTGCTGCCTGTTACCAGGATTGAGGCCTGACTGATGTGTGTGCCGACGCGTGCGCGGGTGGCAGCTTGTCTCCTCCCCTTCCTAAGCAAAGGGGAGGTGCTGCTCCCGCACCGACCAATCATGGTCTCGTACACGGGCACCTGATGCCCGGGCCACCAACCATCGGTGCCCGGGCCGAACGCACGGGGTTTCCTACCCCCTGCAATTCCAATCCCATTCCCCAGGAGGAAAGGGGGCGCAGCAACCTCCCCTCACCCCCATTTGGGAGGCGGAGGACCCTTTGCTGATGCACCCTCCCCCCCCCGAGGAATAAGACACGGAGATGTAAGCTGGATTGTAAATGGTCGCACTCTTTAATAAAAAACAAAGCAAGGAAGTTGGTGGGATTGCTTCTAAGCAATCACGGGTCCAGTATTTTGTACCTAACAATTCAACGTCATTAAACACAGGTGTCTGGACTGGATATACCCTCCGATGCCAATACCAAATTCAACATCTAAAACATCCCCTTCGAACAGCTCCCTGGTGAAGGCTGAAGGGGAAAATGCCCATTTTGGGCATGAGTAAGGAGAATGGTGTCATTAAGATTGAGGGCCATGCTTGCCCTTACCCCCGCTTGACACCCCTTCCAGGGGAACGATCCTGTTGTTAGCCATGCCCTGCTTATCACCAGGTATTGCCCCCCATCTCTTGTGGAGATGACTCTTTCATGTATCCTACATCTACCTAACCAAGAAGACCTATTAACCATACTGGACCCTTGCTACCACAATGGAACAAGCCAACCTCTGGCCTGTGCCGTACCCCACCAACTCCTGCTCACACCATACTATCCAGTGTCCCTGTTATGCTAGCTAGATACAAAGCGTTCCCCTCTGGGGACAAGTGAACCCCATCCCCCAAAACAGCTCTGGCCGTGCATAAGTAATTTGTATGTGCCACGCGCAACCACCACCTAAACCCAACCACCACTTGTTAATCTCCCGGTTTACACTCCTCCTAGCCTTATCTAGTTTCTTAGGGTGGGCGACCCCCCCTCCCACGTAAGGCGTGGGACCAGGTGTGTCCACAAAATCCTAACTCCCGGGGGAAAAAACTTAATTAACGGTAGCTGCAACTTAATTTGTATTACTAGGCTTACACTAGTTCCAACCCTTATGTCGTTCTCTCCTAAATGAACAATGATGATGTTCAGGGGTTCCTGGTTTCGCATGCGGGACAGCATCGGGACCAATTGGTCCCACTTCATACCCTCATGTCCCATCCACCTTAATTTCGCCCTGTTTGTCAGACCAAGGTGCGTCTCCCCTTGGCTTTGCCGCCTCACCAGCCCGGTGAACAAAGCTGTGGCCAACAATCCACACCACTGTCTTGTTTCTCGGATGGTGTCTATCTCCTGAATAAATGCAAAAACAAGTTGTTAGTTAATAATTTGTGGTCGGATGTATCCCCGGTAGGCCCGTGAACGCCATCTTCCAGTGGCCCTAATGTCTCTTTCTGACAAGCCTGCAGCAGCAGCTGTCATCGCAGCTCCTATCCTGAACGAGTGTGTTCCGTACCTGTCTACAGGCAGTCCCACTACATTTAGTGCTTCCTTAAACACCCCTGCGAATTGTAACACGTGAGTGGTGTACCGTTCCCATGAATAAACAAGTTCCCTGGCCCCAAAAGGCGGGCTTGGAGGTATCTTTCAACTGCCAGGACTGGACAGATGTCCCGCTCACCAGTCAAGTTCAAAGTGACAATCTGCCCCCACCCTTTTTGATTGGTCTTAGAACGCTGAATCCTGATCGTTAGTAACCCTAAGTGAATCTTGATGTCTTGCAACATCACAGCCCTTCCTGACTAGTCATATTTCCCTTTGGCTGCCACCTCACTTATTCTGAACGCCCCCAAAAAATTAACTTTGAAAACGGTGGAAAACAGCAACGTTTTGTAACGATTAAAACAAATCCCCGGCAGTGCCCCACACAAAGCTCGTAGCACCGGGAGAGAAATGGGGGCTCTCTTGTCGGTCTGTTGATCTTGTTCCTGTGCCCAACTCTCAACCATGCACCTTGCAAAGAAACCCTTGTCCGGTGGGAGGTACCCATACAGTCGCCTCATGAAAGCCAGAACAGCCACCTTCCCTGCTAAAGTCCTGCCTGCTAAACTTCTCTCTTGTAAATGTAATATGAATGGTAGCATCTCGTTCTCCTGGATGGGGAAAACGAGTGCCCAGCCCTTTTCCCACCTAAACCCCTGGAACTCTCTGAATGCCCGGCTATAGGCAGCCTGGGTACATGGGGCTAGAGATCCCTGCACAATCCCCCGAATCTCTATTCTCCAAGGCTCCATAGCCCCTGGGGGAGCATCTCTGGGTTGGGTGCTGCCTCTGGTTCTAACTCCCAGAATTGTTCCATTTGTAACCGAGAGAGCGCGTCAGCAATGGTGTTATCTACCCTGGGAACATGACGTGCTGTAAAATGTATGTTGTGTTTGAGGCAATTGAGAACCATTGCCCTTACCAATCGCATCACCCTTGGGGAACTAGAGGACATGGAGTTGATAACATGAACCACTGCCAGGTTGTCACACCAGAATACTACCGCCTTGTTGGCAAATTAGTTCGCCCAAAGCCGTACTGCCAGGACTATGGGGAACAGCTTCAGGAAGGTCAACTCTCGTGTCACTCTGGATTCAGTCCAGGAGAGAGGCCACGGGGCTGCACACCAGTGCCCGTTGAAATACACCCCAAAGCCCGCCCCTCCCGCCGAATCGGAATGCACCTGGAGCTGTGCCCCTTCTTTAGTTTTGTCTCGCCAGAAGCTTACCCCATTAAAATTTTCAAGGAACGCCATCCAACTCATGAAATGGTCTTTTATCTCCCAGGTTACCCTGACGTGGTGGTGTTGGGGGGGGGGGAGGTTCCTGGCTAGAGGTGTGTACAATCTATACAGGAATGCCCGCCCTGGTGCGACAACTCTGCAGGCAAAATTTAAGCTACCCACAAGTGACTGTATTGTAAGTAACGTGACTTTTCTGGCTGCCCTGCATGCTTTTAACTTTTCCTTAAGTATCGCCAGCTTATCCCCCGGCAGACATGAAAGCATGTGCTCCGTGTCTATCTCGATCCCCAAGTAAGTGAGCCTAGTGGTTGGCCCTTCCGTTTTCGGGGGCTAGCGGGAGACCCAAATGGTCCGTTAAACGTTGAAATTCCCTCAGTAACTGCTCACATATTCCTGGGGTTGGTGGCGCAATTATAAAAAAATCGTTTAGGTATTTCGAGACGTCCCTATTC
>QEPC01000763.1:902250-921030 GCA_003113815.1 Sphenodon punctatus | reverse complement strand
ACTGACTGTAAACATGGGTAAACAGTAAACACGGGTTCCTGGAGATGTGAAAACATATCAGTACCTTTGAAAAGCATTGCTTTAAACTAGATGCTGTGTGTAAATCCTTTGATTTACACATATAACAGGATATTACATATAACATTTAATGTGTCCCTTATTACGGCATCCATTGTGGTTTCTTGTGACAGCAATCGCAGCCACTAGGGGTGGGAATATCGGATAAATCCGATACACCTGATTATCGGGTGTATTGGATTATATCCGATAATCCAATATTCACCGGTTTCGGCATACCGGATTTTTAACATTGGCTGCTTTACCAGTTTTTTTACATTGTGGCCATTGAAGTAAATGGCCGCAATGTTAAAAAAAACAGTAAAAGTGGCCAATGTTAAAAATCCGGTATGCCGATACCGGGGAGATCCGATACCAGTAAATTCGGTATTCTCCCCGGTGTCCCACCCCTAGCAGCCACCCTATGGGTTCGGATTTTTTTTGTTCTATTTAGTTCCTTTAAATAGGAAAGGATGACAGTGGATATTGTGGGTATGGCTGGTTCCTTGTGGGGATGGGTAGTTAAGGACTGGAGAAAATGAAGCTCTTTATTACAATGTAGGTTTTTAATTATTTATTTATTTTGATTTCTGTACTGCCCTTCTCTCAAAAAAAGACTCAGGGTGGTGTATAATATATTAAAATTCCCCAAGATGATTACAAGTAACCTCCATAACAATATATTAAAACTCCTTAGAAACTCCCACCCCAAACCCTGTCTCTTGCTTGCCATTTCTCTTTAGCCTAATTAATACAATACAAAGACATATCTCCTCCCTCCGCACATCACACCACAACCCACCATCCCTCTCTTCTTCCTATTGTTTGGCCTATGGCCATAAATAAATAAGCTAACTAAAACATTCTTCTTCCTTCTCCCCTAACCCACTTGCCCCATGTCTCCCACAAAAACCTCTATTTTAAATAAGTAATAATATATCCAAAACCTAACCTCCCCCTAGTTCCAGCTCTTGACTCCAGCAATAAACAGCTGCAAAATGGCCAGAAGCCTTTTATAGCTACCACAGGCAGCTGCCTGCCACTGGAGGAAGCCAGAGGGATGGGGGGCATGGCAGCCTCCAGTGGAAAAGGCCCCAGTCCCTGCAGATCCAGCAGCTCTTTTGCACTTCTGCTAAAAAGTGTTTGGCAAGTAAAAGTAACAGCTGTCTAGAAAAAGGTGAATATGAATGTGCTTTAACTGACTGAATTATTGGCCATAGTTATATTGTAATCTATAACTGATTTTTCTATTGAGGACAGATATTGATAAGAACTCTTTTTACAGCTTGTAATCAAATGATCAATCCAGTGGTTAAGTCTGGAAATCGGTTGGTGTAATTACTAATGCGCATCCTCATTGACAAGATGTCTGCTATTCCATCTGCCTTACCAAATGTTAGTTTTTAGATTTGCCATTATTTCCCAGGGGCAATAAGGCTGCGTTTCATGGTTCACAAACAGAAGACCTTTTACTAGCTATCCAGCACACAGAAAACAGTCTGATAAAGGTAGTACCAGCCTAATTTATTTTTGGACAGAATTTTAGGTCAACCTTTTCAAAGCTGTGCACTTAGAGTTGGGCAATTAAATATATTTTTCTGAATCTAAATAAAAGTGACTTGATTTTCATAGAGATTAGGGATTGCAGTTCTCACTGAAATCAATCAGGCATCCACAGAACGTTGTCTGCCTCTTCTTCTCTTTATGTATCCTGTTCTAAAGTGACACTGAAAGACTTAACCCAGAGCCTGCTTACCTGCAAGGGCGGGTCTGATTGCAGCAGCCAGCAGACAGAATAAAAGGCCATCAGTGCAGCAGTGTGAGCCAGACTCTAAAGCCGGCAGAACTCCAAACAGAGGAGAAGTATCGTTGTTAAGGTACAACTCAAACAGGCTTTTTGGTATCTGGAAACTACAGGCAATTAGAGGTCAGAATTCTTATTTTTATTAAGCATTTATATAGAGCTTCTAGTGCCCTTCATACAAGCTCCCAAACCAAGGAAGGGGGTGGGTGGTGGAGAAAAAAAATCCTAAGATTCCTAGTAATATCAGATCACTCAGGGAGTGGGGGGCAAAATTCGGAGACACTACCACAGCAAAAAGCATCACTACTTTTCCTTTTCAGAAATACTATAAGACTACACAATATTACATGCAAAGCAGGTATTTGGGAAGTGTCCACATTGCCGCAAAAAGATCAACTATAACAAGACATCAGTAAATCCTTTGGAAAAAAAAAATTAACTTCTGTCTGTACTTCCCCCACTCTATACTTAGTCAGCCCACAAAATATCCAACCTGTTTTAATTGTTCAAAAGCTCAATCCCACCCCCAAATGCCAGATCACACGGGGGTGGGGGGATAAAAAAGAGCGACCAAAACAAAAGAGCTGCAAACCCCACAAATAATAATAAAATAAATCTTATCAAAATCTTTCCACCATGACCTCACACACACACACACAGAAGCCTCCTCTGCGGGGTCTTTGAAATGGTTGTGTTTGTGACCCCACTGGACGGGCCTGGGGGGCCTCACACCCTGTTGTAGAGGAAGCTGGGAGCCACTGCAGGGCCCTCAGAAATAGAAAAAATAGCGGGGCCCAGTTTGCTACTTGTAAGCTTCCATTCCTTCTCCTTTCCTGAAGAGGGGAGGACAGGAGAGAGCTTTGCTTTGCTCTGACTGGCCTTGGGATACTGGAAATCCCCACTCCAAGGCCATTCTAACTGATGGAGTCCCTACACTTGAATCCAGCCTGTGTCCTCACAGTCCCATATCTAACTCTGCCTTGAGTTCAAACTGGGCAAGTGTGCTGGCTTGATTGAGGCTCTTTTGGCTCAGAATGGGAATCTGGACCTGGGCACAGTCCTCTCCCCACTGACCTCCACTTGTTCCAGGACATGCTGAGGTATAGGGATGGTTGCTGGGGTACAGGTACAGGGTTTTTACTCCCCTACCTTCTGGTTCCCAAGAAGCTGGAGAGCTACTGTCTTATCCTGGATCTGAGGACCTTGAATAATTTTGCAGGGTAAACTGGTCTCAAATGATCCTGTCACTTTGAGCAGGAGTTTTCTTCACCATCCTGGAACTGAAGGATGCGTATCTTCATATCTCTGTTCACTCTGCTCATCACCGGTTCCTCTGATTCACTCTGGATGGAATTCTTTATAAGGTTACGATGCTCGCCTTTGGGCTTTCCACTTCCCCGCTGATGTTTACAAAGTGTCTGGCCCCAGTGGGGCAGCCCTTCATGGACAAGGTCTCTTGGGTGTACCTGTATCTAGATGACTGGGTCTTACTCTTTACAGCTCTGTCATGACCCGTACTCATGGGACATATAGAAGAAACATGCCACTGCCTTTCCAGTCTCAGGATTGTCAGTAACTATGACCAGTCCTCTTTTGTTTCCAGTCAGGTCACCCAGTTTATTGGGGGGCTGATTGGTTCCAAGGGATTCTGCACAGATGCTTTGGGAAGTTAGCAACCCCATGCTAGCCTTACCTTCTGTTTTCTAGGATGTTGGGACTCATGGCATCAACAACCTTCGAGACTTCACTAACCCGTCTGAGTTTCAGGCCTCTGCAGTGGGGGCTCATCCCTGGCTTATCCACGGCCCAGGTGATGCTTCCCAGGGTGCCAGCTGACACATTAATGCCCTTGAGTTATGGGCCATGGTTGGCTCTGAGATGTCTGAGCCTCGAGTACAGGGTTGTGTTGTCCTGGCTCCTCTGCACAGACAGCTTCATGGGAGGGGCCTGATCACTCTTGCTTATGAAGTAGGCATGTGACCTCTGGAAATGGTGGCAGGCCAGCCAAGTGCTGCCTGTAGCAGCCCACATGGCTGGCCAGCAGACAGCCACGGCAAGGCAGAATGCCTCAGCAGACAAGGATGCTATCCCACAAATGAGCTTTGAGGCACTCTATAGTATGCTGTGGGGCACCCCAGGGGTGTACTGTTGTGCTTCAGAGCACAATGCCAAACTACCAGTCTTTTTCTCCTGAGCAGGAGAAGGGGTTCCCAGAGGGATGCCCTAGTGGCCCCTTGGCCACAGGGATGGTTGTATGCCTTCTCACTGATCCCCTTCATTCCTGGGTTGTTCAGATGATTCTGGAACCACAGGAGATCCTGCTTTTGATAACTGGATTAGCAAGGCAGTACTGGTACCCCAAGTTTGGGGAACTTGTGCACACACCTTGATGGCTGCTGCTGGAGGCGCCAGACCTGCTGACCCAGCACGATGGGGCATGGTGACACCCAAAATTTTCTTCCATATCTCTGGCAGCTGGGAGGCTTCACTTTTGACCCTGGAGGAGAGGGGTTGTCCTTTCCCAGTGCATCAGTGGAAAGCCAGTGCATCAGTGGAAAGCCCTCTACGAGGGGTTGTTACTATGCCAAGTGGCAATGATTTGTGAAATTGGTAGAAAGTGGGGGAATTTTCCTCAGCAGAGGCAATGGTACCTGCAATGTTGGAGTACGTGGCCTCCCTCCTGGGGGTAGTGGGGTGCAGCGGTGCCCGTACACATGGCGACCAAGGCCCAGGCTGGGTCACTGGCAGCCCTCAGACACATGTCTCTAGAAGAGTCCTGTCAAGCGACCACATGGAGTTCTCCATCTATGCAATTTTAAGTTCTATGTTGTAGATCTGGCTTTGCAAGCTGAGGGCAGGTTTGGCTCTGCTGTATTGTTTCATTGTTCTCATATGTTCAGGGCTATGGGTTTTGACTGCAACCCGCCTTCATGGTATTGCTTTCTAGTGTATTTGTAATGGGACTTGGTGAGAGGATAATGAAGAAGAAAGGTATGTTTCCTTACCTGTAATGATTCTTGTTCAGGTTGTATCCTCCCACTAAGTCCCAGCTCCCACCTCCCGCTCCCAGCTCCCCACTTACAGTGGCTATTCATGAACTGAAGGGGCTGGTTGGTTTGGGCTATTTATACACCCAAGGGAAGTGATGTCAGAGAGGGAGGGGCGGGAAGTGCTAATGCTTGCTATACTCTGCTTAGGTGCTAGATGGCGCCAAATACCTATAATGGGACTTGGCGAGAGGATACAACATGAATATCAATCACATTTCTTTATTGTCTTAACCATAGGTCATAACACATCCACATCCAAACAAACTTAAAATACAATAGCATTTTGACAATCTATTTAAGGAAAGACAATGCTAAAACAAAAATACAATCAGTCTGTGTAATCCTCAACTCTCTTAGTTAGGCGTCTCTGAATCATTAAGGCGTGTGCTAGATTTGCTGCTTTCAAGATGATACTAGGGTTTGAATTTGCCAAAAGGTATGACAATTTTGCCTGAGTTTCCCAAAACGTTTTTCCAACCAACAATGGGGTTAACATTTTATGCCTTACTTTTGTCATAAGAGGACAATCAAAAAGATAATGGCATATATATTCTACTTTCCGCATACCACAAGGGCAGAATCTTACCTCATGGGGGATATGGTTAAATCTACCTTCCATTACCATTGAAGGCATCAATTGAAATCTAAGCAGGGTTAAAGCCTTGCGAAGGGTATAGTTTGTTAGCAGTATTAAATATTGCTCAAGCTGATGTTGTTTTTTAAACTTGTATAATAAACATAGGAGCCATCTTGCATTCTGGCAATATTGCTAAATCATCCTGCCTATAAATATCTTTGAGATGATCAAGGGCCATAATTTTAGCCCTAGACACTGGGTAATTCTTCAGAAAAGCAATGGCGAGACCTACCCGTTTGGCTAAAGACATCAGACTGTCTTTCCAAAGTGAGACAAAGCCAGGGTTATGCTTCTCCCGCCAGCATAATTTTGGAAGTGAGGAATCTGGCATATTTACTAATTTAAACCAGTACGGGAAGAGACTGTACCAAGTTCTCATCTCCACTGGTAGAACTCCGGTTTCAGCTGTCATAATACTTGTGGGTATGCACCTTGGTGCACTCAAAATAGCACGGAGTACCTTATTTTGAAAAACCTCGAGCTCCTCTACTTTGGTATAGCCCCAGATCTCAGCCCCATAGACTGCTTAGTTTATATTCAAGCAATTTCAAAACTAGGAGTACTAGTTTCCCACCAGTTGTTCTCCAGAACACGCAAACCCCATTTGCCTCCTGGGTCATTTTTAATTTTATCATGTCCATATGGTGACACCATGAACCCTGGGAGGAGAACACTACTCAGCAAGATATTTGTACCTGTTCCAAAGAAATGGAGTCCAACAGTCATTCATTTCACGTCTCGTGGCAAAAACCATGACCTTTGTTTTGTCATAGTTAACAGAAAGATTATTCTTTCTGCAATACAGACCTAATAGCCGCAAAAGCCTATGGAGGCCAATTTTAGTGGTAGAAAGCAGCACCATGTCATCCGCATACAATAATACAGAGAGTTGTCTCCCCCAGATATAAACTGGGTGGAATGACATATCCCGTAACTCCATTACCAAATCATTTCTGAAGAAATTAAATCTTAAGGGTCCCAGCACATACCCCTTGTTTCACTGCATTGGTTGCTGGTGTAGTCTCTGTCAGATGTCCAGCCTGTGTTAGTCTGGCTTTCAAAGAGGTGTTCTTATCCAGCATCTGTACCAACAGGAATAATCTTTTGTCCATTGTTGTTTGGTTTAGTTTTGACCACAGGATGTTCCTATCTACCCTGTCAAAAGCAGCTCGCAAATCTACAAAGGTGGCATACAATTTCCCTCCCCTGGTATTAACATATTTTTCAATTAAGTGCAGCAGCACATAGCAGTGATCTGTGGTTGAGTGGCCAGCCCGAAAGCCAGGTTGCTCCTCTGAAAAGAGATTGCTGTCCTCAGCCCGTTGTTCTATTTTGCCCAATAGGAAACTTGCATAAAGCTTAGCAATGATGTCAATTAGGCTTATTGAGTGATAAATTACCAGGTTCAAGCTTGTTCCCTTTTTTGAATATTGGAACTACAATACTAGTGTTCCACCCTGAGGGCGGGATACCAAAGAAGTTAATATGGTCAAACAGCTTACATAAGATAGGGACCCACCAGTCCTGGTTTTCACGGAACAATTCCCCGGGTAGGGCATCGTCTCCTGGAGCTTTTCTTGTTGGAAGTTTAGCAATAAGTGATCTTATTTCTAGAGGCAGAACTGGTTGCCATGGGGAAACTGTGACTAAATCAAGATCTTCTTCACTAACATACATATCAGGAAATCTATTAAAAACAGTAGTAAAGTGCCTTACCCACAAATTTGAAGGTACAGCGGGGTAGTGCACCTGGTTTCTGGACGGGTCTCCCCTGTTGACTAAACTCCAAAACTTTATACTATCCTTTTGTAAAACAGCATCTCCCAGGCATCTCCACAAGTATATCTGGTACTCTAGTTTCTTAAACCTAGTGATCTTCCTATAATAGGACTTTAAATCTACATATGTTTTGATATTCTGTGGGGTTTTAATTACCCTTATAAGCCTTGCTGCCCTATTTACCTCGGTTTTTAATTGCAGACACTCAGTATCATACCATAATGGTTGTGAGTTCTTCTTCCTGATTGTAGGCTGAGAGGTAGACAGGACCTCGCCCCCAATCGCAGCTGTAATTTCATTGAATAAAGCCAGAATATCTGTGGACATTTTGTCAGCTGCCAAAAAACCTTCCCTAGCTGCAATCATTGTTTCTGAGACCAAAAATAACTGGCTCTTGTTAGATGTCCTTTCACCCCATTTCTGGACTTTAAATCCAGAATGTCTAGCTGTGCTAGTCCTAAATGATTTTCATGGAGCTCTAAGGGATCTGTTTTGGGGAAGAACTCCACTCCACCCTAATTGGTTGATGATCACTGCAGCCCCTTGTAAGAACAGTAAAGTTCTTAAAGTGCTGCACTAAGGAGTCAGGAACACATATCATCTATGACACTGGTTACAGTTTTGGAAATACATGTAAATTCACCATGGAAGTCAGTAGATGAGTGTCCATTTAGAATTTTCCAATTTACCTTGAACAAAACATTTAACATTTGGAGACCTGTTTAGGATGACAAGGTATCCCAAGAATTCCTAACTGGGTAAAAGAAATCATTCTCCTGCTCAAACCCCATGGCATCTGCAACAGTTTGGTCTCTATTCCCTGTACGGGCATTAAAATTTCCAACCAAAGCCATTGGTGTAGAGGGGAAATCCTCCTCTAGTTGTATTATAAAATGTTCCAAGGATATCCAAAAATTTACTCGATACGAAATACCTCTAACAGGTGGGAGATATACATTTATTATTATTATGGCGGAATTTCTCTCCCAAATAATTCTAACTGCCATGGTATTTTCAGGGGCATTTGTTATGTGTTCACTCTCTGCTATCAAGGCCAGTCTTACAAATGTTGCCAATCCACCCACAGGCCTACTCATCTTGAAGGATCTGCTAGCTGGTTTGACTCAAGTCCTGTATCCTGGGTAAGATAATTCAGCATCAAGGGACCAAGTTTCCTCAGTACAAAAAACATCATACTTTTCCAACATTTCTCGTGAATCATTTGCTATACACGTATTCCAACCTGCTATATTCCATAATAATATGGCAAGAGATTTATGCAGCACCCTATCCTGGGTTGAGACAAACTATCAGGAGGAAGTTTTTTCCAGTGGTTGTAGTTGGGTTAAATCAGCAGTAACTATTACATTTTCCTCCTCATAAGCAACTGAACCATTTGTTCTATATTTGTCTTGATGAGGGTATAGCATCGAGCTTGGTATCTGTGGAGAATTATCAGAGCAGAGGCCTGGTTGTTTCCCAGCTGGCTCAACTATTTCTAGATGAAGAGGATCCAAGCAACTAGTCTTAGTTTCCTTACTCCTCACATTGCTGTCATCTGTTCTTTGTGTGCCTTATTCATGAGGGAGCAACATTCTGACCCCTGTTAAAACATCCAAATCCTGGACTGGAACTGCCACGTCTATTTTTTTGGTTATTTCTAATGATTGGTATTCAAGGGTGGTATTGCCAAGCTTTTTAACAACTCCACTCAGTTTGTGTACCAACTTGTCTTGCTCAATAATCGAAAGAGCCTCTGCTGCTTCCAGACAATTTGCATCATCCATCCTCAGTAATTTCTGCATAACACATTCCCCATGACTGCTATTCTTAGGTAGTATGGGAGCTTGGTCAGATTCTAACACCCTCTTAATTCCAGAAGATTCCCTTCCCTGTCCAGGAGAGCACTGCATGTCTATCTGGTCCCCAGCAGGGTGACTGCGCTCAGCTGGGCACATTTTAGCTCTGTCTTGCAAAGAACTATTTGACTTAGATGGAGAAGACCTACCTAGAAATGGAGTAAAAAACTCTATCAAATTGACACACCACATGCGTTTAGGTGCTTCCTAGCCCCAAAAATCTTTTAAATAAATTCTTTCTGAAATTGAATTTTTAGCTGTACTACTTGCTCGTTGCTAGCCATTGAATACCAGTGATCTCAGGGCTGGTTACTTTGCAACCTAGTAAATGTGTTATATTCTGTACCACAACAGATCTAGATTTCCAGCTAGGGAGGGAAGACCCAATTTGTCAGGGGGCATATTTTCAAGGCCACTGAGTATTTATCTATAACTTGCTGCTGGTACTTTTGATCATGCGCTCGCCTAGAGGGTATATCTTTAGTTACCTGGCTTCTAGCTCTAAAATTCCTGTTTACGGGGACATTGATGTTATTAGTCTTGCAGACACGTGCCACTTGTGTCCCGCTTCTAATTTTACCATGTTGATCCCTTTTCAAATAGTACAACTGAGATTAAATTTCCTGTAATTGAATTATAACACTCTCAAGAGTTGACCCTATATTGGTGATGTTAGAAATCAATTAGGACACTGTTTGATTAATCAGCAGACATTGTGCTTTCAACAGTTCACCAATATCATTTAACTGTTCATCTCCATTTGTTTCCAACAAAGAGGTATCCTTATCAAATGGTTTGTTACTATTTAAGCCATCCCTAATAAAGGGGTCAAAATCAGAGAGTTGAGTGAGAGTTTGAGTCTCAGTATCACTCGGTATTGCAATGGCAGCTTCTGCTGAGCAAGTAACTTGACTTGGAAAGGGCAAAGGAGCTTTCTCCTCAGCAGCAGTCTGTCCTTCTGAAATGAAGTCCAGTATTTATTTTTTTGCCTGCTTCAGTCGAGGGAGCTCTGAGGAACCAGTTGGCCAACATACCTATCTACTTCTTTTCTTGTCTGCCATACTTACAGTTGGTTCAGAAGCAAGGCTCACAGCAAAACAGAGATCGCTAATCCTGCAAGGTACGACGTCCCTGGGTCTCAAGGGCTGTGTGCCCTTGTGCTTGCAGACCGTAGGTGCGCAGCCACAGGCTGATTGAAGGCAATTTATCCCTCCTGCCCAGAAGTGGATGGGATGATCTGCAGGTCCGACGTCAGCAGGAGGGTTTCAGGTCACATGGGCAGTAGGGGTGTGCATGTAGTTTTCGTTATTAGAATAACGATAACGAAAATAGTCGTTTTCATTTTCGTTATTGCATAACGAAAACAACAACTGAGAATGACAACGATAATGAAAACAACAACAGAGAATACCAAAAACAACAACCGAGAATACAGATAACGGTAACGATACCGATACTGATATGATACCGATATCAAAAAGACACCAAAAATGATACCGAAAAGAATACTAAAAATGATAACAAAAACAATAAGAAACAAAAACGACACGGTCGTTATTATTGTCATTATTATTAGTGCTCTGGCAGTTGGGTTTTGGAGGGAAAATGTAGAGAGGGGAGGAGGGAGCAGACATCTCGGAGTCTTAACAGGGTTGAACTCTTGAACTGTGCCTGTGTTGGGAGGGGCAAGCAGCTCAGCAGTATCTGATGGATGTATCCCTGGCCAATGAGCAGCACAAGCAGGCCCCAGCAGTCTCATGGGACTCTGTGATTGCTCAATGCCTGCTGCCTCCCACAACCAATCAGAGGGGCTCTGGGGGAGGGCACTGCAACCCTTTATAATGGGAGGCCAAGGTTTTTTCTCTCCACTGTGTGAGAGCTCTGCTTGTCAGGTTGCGTTTACAGAACGTGCTTGCACATAAAAAATCCTCCCTAGCCCTCATTGTATTATTTATTTATTTATTTATTTATTAGGTATTCCTACCAATACCTTTCCTTCCTCATACCCTACATTTTACCTTCTCCCTTTCCCTGCCTTTCTCCCCCCTGTACATTTTATAGAGATATGTAGTATAGATTAGATATAGATATAGATATATATTATAGACATATAGATTAGAATAGTTATATAGATAACTGATTAGATAATAGTTTTCCTTTCCCCTTCCCCTATCTCCCTTAGATTTAGATAAATATTAGTTATGCACAGGAATCAATAATGATACTGATACCAAAAATAAAATATTTGTTTGAAATGGTACTGATATCAATAACGATATCGATAATAACGAATATTGATACCGATAACAAACATGATATAAAAATGATAACAAAATGATAAAAACGATGACAGCAAAAACAAAAAGGACATTGTCGTTAATAACGATAACAAAAATGACATTCTTGAATAACAAAAACCAAAACCGAAAACTACATGGGGCCCTGGTGCACACCCCTAATGGGTAGGTGCGGACTGTTATCCTCTCATGAGTGGGGGCACAACACCATAAAAACTCCATTCCAAATAACCACACGGGCAGCGGCTCCTATCCCCACAAAAGGCTCGGCCCAGCTTTCCCCGGGGGCTCTTCTGCTCCACACCAGAGGGACAGGTTTACCTGGAGGTTATTGCTGTGAGAGTTGTATTTCATGCACACCCTTAGAAACAGGTATGAATGGACCAAATCCCAGATTTGCTGTAACAGGCTGAGATGGCCTACAACACGAATAAGAATTGTTACTGGTAAGAAACTTATCTTACCAATAAAACCCCTTTGCTGAATTCAGTATTGACTTTGGACATTTATTTCTCTGCATTGCCTTTATTTCAGAATATTACTATGAGACTCTCACACAGTATTAGATGATTTGTTTAAAATGAGTTGGTGATAACAGAGATTTCATTTCATAAGAGTATCATTACAGTTGACACTAGTCTCAAGCACTGAATTAGCATGGAAACTGAAATAATTCTTTCCTTCCTGCAGACCTTCTTGGTCAGATTTTAAATACATTGGCACAATGTTGTTGGGAACCTTGCACTGCTGCTGTCCATGGTGTGATTGATCAGTATGTTGAAAGGACATCAATCTGAGCAGCTGACAGTTTAGCATATGATATTTATAATATGTAGGCATTTGGGGAGGAAGCTTAGGGCTGAAACTGGAATTCTGCCCAGTTTCTATTTTTGACAGAACTGGATATTTCTATTGGTCCAACGAGAATTCGGATTGGATGAAAATTCCAATCAGAATTCCAATCGGACCAACTGGGGGGGAAAAAATCCCATCATTTTGTTCAGGCACAAAAGTGGCCGCTGTCATACACTTGAAATGTCAGACACCATTTTGGTGTAGGGCAGCAGCTATTTTGTGCAGTATGGGCCACAGCCATTTTGCGTAGGCACAAATAGGGTGATTGAAATTCCGAATGAAAAGTTATTTTGATTGGAGTTCCGATAGCTGTTCCATTTTCACAGACCAGTTACACAAAAATGAAATGTTAGTTTAGAAGCAGTGCTAAGGAGACTTGTCTACTACAAGTCATAGTTCATGCTGAGAACTGCAGCTTTTCAGAAGGATGTTCTAGACACTGCAGATAAAGCCATAAACCATGGATGGGTAAGCACACGCACCTTCATTGCCTGCCTGGTACATAGTGTGGTTATTGATGGGCTTTGTTCTACTTTTAGCAGTTGTGTAGAGAGAAAACTGTAGAAAAAACATCTGGATTATACAGCATGCAGCATTGTGGGACAGAAAATTACATTTTAACTCGAGATCATTGCTAGAGGCTTTGTATCCATTTATGTGAAGTGATTTGATATAGAAACTGCACACCTTATAAGGGCTTCATATGGATAAGTTCACTTATGTTATGCCTCTCTGTGCTTGGTCTAGTCTACTAATAGAACTAAAATCAGATCTGGCGATTTAATGGGATGCAATTCCATTAAAATAAGCTAAATTGTAAGTTTACACTATCTCTGAAGTTAGCACTGCAATGAAGTATATTACATTCTGAGTTATAAGAACTTTTAATAGGTTTCTTTAAAACGCATTCAAAAGTGAAAATGCTTTATTTTCTGTAAAATATTTGATATGGGCTTATGGGAGACTGATTTAGATCTAGGGGTGAAACGATCAGCTAAATTGCTGCTCATGAGAAATTTTCCCATCTTAGGAACTGGGATTGATTTCTTGACTTTTTCCCAATACTGATGATTTCTTAATTCTTGCAATACCATGAGATAACATCCCAAGTTACCGACTTTCTGCTTACCATTTACTGTGTACCAGATATTTACCACTTACCACATACATTTTCTTTCAAGACTTCTGTATGTTCGTTGTACTGCATTTCTGATCCAATCACTATGCAAATAGCCCACCCCTTAATCACCACCCATACCTCTTAACCTCCATTCCAGTGCCTCAAATCAGAATTGTTGTTCTTCCGGGATTCTAAATGGATGGCAAAGTGGTAAACGGAAAGTCAGTAAACTGATAATAAAAATGTCAATTGAGACATTGTTGAGTACGGAAGGGTTCTTGATTTGACCAAGACAGTATCAGGAACCGGGGTTTCAATGGGAATTACTGTTTTGGCAAAATCTCATTTCAGCCCTAGTTATATGACCGACACTGATCACCAGCTTTCCCAAACTTTCAAAGGATGACAGAATTTTGAAGATCCAGTTTTGAGACGCACCGAAAAATTCACATGAAGAGCTGGGGGAAAAGCCCCAACTTTGTGCTCTTGCTGAATTGGAGTGACAATTTCATGAAAAAGTTTAGGATTTGCAGAACTTCCTGTTTCTTAACTCTCTGTTCCCGGTCACATAGCACATTGCCCTTTTGGTGGTTCCATACACTGTTGTTATACAATATTAGTTTACACTGATGAAATTGGAATTCCTTGTAACATGAAATTAGCCATTCATTTATGTGTTTACTGACTCAAGAGGTCAGAGCCACAATAAGCAAAAGCAATATTCAACAGTTAGATGTGATTATAAAGATTTATGTTAATACTATTTCATATGTGCTTTGAAGAGCATGGTGGACTAGTGGTTAAGACACTTAACTACATTGCTGTAGGCCATGGGTTCAAGTCCTCCTTGATCTTCCACAACGGAGAGCTATCTGTAGTCCACTCAGTAGTGTGAATGACTACCTGATCCATTGGGTTGGGGAAGTCAAAGGCTGTTGGACATCGCTCTCCTGTCTGTGCACTGTAGGCCACAGAAATTGATATGCCTTAGCCATGCCAGCCTGGTGGGCCACACGGCTCAGGATGGAATTCAGCCAGCTAATCACTTGAACTCCTGTTGCCAGTGCATTTTACATATTCTTAAAATGGAAAAAAAAAACCCCACCAGTTTGTGTGCTGAAGGAGAATATTGTACATTTATAGGCCTTGTTCTGCAGAAACAGAAAGTGTTAACACATCAGCCAGCATATACAACATATTCCCAAACCAAAGTCATTTGTGCATTAATGTTACTGAAGCCTTATTCAGCTCAACCAAGTCCTATACACATCTTACAAGTTATCCTGTCAATTTTGAGACCCCCATGAAAGAATGCATTTCTCATTGATCTGAACCAGTTGAATAATCATTGTTTGAATGTTGAGGTCATAAGATTTTCTTTCCAAAGATGGTCTGAACAGATTACAAACTTCCTTTTCAAACCTTGCAAGGATTTGCAACTGAGACCATCAAAGGACCTTCCTCTTGTCAGGTTTGAATGTCACAAGGAATGAAAAATATCACTGAAAAAATGTTTTACATTTTCCCTCTATTTATGCTAATTCTCCCCTCTCATGCCAATTGTGAAAAGTATCTCTAATCTGTGTTTCGTTTTTAAATGCGATTTTATTTTTATACTGTAAATGTCTGCAACTTTTTGTTACAGTCCATTCATTTTTCTTGGAGGATCAGTCATGGAATGGCTAACGTGGGTAAGTTGTAGAGAGACTGAGACCAAGGCCATTTTAGGAGGCATACTCCATGGATTCCTTTTGTTGACGCACCCAAGAATGAGAGAGAAACATGTTTGGGTTTAAAATGGCCACACTCTTTATTCAAATTAGAATTGGGCAGGTGGGGGAATTGCCCTAGGCAATTTGGGTCCAGTACCACTTATTAACCATACAACATTCAAACAGGTAGGGTCAGGCCTGGATGTGCCCTCCAGTACTAGCCTTATTTATAACTCAAAACGTCTCCCCCTTGATCCAGCCTGCTAGCCGAGGCCGAAGGAAACGGTGTCCTTTCCGGATGAGAGTAAGGAGTTGGATGCCCTTGAGGTTGAGGACCGTGCTTGTTCTTGACCCCCCCCCCCCCCCAGGGGACACCCCTCCTAGGGCTACGACCCCGGTGCTTGCCATGCTATGTGTTTACACCAGGTATCACTTCCCCATCTCTTATGGAGATGACTCGAACTAACAGGTTCTATCTGCCTATTAACCTACTAAAAGTACTGGATCCCTGCAAGAGTGCGACGATCAAAATGTTTGCAGAACCACCCTATATATTGTACCAGTCCAAATTGTAAATTAGGCCAAATTTCAATATGTTCAACACTGTGAGGAAGGCAAAAAACGGAAATCTGTATGCCAGTCTTGATTACCACCAAAATTCCTTCCTGGGCACCTAATGGCAACCGGTCCTGTCTGCAGTGTTAGAGGGTGAGGGGGGTGGGTGCTGACTCTAAGGTGCCTGCCTAGAACTGAGGCTGCTCTCGGCGTGAGGAGTCAAGGCTCCTCCCCTGCTGGGAAGCAAACCTGCTCCTGCCGGGGGAGGGGGTGTTGCTAGGCAACCTGCACTGGGCTCTGCCTGCAGAATCTGTTTGCAGAACACAGCCTCCTTGTACTCTGTCTCCTTCCTTTGGGGGGCGACAAGGGGCCCTCCTGACGCCAGTGCTGGCTGGCCGAGGGGCATTTGTGCACATGACCTTAAAGCATTTGAAAATAGGGGTGTTCAGAAGGCACCCTGTTCGTTTTGGTTTTCATATACAAAACCCTCTTTGTTTTTGGTTCCATTTTGGAAAGTGCGCACCTGTGCAAAGTGGCCCCAGTGGGCATTTTGCACGTGCACAGGTTTTAAATTTTATTTTATTAACAAAAACAAATGAAAACAAACAATTGTTGTTGCTTCATCTGTTTCCGTATCCTTATTTACAATAATGAATGGGGGTGTGTGTTTATTTACAAAACATTGTTTTTGTAAATAAAAGAAAACAATATGAATGCACACCTCTGTTGAACTATTGAATAATTTATGGCAACTTTCAGACACACGTGATGCGCTGCAGCGGAAGTGAAGTGTTCATGTTCAACCTTGCATTCCATTAATAATAAGAGTTATTGTACCTTCCTGCATATTGTATAACACAATTTTGGCAGGTTCACAAGGACTAAAAATAACCATCTTTAGAAATTTACAAAGGTGACAGTCTGACATTGAGCTATCAAAGAGAATTTGTGAGAGGTTTTGCTCCCTGTGCTTTGAGTTTGAAATGATTCCCTAAGCAGGTTCTGCAATTAGTACAATATTTATCTATCCCCTGTTTTGCAGCAAAGTGCAATTCAAACTCTTCAAGGGGAATGCAGTGCACTCTGTTTTGTGGCTCTCCTTTTTGTTTTGTTTACTCTGTTATAAACATCCTGTTTCATACCTGAAGGTTAAGCACAGCTAGTCATTTGTCCCAGCCTAAACTTTTTACTGAATGAGAAGCCATGCTTTTCTCACCTCCTATCAATGTATTTGTTTTATATGGTACCTCCTTTACATTTTCAATACTTAACAAAAATAAAGCTAAAAACTCAAATTTAAACTAGAAGAAACTGCAAGCTTATTGCTTATCAGGATCCACCACTAAATAAGGCTACCAGCTCATGATCGTGATGAACCTTTAACTGTGGCAACCCCAAACCATCTCTTCCCTCCCCAAGTATTTCCACATTTTGATCATGGTAAAGTATCTTGTGATGCTTATGCAACTGCATACTGATTGTTAGCTTTAAGCAGCTAGAGGGAAGGAAAGAAGCATTGTATTACATCCCTGTCAGTACTGCTGCTTGTAGTGTTACTGAGTTATAACTGTACTGCTCAGGTTCGCCTTGTGAGAATCTCACAGCTTCTGATTACTGTGACTCCCATAGGACGTCCTTATCTAGTGTGTCTGTTTCAGGAGCCTTTCTGCATCTTGTAATAAAAAGAAAAAGCTAAAAACTTCAATTGCTTTTGCTTCTCTTGTTAACTCCTTCCCAGACACTGTATTGGTTTGCTTTTTGTCATTCAGTGCAGTGGGAAACCCATAAAACAATCCATGTCTGAATACTTCATGACAGGGTCCCTTATCATTACATTGTGTCACTCCTCTGCAGTATTTGTACCAGCAGGTGTGACTGAGGGTGATCTTTATGTATGCATCTCTGTGAAAAGAACTGGTATCTGTTTAATCATCTAGCAACAGAATATTTTCTACATGTGAGCATAGGAGAGGTAGTAAAGCTACCTGTATAATTCTTAGAATAGCCCTTAGTCGTAAGGGCTTAAAATAGCTAGTTCGTGTCAGGACATGGTGAGGGCAGGACTTGAACACAGGGCTTTCAGAGTGATGGTCAGCCTTCTTAAGTGCTCTGCCATGTAGAATGAAGTGTATGGACTGACCAGCAGAAGCCTAATCTCAGTCCTACAGTGGCTCGAGGCATCTAGACTGTTGATTGCCCAGCTCTGCTGTGAGTGCCCATTGGCTGTGCTGGTCTGTACAGAGGCCACCACAGGAAGTGCCTCACTAATGCAGTAGTTACTGGTCTGCTGAGAGGCTTTTTGTACTGTTCTGCTGCTGCTCCATCCTGCCGCAGCCTTGTTCCAGATAGCTGCCCTCATCTCCCTTATGCTGTTTGACCATCTGGCTTTGACATGACATTTTGACCTTGACGTTTGGCTCTGCACCCGTGATTTGGCTTCAGCTGTTGGTTTTCAGCTCAGTCTTCCCTCTTCTTATTTTTTGGTAACAAAATATTTATTGATTATTTTTTTTTAGTGAACACTAAAACCTTATCAACTCAACAAAAAATACATTATTAAGGAAATTAAGTCACTGCATTCACATTTGTGATCCCAAATATTACATACTCTATAGGATTACGAATATAGCTGTACATTAACATAGTTCTTTTGAAACTGTAAAGACCTACAATGATCCTAAATAAACAAAGTATGTTAAAATAAGGGTTTAAAATGATGATACAAGACACATGTAGAGGAGAGAGAGGTAGAAGGGAAAGGAGAAGCAATTGGGGAAGGGCTTTGGGGATAAGATGGCTGAGCAGAATAGAGGCAATTTCAAAGCAATCTCAGGGGTGGGTGTGTCAGTCTACACTTGTCGACGCACCCCCCCCAATCAGACACAGACACGTTTCATTGGTTTTAAACAGGCCGCATTCTTTATTCAAATCAGAGCAAGAAAAGGCAGATGGGGATTGCTCAATGTAATTTGGGTACAGTATGCCATGCTGACTAATCTAAAATATTAACTGGGGGTACTGCCCGGATGTGCACTCCGGTAGCAGTATCCTAAAC
>QEPC01000763.1:886703-902150 GCA_003113815.1 Sphenodon punctatus | reverse complement strand
GCCACAATTCCCGCGTCTCCTTCCCTGTGGGGAAGGGGGGGGCGCAACAATGACCCGTCGCCGCCATTTTGGCGGCGAAGGGAGCTTTTGACTACACACTTGTTTTTCCTCTTGTATTTGGTATCATCTGCTGTTGTTGGGACACAGGTCTTGAACCCTTGCCCCCATGGTTTCCAGGCAGGGTAGCTGGACCTGCAGCGTTACTGCTGTCTTGCCTCAGAGCCAACCACTTCCCCAAAGAAGCTTCCCTGCAAGTGGAGTGTCTCCCCTCTTGCACTCCAGCCTCTTTGTCTGGCTCCAGCTTTGTTCCCTTATCCCTTTACATTCCCTGTCTTGTTTCTGTCAGGGGCCCTGGGTGTGGGGAATCTGGGACATGGGCAGACATAGGGGATCAGGATAGAGGAATAGGAAAACAAAGAGATAAAGCTGAGGACATGGGCTAGGAACAATACAAGAGAGAAAGGGAAGCAGACATGGGGCAAGAGCAAAGAACCCAGGGGACAAAGCTCAGGGTTACCATACTTCCCCTTTAAAAGAGGACACTTATGAAAAATACATGGTGCAAGGTTGCACTGGAACCAATGCAGGCCTGCACCATGTATTTTAATAAGCATCCTCTTTTAAAGGGGAGGTATGGTAACTCAAGCTGGACACAGGGAACCTGAAGGCCACAAGGGAACAGATAGGGGGAGGTTTAGGGAAAGGCTAAAGGAAAATGGAGAGGTCTGGAGGCCAGCAAAGGGATTAGGAACAAAGGAAGGGAGGAAAAACTCCTCAGTCATTCTCCAAGATCAAGGAGAGCAAGGCTCCTCTTTGGTCGCTTTTAGACGAGACAAATTTGCGCATGACTGGTGAAAAATGCGCGTGTTTTAATGCTCGCTTAAACACCTAAATCGTTTTAAATGCGCATTTGCCATGATCGTGTAAAAGCCAAAACCGTTTTGAATGTGATTTTTAAATAATGTGCATTTTTTTAAAACCGGTTTTGAGCCCCTTTGATGATCGGGGGATGCCAAAACCGTTTTTTAAAAATGCACATTATTAAAAAAACACATTCAAAACGGTTTTGGCTTTTACACGATCATGGCAAATGCGCATTTAAAACGGTTTAGGTGTTTAAATGAGCATTAAAACATGCAAATTTTTCACCAATCATGCACAAATTTGTCTCGTCTAAAAGCGGCCTTAGATCTCTGATCTCAGGGAGAGAATACAGCTCATCACTGAGGTTTTTAGGGAAAAGGGAAGCACACCCAGGATACAGCAACCAAGGAATAAGGAAGCTAAGGATAAAAGGACTAGGCAGAGGGGAAGCAGAACAACGGGCTAAGCACAAGGGAGCCAGCATAGTAGAGGCTAGGGGCCAGGAGAACTGGAAACAAGGACTAGAACATAAGGGCAGCTGGAGCTAGAGTACAAGGTAGGAAGGGAATAGAGACAAGATCCAGGCACATGGGAACTCAACTAAGGCAGGAAAGTAGTGGGGAGAGCAGGAGTTGAAGTTGTTCTGCCCAGCTTCTGCTAGTACCAGCATACCTTTTATGTTCACTGGTACCCAATCAGGAAGTTGGGAGGCAGGGCGGGAGTACATGGGAAACACCTGGGTTCTGGCAAGGGCTGTGTCAGCATCCGCCGCCCGGCACAGGGCGGGCGGCATGCTAGGAGAGTTCAGAGGGAGGGGCCAGTGCAAACGGCCCCAGAGACCAAGCAGGGAATCCCGGCACCACCAACCTCGGCAGCAAGAACAGCAGAAGCGGCAGTGCCGGTGACCACGCCCCCACAACACCGGAGCATGGAGAACCACGTGGACGGCTTCAGGCCACGCCCCCGACGTTGCCACGCCGCTCGGAGCGTCTGAGGGCACGTTTGGGGGTGGGGCCTGGCGTATAAGATCCAACGCCGCAGTTGGAGCGGCGCTGGTGATTACAGAGAAACCGGCCCCCTTGCTTCCCTGCTTCTACTGTGACTGAGACAATAATCCTGAACCTGAGCATGTGTGTGGAGTGGACCTTCCTTCCTGCAATTCCCTAGAGTGAGTCGTGAGTAATTGAGAGCGTGCGAGGTGAGTGAGTGGGTGTGCGCGAGTTCCCCCCTCCCAGCCGGACCCCTCCCTATACCTCCCCTTGGAACCACATCGAGTGTGTGTAGCCTGTTCTCTCCCCCTCAAGCAATGGTGTTCCCCTTCCTTCACTGCCTCCACTGCACCATATTCCCACCTCCGTTGTCCCTGAGTGTGAGTACTAAGGTGTGTGGGGTACCTGGTGGCCTCTCTGAGATCAGGGCGCCCTATGATGATAGAGGCCTGTTCTCTTTGATTAGAGGTTATGGCCACAACTCTATCCTGACGGGCATAGTCAGTCTTCGTTACCTGCGTGATCTGGAGAGGCCCTCCTTAGGGTACCGTGCGGGTGAAGGGTGTACGGGTGTGTACCTAAATCCCCCTACCCCGGTGACAAATCACCAGCCCCAAAGCCCAACACGGGCAAACCTTGAGGCTATGGATCTAGCCAGCGAAGTACACCAGTTAGGCCAGGCCATCCAATCATTGGCAATGGAGATGAAAGATGTCCAGGACCAACAAGGCGATCTGACCACCGCGGTAAATCAACTCCAGGGAGCTGCAGCAGCAGCACCAGGCCCGGCCCCCTTCCCCGTGGTCGCCAACCCCACTGCCCTTGCCCCACCTGCGGGGCTGGGACCCCCTATGGGCGCACGGGAACCCAAGGGACCCAAGCTCGAAAAGTTTGTAGGGAATCGGCGAGGGTTCCAAGCCTTTCTTGCCCTATGCCATCTTACCTTCACCCTGCAACCTCATACCTACCACACTGATGCTTTAAAGGTGGCATTCATTATTGGCAATCTGGGGGGCACCGCCCTGGAGTGGGCTACTACGCTGTTACGGAGTGATAGCCCTTTATTAACCAACTACGCTGACTTTCTTAAAGAATTCACCTTCCTATTTGACAACCCCCACCGAGTCCGGGATGCCCAGACAACAGTTATGAGCCTCCGACAAGGGCAAAGCCCTGTGCTGGAGTACACCACACAATTCCAGCAACTGGCATTGAAGCTCCAGTGGCCCAACGATGTACTCCTAGTAATGTTCCGGAAGGGGTTATGCGAGGAGAACAAGGACCAGCTGGCCTTTGTAGAACTCCCAGCCATGTGGGAAGCCCAGGCGAATCTGGTGTTGCAGATCGAAGACCGTTTGGCGGAGCGAAAGCGGGAGCGTCGGCAAGAAGCACGCTCATTCCAAGTAAGACCTGTAATTCCTCCCGGGCCCCCAAGATTATCCGAGCCAGAGCCTATGCAAGTAGGGGCCTCGCGTGGGCCCCTATCTAAGGAAGAATGCGAGCGACGTCGTAGTTCCCGTTCGTGCTTTTATTGTGGGGACCCGTCTCACTTTATCGGGGAGTGCCCGGAGTTGCCCCCAAGCCACCGATCAGCGGGAAACACCAGAGGCCGAGGCGGACAGGGACTGTCTCGGTCGTAACCACCACTCCCAAGCCCCTCCCGAGGAACCTTTCAGGCTCCCACCTATTGATCCCAGTAACCCTAACCCTCACCCCTAATTGATCTGTCATTTGTTGGGCCCTCATCGACTCCGGAGCATCTGGGAACTTCCTTAATAGTGACCTAGCTAGAACGTGGCAACTCCCCACGCAGAAGAAAAAAAGACCCGAACCGATCCATACCATTGATGGGTCTCCCTTGGTATCAGGACCTATTACCGCGTGCACCCTACCCCTGGAATGCACGATAGGAACTCACAGAGAATACGTTTCCTTTGACCTAGTCTGTACCCCCCTTTTTCAAGAAGTCTTGGGAAGTCCCTGGCTTTGCCTGCACAACCCCTCAATCGAATGGGCCCCCAAGCAGATGCAATTCTGGTCTTCCCACTGTTGGCAGGAGTGCCAACTTTCTCGACCCTTGCAAGTCATTGGAGCAGCCTACGAGTCGTCATTCATCCCCGGAAATTTAAGCATGCCTGAACCCTACCGGGATTACCAGGATACCTTCTGCAAGATCCGGGCTACTGAGCTACCCCCACATCACTCGTATGATTGCCCCATTGACCTCGTGCCCGGGAAAGAGCCCCCATTTGGATTAATCTGTGCCTTAGCGGAGCCGGAGCTACAAGTTCTCCGACAATACCTGGAAGAAAACCTCCGACAGGGCTTCATCAGGCCCTCCACGTCTCTGGCGGGGGTCCCCATATTTTTTGTACCAAAGAAGGATGGGGGCCTCCGACCTTGCGTGGACTACAGAGTGCTGAACAGCATTATGGTTAAAAACCGCTCCTCGCTCCCCTTCATCCCTGAACTATTGGACCACCTACAAGGCGCGCAGGTATTCACGAAATTGGACCTCCGGGGGGCTTACAACCTGCTCTGCATATGTTCAGGGGATGAATGGAAGACGGCGTTTCGTACGCGTTATGGGCTGTTCGAGTATCTCGTAATGCCGTTCGGCCTCGCTAACACTCCGGCAGCTTTCCAACATCTTATTAACCACGTGTTCCATGATATTCTCGATGTGTATGTCATCGCGTATCTCAATGATATCTTAATCTACTCTGCAAATCTAGAAGATCATGTCCGCCATGTGCGGGAAGTACTCGAACGCCTCCAAAGGAACAAATTGTACTGCAAAAGAGAGAAGTGCTCCTTCCACCTTCGTTCCCTTAGCTTTTTGGGCTTTATTATAAGCCCTGAGGGAATCCAAATGGACCCGCAGGAGGTTGACGCTATACGAAAATGGCCCGCTCCCAAGGTGGTAAAACCCTTGCAGCGATTCCTCGGTAGTACTAATTACTATCGACAGTACATTCCCAACTATGCGGACATCACTGCCCCGCTAACCACGCTTCTAAAGAAAAATCAGCCTTATGACTGGGGCCCTACGCAGAACTACAGTTTCGCCTATCTCAAAAGGGCATTCACGACAGCGCCCTTGTTACACCACCTGGATTCGACCAAGCCATTCTATGTAGAAGCGGACGCCTCTGGCACGGCCATAGGAGCAGTTCTCTTACAGGAGCATGATCCATCAGAACCGCTACTCCCGTGCGCATATTACTCCCGACAGCTCACCCCAGCAGAGCGCAACTACAATATCTTAGACCGAGAACTTCTTGCCATTAAGGTCGTCTTCGAGGTCTGGCGCCATTACGTTGAGGGTGCCAGACATAAAGTCACGGTGATAACGGACCACCGGAACCTAACCTTTCTCCAGCATGCGCACATTTCAAATGCTCACCATGCCCGCTGGGCACTGTTCTTCACGAGATTTGACTTTTGTATCCGTTATCGTCCGGGAAGGCTGCATGTGCTCGCAGATGCTCTGTCCCGCTACCACGAACGGCAACCAGGAGTAGCCACCGAGCCCGAAACAATCCTGCAGCCCCGCACATTTGCCAGTACCTATGCTACTCTGCAAGCCACGGCCACGGAAGAAATCCCCGAAACCACAGAACCCCAAGGTGTCAAACCTCTGGAACCCCGAAACCAAACCTCCCTAGTGGTGGTCCCTCCATCCCGACAAAACGATGTGTTATGGGCACACCATGATGCCCCACAGCTGTCCACCCCGGGATTGACAGAACAATACAACTTATTTGCCGCTCCTTTTGGTGGCCCACCTTGCGACAAGATGTGGCTCACTATGTTACCAGTTGTGCCACCTGCGCCCAAACCAAGGTACTGTCAGCCGCCGCGGCCGGCCGCCCTTGCAGCGGCGGCTCCAGACGGAGAAGGGCCCCAGCCCCCCCAACGCAGCGGGGCCGCCCGCTGGCAGCCCAACTCAGATAGCGGGGAAGGTGGAGAGCGCGGCGGGACCACACCCCCCGCCGCGCCGCTCTGCACGCTTGCAGGGACGGACAGGGACGCCAGCAACGGACGCAGCACCAAGAGGGGAACAAAGCGGAGCGGAGCCACGCCCCCCCCTGCGTCGTTCGGAACGCCTGCGTACGCACGCAGGGGGTGGAGCTGGCTCCTTATCAGGCAGGAAGACAGTGAGCTCTGGGCCGGTGATCAGAGCGGATGCCTGTGGAGAGACTGGCCCCTGGCTAAAGCTAAGTGTTTGGATTCAATATTCCCTATTACTTGTTGTTCCCTTGGACTGTTCCCTTGTTTGCCCCATCCCCTCCTGCCTAAATATCCCTAGCCTGTTGTGTGGAAATAGGACCCACGTGTGCTTGTGTCCCTTTCCCCTGTTCCTGGTGAGCAAGCTGGGTGAAAGGGCCTTCGGGCCAGAGCGCAAGCCCCTTCCCCCTCCCCTGGGGTCCCCTTCCCTGAATTCTCGTGTGACAGCCCTCGAGTCCTACTGTCAGCCCGACCAGGGCCCCTTCCCTGGCTCCCTTCACTCCTCCCCCCCCACGGCTATTTCCCTTTCCCCTCTCCCGTGGCGTGGAAGTGTGTCTGGGTGGATTCCCTCCTCATTGAATGCTCTGAGCCCTATGATGATAGGGGCCTTTGCTCTTGGTGCGCAAGCATACTGAGCGGCCCACATTCTATCCTGACGGGCAACTGGGGGCCTTGCGTAACGTGCAGAGCAGTGTGTATGTGCAGGGTGTGTGGGCCTTTTCCCCTTTTATACCCCCTCCCACGTGACAGTACCCCATCAAGCACCAATGGGGCTTCTTCAGTTAACCCCAATACCCTCAGGACCTTGGCAACACGTAGGCCTCGATTTTGTGGTGGAATCACCCCCCTCCAGGCAGTATACCACCATACTGGTAGTGGTTGACCACTTTACCAAACTCGCCCACTTTATTGCCTGTAAGGGACTGCCATCGGCAAAACGGACGGCGCTCCTCTTCATCCGGCATGTGCTGAAACTCCATGGCTGCCACCAAGAAATTGTAAGTGACAGAGGAACACAGTTCACTTCACGCTTTTGGAAGGCACTCTTCCACACGCTTCACGTTACCCTTAAGCCCACCACCGCGTACTACACCCAAGCAAATGGACAGGTGGAGAGGGTCAATCAAAACATGGAGCAATATCTTAGATGTTACATCAACTACCTCCAGGATGACTGGCACACATGGCTCCCCTTTGCGGAATTTGTGTACAACAACGCGCCAAATGCCTCCTTAGGAACTTCCCCGTTTTTTTGTTACGTATGGATTTCATCCCCAAAGTGGGGTCATCAAATCCCTAGCTCCAACAGTCCCGTGCACTCGTGCAACAAATTCACCACGCACAGAAAATAGCACACCAAGCATTGCTTCAAGCCCGGCAAAAATACAAGGACCAGGCTGACCAGCATAGAAGACCAGGAGCGGCCTTTAAACCAGGTGACTTAGTCTGGATCAATCGACGCCGTTACCCCTCCACTCGTCCATCGCCAAAGTTGGACCAACGATTCATTGGACCCTACCCCATCCAACGGCAAGTAAATGACGTGACCTATACGGTACAACTGCCCCCCCCGGTCCCGCATCCACCCTACCTTCCACGTTTCCCTTCTCAAAAAGGCAGTACCACGCCAGGGCGTAGCCCCAGCAATCCCCCCGGACCCCATCCTACAATCAGCCGCTGGCCCTGAGTATGAAGTAAGAGCCATTTTGGACTCTAAGATTCTCCGGGGCCACCTCCACTATCTCATCGACTGGGCAGGATTTGGCCCCACTGATCGTTCGCGGGAACCCGCTGGCCAAGTCTCGGCCCCGCGCCTGATCCGGGCATTTCACCTTCGGCACCCTCTAAAGCCTGGCCCGGGGTGCCGGCGGCCTCAATGGGGGGGTATTGTCAGCATCCGCCGCCCGGCGCAAGGCAGGCGGCATGCTAGGAGAGTTCAGAGGGAGGGACCAGTGCAAACGGCCCCAGAGACCAGGTAGGGAATCCCGGCACCACCAACCTCGGCAGCAAGAACAGCAGAAGCGGCAGTGCCAGTGACCATGCCCCCCGCAACCCCGGAGCACGGAGAACCACGTGGACGGCTTCAGGCCACGCCCCCGACGTTGCCACGCCGCTCGGAGCGTCTGAGGGCACATACGGGGGCGGGGCCTGGCGTATAAGATCCAACGCTGCAGTTGGAGCGGCGCTGGTGATTACAGAGAAACCGGCCCCCTTGTGTTTGCTTCCCTGCTTCTACTGTGACTGTGACTGAGACAATAATCCTGAACCTGAGTGTGTGTGTGGACCTTCCTTCCTGTAATTCCCTAGAGCGAGTCGTGAGTAATTGAGAGCGTGCGAGGTGAGTGAGTGGGTGTGCGCGAGTTCCCCCCTCCCAGCCGGGACCCCTCCCTTGGAACCACATCGAGTGTGTGTAGCCTGTTCTCTCCCCCTCAAGCAACGGTGTTCCCTTTCCTTCACTGCCTCTACCGCACCATATTCCCACCTCCGTTGTCCCTGAGTGTGAGTACTAAGGTGTGTGGGGTACCTGGTGGCCTCTCTGAGATCAGGGCGCCCTACGATGATAGAGGCCTGTTCTCTTTGATTAGAGGTTATGGCCACAACTCTATCCTGACGGGCATAGTCAGTCTTTGTTACCTGCGTGATCTGGAGAGGCCCCCCTTAGGGTACTGTGCGGGTGAAGGGTGTATGGGTTTGTACCTAAATCCCCCCACTCCGGTGACAGGCTGGAAGAAATACAGCAGGAACCATTGGGAGGACAAACAGGGCTGAGGACAGGCCTAGGCAGTGGTGCCAGAGGCTGAGACAGTGCGCTAGAACCCTGGGGCTAGGGATTTGAGACCTAGAGGACTTTACAGTTTCTAGCTCCAGTCTTTGTGCCTTGCTCTTCTCTCCCCAGTCTTGTTCCCCATTTTCCTGTTCTGGTGTCCTGACCCTGTACCCCCAATCCTCCATGTCTGCTCATGTCCCAGATGCATCTCACCCTGCAACCCTTACAGTTTGCTTCGCCTATGCTTGTGTGCACTCTCGCACGCTCACCATGGGCATTTTTACAGACACCATAAAGTGCTGGTCTTTCAATCTTCTGGGTTTACAAGTCCACAATAAGTTCCTGGATGCATTCTTCACACAAACACTGCCCTGAGGCAGCCTGAACTAGCTGCAGCTATGGATGTAAGGGGCTGCCATGGAAACCAAGTGACCTCAGCTGCCTGAAGCAAAGCAGTTTACCAAGAGAACATTTTACACACACAAGTTTTGGGAGACACCCAGATGTTACAGGATCCAGATTTGTAAAACCACAGAGATCAAGGACTTCTTAAATCTGTGAGAATATGCAGAAGTTCAAAGAGCCGGATGTTTAAGATCTGGGTGAGTGATTTAGACACACAGAAAGTTCAGGATGTAACAGCAAACATGCAGGAGNTTCAAAGAGCCGGATGTTTAAGATCTGGGTGAGTGATTTAGACACACAGAAAGTTCAGGATGTAACAGCAAACATGCAGGAGAAATGTGTGTGTAAAAATATCCCATGTCTCTGCCTGCCTGGTTCTGCGGGGACTGCTTGGCAATGCTGAGACTTCATTCTGTAATGCCAGCTTCACCTTGGGTGTTGACTCCATGCCTACCACATGGACGTTACCCATATGGGGGTGGTGATTATTAGCCTTCTCTTGGGGGAGGCACTGAACTAGCCCTGCCTATTTCTGGAGCAGGACAGCCCATTCCTATAGAATTTTGAGGGGTTTATCCAAGAGCTCGCTATAGTTTTTGGAGACCCAGACCTCACCCATGCAGCTGCCTTTGCCCCAGTTCCTGCTCCAGCACATTCAGAACTGTTGACTCCACTGCGGATTCGGACATTCCCAGCTCCTGTGCCTAGCACTGAGGCACCCCAGACTTTGTCTCTGGCTCCTGTAACCCTGTCAACTCTGGCAGGGTGGTGTTTAGAACTGGAGACCTCAGCTCTTATCTACATGAGCCTCTATCCTCTAAGCCAAAAGACCTGAATCATTCAGCTCCGAGAATAACAAGCTCATGAACCTGTGAGTGGTTAGTCACCACTCACACCACTAGAGGGGGTCTCTGCGCCAGCCCTCTCTGGGGCTACACTTGCAAGGGAGGTGCCCCTGGGTTGCCATCTCCCTTCAGTGAGATTAAAACAATTTGCCAAGGGCTGCCAGAGTCACACTCCATACCAATGGTGCAGCTGAGTGCCATGGTATCTTAGGCCCTTCAGGCCAATGTGCCCGTTGGCTCAGTCAGCATCCCAGACTCCTGGCCCAGAGACCCAGCCAGACTCCTGTCCACTGCCCGGCTGCCACCCACTACACTGCAGATTGCGGCTCCATTCCCTGTGGCAACCCAGATGCTGGTTTGCTCTGGCACCGGAGGCAGCCCAGGCTCCAGTGCCTGCGCTGGTGGGTCTGCATTCTGCCTCTGCCTGGCCTCAACAACCACCATGACACCCTCAGGCTGCTGACCAGCCAGGCAAGTGTGGGGCCCCAGGCATGTGCCATATGCGCGGCCTCATATGGCCCTGAGGCCATCTGGGGCCCCGCACTTGCCTGGCTGGGCAGCAGGTTGCTGCTGCTTCTCCTCCAATAAGTGATTCTTCCTCCCCTCCCTGGCTCCAGACCCCATCCCTCACCTGCCTCTGCCTTCTAGCAGCAGCAGCAGCAGCAGCGCAGGGACACTCCATTGGGCTGGGAGATAAGGCTGTTTGTTTACAAACAGCTTCTCCCCATGTGCTGATCAGAAGGTTGCTACCTTGTAAAGAAGGTTCTTCGAGATGGGTCCCAACATTCTCACAACTGGGTTGTGCACACTCACCATGGACCACATGATGGTCTCGAGCTCCTATAACAAGAACCCTCCCCCTCTGAATGACAGTTCCTTTCAACCCTTTCTAGAAATATAAGAAAAGAATTCCATGCGGAGAGGTCGTACGCAACTATGGGGTGTATTGCCATCAATACACTGATGACACCCAGCTGTATTTGTCATTTTCATCCGACCCAGGCCCTGCAGTCTCGTTGCTGTCCTGGTGTTGGGCTGCTGTGGGGGTAGGTATTTGTGAGAATGTTCGGCGCCATCTCAAAGAACCTTCTTTACAAGGTAGCAACCTTCTGTTCTTCTTCGAGTGGCTCCTCACATGATATTTTTACATGGCTCTGCCGGGTGGGGAGTCCGTGGGCGCGCCAGTGCATGGGTGGGGCATGCATACGGCTGCACGCACATCCCCACTCACCCACCACTCATCCACACCCACATAGTAACCACCATTTCCCCCGGTTGCTCCGTGCATGGGGATGAGTGAGGGTGGTGGTGTGAGCGCGCATGCACCCCCACTTACCATGGGCCCGTGCACCGCATCATTCACACGGGGTTCCCCCACCCATGAACACACAGAAATCTGCGTGTTCGTGGCTGGGAGGAGAGGCCCATGTAAAAAGGGCACATTCTCACAACTGTCTTACTTATACTATCTTAGGTAGGAATTTAGGATGTAAAGCAATATCTATTCTGTCTTGGAAAATAAATCTGCAAATATGGTTCTGAGATTATTATGGCTGCTATTTCACTAACTCTTCTTAATGAAGTTATTGCTAACAGGAATACTGTCTTTAAACCCGCACCCCATAACCAGTTCATTTGCACCCCCATATAATCAATTCACGCTGCCCCATGGGCACAAATTAAATGGTTATGGGTGGGGGCAGCGTGAATAGATTATATGGGGGCGGGGGCAGAAATGAACTGGTTATGGGGTGGGGGCAGCATGAACTGATTATGGGGGCACAACTGAACTGGTTATATGTCTCTTTTCATGGCATAATGCGCTTAATAAGCTAGCTGCCTTTTGTGTGTCTTGTGCGTCTGATAGCAGCACCTCTGGACTGGTCGCACCGCATGCGTGCACAAGGCACAGGTGGCACCGGCAGCAAGAAGTAACAGGCCCTGGAGGCCAGAAGGGCCAAGCTCATCCTCTCCCCTATTAAGGTAGTGGACGCAGTCAGTCTCTCTGTGCCTGCCTCACTGCCCGCTTGCCTTCCCCTGCAGTGGAACCACTCCTGAGGAGTGGTGGTAGACACTTGGCTGGGGAGGGGGGGAAGCATTAGGAGGCCATGATTCTCCATGGTTGCTCGGAGAGGTGGAGAATGGGAATCCTTCCTGTCCAGAGGGAGTAAGTTTTATGTAAATGTATACATTTGCATAATTAGGTCTGTCCTAATTATGCAAATTAGGCCCCACACCAAGACTTCGCACATGGCCTCACAAACCCTGGGGCCGGCTCTGGACACCCTCCTGCTGCTCAAGTCCTACCAGCAGCACAGCTAGTTATGAGGCCACCTCACTCAGTTGGAGCTTGATGTGTGCCTGTGACCCATACCTTGTTTGTGACTTGGCCTGCTGGGAGGCCACCATGCCTTGTCTTGCCTTGCCTGTCACCTACCTGCTGCCTGCCTTATCCATCATCTGCCTGTCCTTCATAGTTATCTCCTCCAGCATTGGCCCCACCTGTGTCTTGTCCATGGTGTCCCCTTCCCTGTCCTATGTCCTGTCTCTGTCCTTTGGCCCACAAGAAGATTCATTGGGGGAATGCTTGTTGGTGCCTGGAAGTCCCCACTTGGGTAGGGGTGGGGTGATGTCAGGACTCAGGTCTTCAGTCCTTGCTCCAGGGGCATCTGAGGCAGTAGCTGGGCCCGCAACACCACTGCTTTATCTTGCCTCAGGACCAGGATAAGGCTTCCCTGCCTTATCCCTAACTATGTTCCTCCTGTCCTCTGCCTTTGTCATGATTCTCAGCTTCCTGGTTGGTTGGCTGTCCGCCAGCATCTAAGGCTTGCTGGTAGTACCAGGAAGTTGGGTGGACCAACGCCTTCTCTCTTGCATTCCAGTTTCCTTGTCTGTCTCCAGTTTTCTTCCCCCTTACACTCCCTATCTCATTTCTAGCCTTGCTCCCCAGTGCCTTGCTCTTGTCTCCCCAGTTTTGCTCCCCCTTTTCCTGTTCTGGTGCCCTGATCCTGACCCTCTACCCCCCCCCCCCACACCCCTACTGCCCATGTCCCAGATGTCCCTCAGCCTGCAATCATTACAGCTGTCCGGCTGTTGTAGCTCATGCCAGGTCCTGGTGGATTACCCATATAAGAATTTGCAAGGGACCTTTTAGATTATAAAATGGAATGGTTTGGCTCTTCTCTTTGTTCTATGTAGTACCTATTAATTAATTATTAATTATTAATTTATTATTATTATTATTATTATTATTATTATAAGCTTTTATATAGCACCAGCGATGTACCTGGCGCTTTACAGAGAATAAAATAGACATGGTCCTTGCCCAAGAGCTTACAATCTAAATCACAGCATTGATGCTCCATCAATGAACAAGTCTGAGTCAGGAATGAAGACCTTTGTGAGGCTGTTCTCTTCCCTTTTGGGTCATACTGTTAATGGAAAAATATAGCTGTACAATTATGACCAAAATTAAAGGTGAAATTACAGTCCTTGGATTTTGAGTGCTGGAAGAAAACTTGTTTTTTCAGCTTCACACACTCCAGGATAATCCCCTGTCACAGTTCTGGGGAATTAACTTGAGCCCGCTGACACCCCATTTCCCAAAACAGGGTTTTCTAAATTTAATAACTGGCCTTCTCACACTCCCCCACAGCCAGTCCTTCTTCCACCTCCTCAAGGGCTTCTCCCAGCAATGGTAGGTCTCTTATTTCAATATCCAACACCATATATACAGTTCCTTTAAATATGGGTTCATCCCACCTGGGTGTTGTATTTCTCCTTGTGTGGCCTGTATTCCGTTAGACAGCCTGGGATTCTAGTAACTCTTACAGGGACCTTGAGATAGGCCTTTTCTGGGCTTCCTGGAAATGGGCTTCCTTTAGCTGTCTACACTAACTGCCATTGCCTGTCTCTGTCCAGGCCTTTATATGGGCTGAAGCCTCAGTCCTTTATGATGGCTTAAAGGGCCAGTACTCCTTTTTCCATGTTCTGTCCTGGGACATTCATTTGAAGGCTTATCTTTTGCAGCCATTTTGTATTCTTTTTTGGCTTTGTCGCCATTTTGTGGCACCATGCTGCCACATCACCAAAGATGAATAATTTGACTATGAGGCACTCCTCTATGTTGTCTGGTTGTTTGTAGTGTAATTCTCTGAAGCACAAAGAAGGCAGGTCAGTTATAAGCAAAACTGGCAGAACAATGCTGGCAGCTGAAAAAGAAAAAAACCATTAATAAATCATTAGACTCAAGGAGATATGACACTGATGTAACAGAGGAGACAAAAGAAAATGTAAACTTTGCTAAAATTATTGTTTGGAATCAAACTATATTTTAATGGTAGATTTGTTCTTATTGATTGACAATGGGATTTCTTTCTGCACTGCATCTGGCATACAGATGAAGGTGCAATTAACTGTGATCAGTATTCAAAATCTAAATGTGAAACCAATCAATAAAGATGCAAAAATGTGTTCACCTGCAGAAGGTGAATATGGTTTGTACTCATTTGTAAAATGGAGCTACTAATTAGGGACAGATAGCACAATTTTCAAAAGCACCTAAGTGACTTGGAAGTCTGTCCCATTTCAGAGGTGACAGGCTCAAGCTTACATTATGACAGAGCTAGGAGCAGAACTCGGGATTCTTGAGCCCTATCCACTGTCCCATATTGTCTTATTAATGACTGCATGTCTCGGTTAACTATATATTGCAGGCTAGTCACTCTGACTGGGGGAAAAAAATCCAAACTAACAAAACAGATTGGCTTCAGTTAGTACAGTACTCTGTGTTCCCGTTGCTGCTTTGCTTAGCAGAAAAACAGTCATCTATCAATGCCAAATTTACTTATTTATTTCCCCATTTTAAAAGCAGTTTAACTGGGCTTACAGAACATATTTACCACAAAAAAAATATTTTTTGGAATGGGGGGGGGGGGAGGAGGAAGGTCTTAATTCTAACCAGTGTTCATCCACTTCTTTGGATAGATATTTGAGGGGAGACAGTGCATCATTTGGTCTGTGTCAGAACTGCTGACAAGCTTCCAGTGGAGTAAAAGTTGCATGTGGTCACTTGACAGACTGACTGTTTTCACACAGCCCTTCCCCGCTCCTCCCCCAGCACACGTGGGTGGGTGGGGGCACCTGTGCGAACACCACAACAGGTGTAGGGTGGATCAGTGAGTGCCTGTGGGAACGCAGTGGGTGGGGGTGAGTGCACTCCTGCTCCCGTTCACTCCTGCTCCCGTACCACCCCCTCCCCCTCTCTCCTCACATCCTTTCCTCCTGCCTTTCTTGAGGAAATCTCCACTCTGCTCTCCTCATTCAACCCCTCCACCTGCCACCTTGACCCGATCCCCTCCCGCCTCCTGACCTCTATTGCTCCCACTGTCGCCCCTCACTTCTACATGTCATCAATCTCTCCCTTTCCACAGGCTCCTTCCCCTCTGCTTTCAAGCATGCCACTGTCTCCCCCATGCTCAAAAAGCCCACCCTAGACCCATCTGACCCCTCTAGTTACCGGCCAGTCTCCCTCCTTCCCTTTGCCTCAAAGCTTCTGGAATGTGTC
>QEPC01000763.1:869867-882092 GCA_003113815.1 Sphenodon punctatus | reverse complement strand
CCCCCCCCCCCCCCCGCCCATGTCTCAGATTGTAAGCCCTTGGACAGGGGCCGTGTCTATTCAATTACTTTGTAAAAGTGCCAGGTAGGGCTGTAAGGGAAAGTCGCAGCGGTAGCTATTTCTGCCGGAAACTGCATTTCCGCAATTAGTGGTACGCCAGCAGAGGCTTTCATTCGCTAGTTTCATTCTGCTACTTCCGCAGTTCCGCTAATTTCATTCTGTTACTTTCACAGGCTTCACAAATAGCAGAAACATGCCATTTTCGCTACTTCCGCCATTCCGCCAGCACTATGAAATAGCGGAACAGCGGTTTTCCGACAGTTTCTGACAATTCTGCAATTTTTCACATAGTTTCCGAATTTGCAGAATGTCGGCAGAAAAGCCACAGTGTTGCACAGGCAATTCCGAAATGGCGGAATGGAATCACGGCACAGTAACAGCTGTTGCCGCATCAGCCCTAGCGCCAGGTACATTGCTGTCACTATATAAATGATTGATGACGATGATGATGATAATTAATAATAAATCAGACTTTCAGGAATCACAGACCTTGAACCAGCATCTCCAGGGGCAGTAGCCAACACTACTGTGTTCTCTGATTTCTAATTTATACTTATGCCAGACCATATTTATGCTAGTTCATGATTCCTGAAAGAAACGGAGTGGCTTTTATTGAAGTCTATGGGCACAAGCTCCATTCATCCGGCAGAACAAGGGATGAATGCCAAATCCTCATTCATAAAGAGAGGCATCATTACCACAGTCTTTGGGAGGCTGCCTATTATGTGGGAGTGTGGAACATACTTTTGTACCTGGGGCATTCTCTGCAAGTGGTCAGACCATGCTTAAGTGCCAACAACCCAGACGTCTGCTGGGTTGTGAGAAGGGGGTGATGCTTCATGCACAAATTAGCATGATTGATGACCTATTGGTATGAATGAGGATTTTCCACTCACTAGAATAGAGCACAACACGTCGGCACATAATTTGCAGGTGCACAACGAGGGTTGTACACCCAGACAAATGAGGATTTTTTCCCCTCTATGTCCACATCAAGAGCTGCAGATTGGCTCCATAAGATTCAACAGTCAAAGATCTAGAGCCATGTGTGCCATTCTCAAACTTTTTAATTTTATTTTTTAAAGGAAAAAAATAAAGCTTGATTCACATTCAGGCTGCAAATCAAACTAAACAGGATACATGAGCATAAAGTCATTTATCTTCTAATTCAGAGAGGCTGTACCTGGGTAAGTGATCTTTAATAATTATCTTAAACAGACAACTCATCTTGAAAGAATATCACCTGCCAAAATGTAGATGAAGATAAAGAGAAAAATGTAAAGATGTCTAAGGATGCCTAAACGGTTGGAATGCTTGCAACTTGCAAGGATAATAGCTTAAATCCACCCTGCCAGCCACAGTAATGATGCTTTTCTAGGCTGCAAAGATGTGAAAAGTCAAAATGAAGCTTTTTAATCTAAGGACTGCCCTTCCCTTCACTTTGCCATAACTTCAAAATCTACAAAAATGCTCATGTCAAATTCTGCGACCATTCTACGAACAATTTGCAGATCTGGAGGCGTTGTCTATACCAATTTCAAAGGCTAATTTAGACTCAGATTGTTTAATCCTAAAATGTGATTTTGTAGTAAGTAAGAGAGCCCTTATATTGGTAAATATGTATAATCCCCTGGGGAAAAGGAAACGTGAAGGTTGGAAAGCTTGGGGAAGATTGATATTAGAACTTCTCCAGGAGTTCTCCGGAGCAGAAATTTTGATCATGGGCGACCTTAATGTGAGGATTGGTAGTGACGATAGCCTACTGGAGAGAGCCCTAGATAATCTGCAGTTTTCAGAGTGGGGGTTTGGGGCTAACTGGGGTGGCCGGAGATGCTCTCAGGACACAAACATTTCCCTGGCAGGGAAGTTTTTTTCTCAGACACTCCAGGCTCTTCCCCTCAAGATTTTGAATGGTTTGGCAGCTGGGGATGAGGCAGGTAATTTGACATGTGTAAAGGGAAAAGGAGGCAGTGTTGTAGATTATGCGTTGGTCTCATATGGTTTATGCTCCTGTGTTCGTAGTTTTTCTGTGGACCTCCAAATAGGGAGTGATTATTTCTCTATAACGTTGATATTGGATTTGGGCTTTGTACTTAGATGGGGCTCAAGCTGTGTTCCTGATGGCAGGTTGGAAATGTGTGGTAAACAAAGATTAAGATGGACCGCAAGTGTTGAGTAGAAAATTGTTTCCTTCTACCAGTCAGAGGAAGCTCAGGTTGAGCATAAGTGTTTAGTTCAGGCCCAGGTGGAGGCAGATGTTATGCAGCGGTATGAGAATTTGACCCAGACTTTACAGTCCCTCTTGACTCGGTCGGTAGTTAGTAAAAAATTTGTAATGGCCAAGGAGAATACCTGGTGGGATGAGGAGTGTCGAGTGGCCAAGTTAAGGTTACGATGGACAGCGGCAAAGTTAAGGAATAAGACAGGGCCTACTGAAATGGAAGCATATAAATGCCTGGCGATGGAATATAAGAGTTTATTGAAGGGGAAGAAGAGGGCCTTTAGCTATTCCCAATGGGAAGGCCTGTACAAGGTGATCTGTTTAAAAAACGATAGGAGATTTTGGCAGATTATTAATAGATTCAAAAGCGTAGTTATCTATAAGGAGCCAAAAATTCACCAATTATAATGGGTCAACCATTTTTCTCAGCTATATTATGCTATATTATGAGTATGCCCACAATTTGCCGGATGCGGGCCCCTTTGAGGAGGATCTGCCACCCTGGCCATCTGTAAAGGTGGAAGAAGTGGTGGATTTGATTAATACTTTGAAGATGGGGAAAGCCCTGGGGCTGGATTTTTTACCCCCAGAACTCTTTAAAGCAAACCCCCAATGGTGGGCAGAGATTTTTGCAAACTTATTCATGATGGTAAACCGTTCAGGGAATTTTCCTTCGGTATGGAGAACTGCCATAGTTGTCCCAATATTTAAAAAAGGGGACTGGAATATACCCTCTAACTACAGACCTATTTCGTTGCTCAGTGTAGCAGGGAAAATTTATGCTAAATTTTTTACTGGGTAAACTTCAGAGTTGGATGGATGATGGGCATATCCTGGCAATTGAACAGGCTGGTTTTCGCCTCTCGCAATCAACAATAACCCAGTGTATGGTGTTAAACCATTTAGTGCAGAAGTTTAAGCTTAAAAAACAAAAGTTATATGCCGCCTTTATTGATCTTAAGGCGGCATTTGATACGATCTCGAGGGACAAACTATGGTGTAAGCTAAGCCTGTTAGGAATAGATCGTAGACTGCTACAACTTATGAAGGCTCTTTACACAGATTCGACAATGAGAGTGAGATTGAATAACAAGGGCACTCTCTGATTTAATCCCGGTACAAAAAGGGGTTAAGCAAGGATGTATCCTTGCCCCCTTGCTCTTTAATCTCTATATAAATGACCTAATCCTGCAATTGAGAGCACAGGATAAATATATGGCTCTAAGGCTAGGGGAAAAACGGCTCACCTGCTTGTTCTACGCTGACGATGCGGTGCTGTTGTCTACCTCGCGTTTGGGATTAAAGAGATTGTTAATGGATTTTGATGCTATCTGTGTGCAGAATAGTCTAACAGTTAATTACGATAAAACCAAAATCATGATTTTTGCCCCAGTGTATATGGTTTGTAGTTGGAAAATGGGGGGTATTTCCCTTCAACAGGTACAATATTTCAAATATTTGGGGCTGATCTTTTCCTTTAATGGCTCTTGGAGGGCACATGTAGAAGCTTTAAAGAAGGCAGTAAACCCTGTGGTGGTTATGATTCTTAGGTTCTATCATTCTTGTGGGGGGCATATGTTTTTACCCGCTTTAAAGGTTTTTGTGACCAAAGTTCTGTCGAAGCTAGCCTATGGGGTCCCCGTGTGGGGAAGTGACCCTGGTATTGTAAGGCTGCTGGCCAGTATCCAAAATTCTTTTGTAAAAAAACTGCTGGGGGTTCCACGTAGTACAAATTCGGCTATGTGTACCCTGGAGGCAGGGGTAATGTCTTGGGAAAAAAGATGTGGGGGATTTAATCCTGGGCTACTGGTTAAAATCGCTACATACCCCCCCAGAATCCCTGGTCAGATTATGCCTGGAGGAGTGCCTCCAGTCGTCGGGCTCCACCAATTCTTGGTGGAAGATGACGAAAAGGAGGATATATGATCTGGGCTTTTCCCTGGAGTTCTTTTTGAACTGCACACTCAAACAGGGGTTAAAACTGATTAGGGAGAGATCAAGGGATATTGATCTCCAAGGTAATAGAATGATAGTCGCCAATTGTAAGTCAGCACCATATTGGGCTGCAGGTCAGTCATGCCCAGTTTATATAGGGGGGAGTAATCACTTTAAACTGCGATATGCCTTCATTTCTTTACGCTGCCAAACTATGGTCACGGAAGTTTTAAAGGGGAGGTATGTTGCCCAGAGATATAGGGATCGCCTCTGTATATGCGACCAGAACGTAGTTGAGGATCTTCCTCACTATCTTTTACACTGCCCTTTGTACAAGGGGTTGAGAGCCCAAATATGTTTGCACATGGGGCACCTAGCAGACAGGTCAGATTTACAGAAGCTTATATTCCTGCTCAGGGATTCGTCTCCAGAGATAACCCGTGTAGTGGCTAATGTTGCGCTTCATGCGAGTAAGTACCGCCTTCGGGAAACCCAGAGGAGCTCTCAGCCAGTTCAGGACTTGCATAATGGTCTGAAATGACATGGAGGGAACCTAGATTTTGTTTTTCAATTATGTGTGAACTTTAGAATTTTTAATTCTAATTTTAATTTTAATTTTAACCTTAATGTTAATTTTGTTGTGATTTCAGTGTTGTACGTATGATGGTGTGTTATTCATTTATTTGTTATTTGTCAAGGCCAATGGGTCAGCACAATAGAACTTTTGATTTGATTTTTAGTGTTTGTAGGAGTAGGTCTGTGTACTTATTAGATAATCCATTTAGTTCATAGCATTTAGAATAGTTAATAGTTAGATTTAGTGTAGATAGATAGATATAATATTAGATTAAAAAAATAAATTAAAAAACTCCATATAAAAACAAAAAAACTAAATAAAAAACAAAAGAAAACCATATAAATCCCAATAAAAAACCAAAAAACATATAAAAAACAAAAAACACCCATAACAACATTTCCCGAACAGCTGCACGGCCGAACCAAACAGCCAAAGCGAACGGCCGAGCCGAACCCGAAGTCGGCGAACTAGCCGAACGGACAAACCGAACGTAGACGAACCGAACGGACGAACCGAACGGACGAACCGAATGCAGCCGAACCGAACGGCTGAACCCGAACCGCGATCTGTTTGCCCATCCCTATTAATCAATGTTGCAGTTATTTGTTGGATGCATGAGACTGAGAGTTGTACTTGAATCTATCTCATGCGATGTGTGTGAAATCTGGGTCCTGATTTATGGAATAGCCTTCTTTAAGCTCCAAGGACTGTCAGTTTACTCACTAGAGAAATAATCAAATTGTTATGCTGATGGAATGGTATGAGTACTTACCTTGTTTGGGACCTGTAAACATTGATGGTTGCAAAACAGAAAATGCAGTAAAGTCTGGAGTTATGAAATATATTTATTGAATAAATGCAAACAGATAAAGATTGATAACAAATCATGTGTAAACTATATGCTTCCATGTTTAAAACAATTCTGTTTACAATACATCATACTTTGTTAAAGCTTGTTTTATATTAGGAAACAACGGTTCAGTTGTAGACATCCATTGCAAATGTCTTTAATAACTCCATTGCATTTTTGAGTACTCCTTTTTTTGCGAAGTCAGATTTTAGGGAGACATCTTGGCTATCCTCATCATCAAATACACTATGAATTGAGTCCTCCTCATCAGCATTAGTCATGTTGGTACACCCTGAAGCCTGCACTCTCTGTACACTTCAGTCAATTAGACACACACTAGCAGCTGGGGTGTTGACAGGTTCTAGAGCAGTTACATGATATGAATTCCAGGATGGCCTGAGGTGCAGGAGAGCCAGTCTTCCACTTAATATCTAACTTGCCATCCTCTCCTGCTGTCCATTGACCCCTACACAAACGCATGAACTCGCACAGGAAAATGATTACAAACAAGAACACAGATTCTACTGTTGGCATCCACTTTTTCCAGAATGACTACTTCATTTCTGCAGACTGAGCAAAGCCAAGGTAGGTATATAAAGAGACTGGTGAACAATACATCATGGGAAGGTAGGACAGAGTAGGGGTGGGCAGTTCTATTTGAAAGGGTGGAGGGAAGAGTCAATCAGTAGTCCCCTGGAAGATTCCTGTGACTGTGATTAGTTAAAGCTTGCAAATTTCTGTAGTGGCTTGTGAAACCCATGTCTTGGTTGAGTCCATTGTTTCTTGTATCCATCAGGCTGATGGATTTTTGTTCCCAGTCACATCTTTTGAAGGTGTTGAGAAGGCTGCCTTTCAGGACTAGGATGCAGAGATCAGAAATGGAGTGGTCCTTCTCGGAAAAGTGAATGCCAACAGTAGAATCTGTGTTCTTGTCCATAATCATTTTCCTGTTAAAACGTTAACAGAAATGAGATGTTACCAACTGGAAAACTTTCAGAGAACATGGCTTCTTTTAAAATAATTTTATGGAAGTATTATAGCCATTGTTAACAATTTAGTATTCGACACTAACTAATAACACAGTCATAAAGTACCACGTTAACAATAAGAAATTATGAGACCACAGTGGATAAAAATTAATATTTTTTTTAAAAAAATCAGTATCACTGTTCTTCAATAAAACCGTGGAACTTTTTCTAATAACAATAAAAAAATATAGCACCTCCCACCATGGCACTTGGAGTGCTTTACATAGAACAATTTAACACAATGTTTAATCCTCACAACAACCCTTTGAGGTAGGTTAGGCTGAGAGAATATTTTGACTGGTCCAAGGTCACATAGTGAGTTTCTTGGTAAGGTGAGACTTGAACCCGGGGCCTTCTGTTCCAGGTATTGTGCACTTAGCCACTACACCACACTGGCCTTCTCTATCAAGAAGATGGTATTTTACAAGTTTATAATTTGTCTATGTTTGGTTGAACCTTTGGAGAACACTACCCAAAGAGTTGTTTCAGAAGTCTTGTTCTTCAAAAAATAAGTGGCTTCATCTACTTTTTCCTGTAGACACTTCAGATGGACACAAATTTGAGTTACGTGCCCAAGTCTATCGACTTTCTGTGAGTGTTTGGCACCAAATTTTCTTTTGTGCCCTTGAAAATCTGCCTCTTGGAGTCTAAAGCTCAACCTTAGATACTTTTTTTGCCCTTTCTCTAGCATTTCCTTGGTGAGTTACTATAAGTAATGGGCTCATGGAAAAAGAACAAGAGCCATGGATATTATGCAGCAAAAGGCAATGCTTAATAATGTCTTTGGATGTGAGGTATGATCAGTTACCTGCTTAGGGATTGTGCAGGTAAGTCTTGTCTTAGGTTCATTGTTTGATCTGTGATGGTTTGGGGAACAAGGTTCCCCTGTATGTGATTATTGTAGATTTATTTCTGTGATATAATGAAAAGTAACAACAATAGTCAAAGGGCAATCATTCTCTCTTTGCATTCTCTTAGAATAACTCTAATTCATGCAATAACATCTTTAAAGAGGGGAAACTTTCTCAATCATTTTCTCAACATTTTCTCAAACTTTCTCAACTTTCTCAGTCATTTTCTCAACTTTCTCAACTTTCTCAATCATTTTTGGAACCTTGATATTTCTGTTATTTATGTGTCTTTATTAGGTAATGCTTCATTCTTTTTAGTTTTTTATTCCAAATTGGATACTTAGGAAAGTTAAAAGTGTGACTTTCAAAAGAGAACAATAATTTTTATATTAATGGAGATTTTAATGAGATTGGTCTCCCAGGGCACTTTATTTTGAAAAGAGCGTAAAGTACAATTACATTGTTTTACTCAAGAATTAATAGAGAAGGGGACTTCTAATTGTGTCAGGTTTCTGTGAAAGAACAAGCTATAATAACTCTTTCACTTTAAGGCACGTCTTTCACTTGAGTCCTGACTCTAATGCACTGAAGCCAGTAGGAATTTTTCCATTGAATCCAGTTGGTTTTGGATCAGGCCTTTGATTTCTAATGTCCTGCATTCCATATTAAGGAAATTCATATTAAGGAAATCCATATTAAGGAAATTCAAATTCATCATAATGTGTCCTGTTTTACAAACCACTTCACATACTAGGATGATGGGGAAAAAATCTAATTAGTGATTAAAAACTAATAATTTTGTACCACAGAAGTATAGTCTGCTGAGAAATCCAAACTGAAATGTTGTGTCAGCCAAAGGTAGAAAGACTATATTGAAATGCAATTTTTTGGCTACGTTATTTCACTAGTTCATTAGCTCAAGATGCTGAAATGTTCGAGCAGCTCATAGTTTGATGGTGGCAATGTAAACCTGTGAGACTCTGAGATAGAAACATTTATATTATTTGGAGAGAGGGGATACCAGCTGTGACAGTATTTTTGATCCTGTTTAAGCAAATGTGTAAATCAGGAATGGAGAACCTTTTCCCTCCCTTGGGTCACTTTGAAAATTTAGTACAAGCTCCATGGGTGAGGGTACTTAAGAACTGTACTCGGGATGATGGAAGGAAAGAGAAGATCCAGGCCATGGATCTGTTCTCTGTCTTGGGTACATGACTCTGGATGTTTTTTGACAAGCGCCTCTCCACCCGTTACCCACTCATCATGCATGTTGAAGGGCTGCATTGGCGCCCTGCATGATGGGTGGGGAGGTGCTTGTCTAAAAACNCATTCGGGGGACCCCAAGGAGGGCACCCCTGTCTGACCGCAGGGGCCTATCCAGGACCCAGGGAATGAGGAAATCCTGTAGATAAGCGGGGCCCAAGCCAGATAGGGCTTTATAGGTCAAAAGGGCCCTGGAAGACTATGGGCAGCCAGTGCAGAGACCGGAGCACAGGTGTAATGTGCTCGCGGCAACCCATCCCCGTAAGGAGGTGGACCACCGCATTCTGCACCAACTGCACCTTCCAGACCGTCACCAAAGATAGCCCCCGTGCATTGCAGTAGTTCAGTCTTGAGGTGAATAATAATAATAAATATTTATTTATGTAGGCAAAGGCCATAGTATACATATTTACACATACACATAAAAAAGACTCACACAAAAAACAACCTACAATAACAATAGTTTGAAACAAAAACAAAAACTTATGCTGACAAAAGGAAATACAGTTGTACAATATTTCTCCTATCTGTTCCAGGTTCTACATAATACAATTTTAAAAACAAGATCCAGCAAAAATACAATTTTAACTCAACACTGATTAGCTCGGGGCGCACAAATCTCTATTCAATTATCCTTTTATAAAACTCCTTTTCCCGTATTTTCCCTTAAACCTGCAGCAAAATTTGCTGCTAGCATTACATCTAAAAATCAGCACAACCCACTCTAATATAATACGGTTTTCAACTGAGCCTCCTCTTAAGGCTTTTGAACACAAAAACCTATCCCTTAATACAAAAGCCTGTATCAGGAAATTTGCAATATCTTGTAAAAATTCAGAGGAGTTTAAGACATAATACAGTAAATTATGTTCAGTCCTCCCCGGGTATTTTTCCAGAAAATTAGCCAGGTACTGAATCCTGATAACTTCATACATCTTACAGACAAAAATTATATGCTGAGCTGTCTCTACTTCTGTATGGTCGAATGGGCACAATCTATCCTCATATTTTATTCCCTGTAGACAATCCTGCAGAACATTAGATGGTAGGGCATTTAACCGAGCACATAACATTAAATATCTCCCCTGTGCAGTACACTTCGATTTCAAATAGCTAGCAAGCTCTCCTGGGTTAGGCAGGTAGGCAATATAATCGTGCAAGTGCTGGGTCTGTCTCACCACAGCTATCTTGAGGTGATGAAAGCATGGATGATGGTGGCTAGGTCAGAGTCTGAGACATACAGCTGAAGCCGTCACACCAGATGTAATTAGCAGAATGCTCCCTTCGCCACAGCAGTCACCTGGGCATCCAAGCGGAGCCGTGAGTCAAGAAGCACCCCAGACTACAAACCCGAGGGACCAACGGAGGGCAGACCCCATCAATGATGGGTGCCACCACTCCCTCAGCTCCTCCCACCAACATCACCTTCGACTTGTCAGGATTCAGCTTCAGATGGCTTGCCCTCATCCAGTCCCCCACAGCCATCAGACACCGGGTAAGCACTGAGATTGCCGGACCTGGGTCAGCTGAAAAAGAGAGGCAAAGTTGGATGTCATCAGCCTGCTGAAGACACTGCACATCAAACCGTCGGACAACCTTGCCCAAAGGCTGCTGATACTCGTTGAACAGGAGAGCCTTGCGGGACTCCTCACGTGAGGCCCGGGGAGATGATGAACAATCACCCAGTATCACACGTTGAGTTCTCCTGGCCAGGAAGGAACAGAACCATTCAAGAACAGTCCACCCATCCTGGCACGATTGCATCAGTGGGCCACATTCAATAACTGGAAAGGGGCCCAATAAAAGTTACCCATGAGCTGTATTTGTGAGCCGCCCATAGGCTATGGGAAGGGTGGCATAAAAATTTGAATAAATAAATAAAAATATTTTGGCTCACAGGCCTGAGGTTCCCCACTTCAGGCAAAGACACTTTGTTTTTGAAAGAAAAGCTTACTTCCTGCATGGCTTTTTAAGTACTATTGAGCCATATTGGATATTTCTTTACATAGCACCTTTCCAGCCACTAACTCACGTGTCTCGGTTACGTTTGTTGACTTCAAACATGAATTTTGTCAGAGTGAACACACAGGTTTGAAGAACTCACAAGGGTGACCCATGGAGCAGCTGAAAACCTATTTTATTTATTTAAATGTATACCCCACCCTTCCCCTAAGTCTCAGGGCATCTTACAAAATAAGAATTGATAAAATAAATACACGGAAATATAAAAGTGTCCTAAAAACCTGTCCCCAACCCCTTTTCCCACCTGCCAAACACTTGACCAAAAAGAAGGGCCTTGCCTCCAGATTCTGCCTCTGGAAGATACTCAGACTGGGTTTTTAAATAAACCTTTAGGGGAAGGGAGTCCCACAGCACTGGGGCAGCAACTGAGAATACCTCTCTGTGTGCCTTCATTATATGAACCTGCCTCGCAGGTGGCACCTGCAAGAGGGCAGTCTCAGCTGACTGCTTATTCCATTGTGACCCATTGTTCCTGCGATCTCTCAGACACGTGGGGCCCAGGCCATTTAGGGCTTTATAGGTCAAATCCAGCACCTTCAATTGTGCCCAGAAAGCTATCAGGAGTCAATGCAGACTCTGAAGCACAGGTGTAATATGCTCACTGCACCCCACCCCTAAAAGGAGGTGGGCTGGCATGTTCTGCAACCACTGCAGTTTCCAAACAGTCGCCAAGGGCAGCCCCGTGTACAGCACATTGCAGTAGTCTAGACTTGTGGTTATAAAAGCATGGGTGACAGTTTCCAGGTCTGAATAAGAAAGAAAAGGTTGCAACCTCCTCACCAGATGGAATTGGTGAAAGTCACTTGTGGCTACTACTCTGCATCCTGATGTTCTTGGTGCAGCGAGAGATCCAAGAGTATTCACCGGCTGTGAGCCTTGGTGACCAGAGGAGTCTGGACTCCATCAACAGGAGTTGCAATCCCACCCCACCCCCAGTCACAAGGCTGCCCAGCCATTGTCATCTCAGTCTTGTCTGGATTCAGTTTCAGTTGGCTCACCCTCATCCGATCCCCAATGGCAGCCAGGTACTGGGTTAATGACTGAGACCATGGGACTTGGATCAGATGAAAAAGAGAAAGCAGAGCTGGGTTTCATCAGTATATTGATGACACCTCACACCAAACCTCTATATGATCTCGCTCAGCAGCCTCAGATACACATTGAACAGGATGGGTGATGAGATGAGTGTCATCTATGCTGATGACACTCAACTCTATCTCTCTACTCCTTCTCTCTCTCCCTCTGTTCAAGCTCGTCTCATCAACTGTCTCTCTGACATCTCTACCTGGATGTCTCAACGTCAACTCAAACTCAACATGGCTAAAACTGAACTCCTTATCTTCCCCCCTCATCCTTCCTCTCCTTCCTCACTGTCAATAACTATTGATGGAGTCACCATCCTGCCTGTCCCCCAAGCC
>QEPC01000763.1:855982-868907 GCA_003113815.1 Sphenodon punctatus | reverse complement strand
GGCTGTGGAACTCCCTTCCGGAGGAAGCTCGCCTGGCCCCAAGCCTTTTGACATTTCGGCGGAACTGTAAGACCTGGCTGTTTGCCCAGGCCTTTGGGAGGGAGGGGGGGGGTGATTTTTAATCCCCCACCTATATATTTATTTATGATTATACACTGCCCTGTTTTATTGATATTTTTATCTTTGTATTTTAAAATGTTTTAAAACTGTTTTTATTGTTGTTAACCGCCCCGAGCTGCATTGCAGGATGGGGCGGTATAAAAATCTATAAAATAAATAAATAAATAAAATAAATGCTCAAGAGCATTCCCATGCACACCTGCCAGGTCCCACAGTCATGTCAGCAATGCCTCGTGATCAACTGTATCAAAAACAACTGGAAGATTTGATATGATCAGCAGGGTACATTTTATTCTGTCAATCTCCAGGCGTAGATTGTCGACCATGGCCACAAGCACATTCTTGGTACACAATTAATGGGCCTTTTTACACACACCTTATAATTCTGGATTTTTCAATCTTCTGGGTTTAGAAGTCCACAAGTAAGTTCCGGATTCATTTTTCACACACACACTGCCCTGAGGCAGTTCCTGGATGCGTTCTTCACACAAACACTGCCCTGAGGCAGCCTACAGTAGCCGCATCTGAAGACGTGACAGGCTGCCATGGAAACCATGTGACCACAGCTACTTGGAGCAAAGCAGTTTGCCAGGAGAACTTTTTACACACACAAGTTCTGGGAGACGTTATACGCAGAAGTTCAAAGAGCTGGATGCTTAAGATCTGGGTGAGTGATTTAGACACACAGAAAGTTCAGGATGTAACAGCAAACATGCAGGAGAAACACCCAGTGTTTGGTCAATGTTGCCACCCTTCTGCAGACATGGCTATCATAGAGATATGGGATTTGGGATGTTGCTCTAGTTCCTGGAAAGGTGTTGGATGAAGGGTGGTGAATGATGATGGGGGTGAGTCTGAGATGCAAGGCTGGAATAAAGCACTACACGCACAGCCACGTGCATAGCACTTGGGGATAGCTCCCAGCTTATGCTGCCACCCAATGGCCTCCCCCTTTTGGGCATAGTCCATATGGCAGCATAAACACGGATCAGCATGAACGAGGGTTTGTTCAAACTGCTCCACCATGGGAGGACATCACAACTTGTACCACGGGGTTGATTTCTCCCTAGTTAACATAGTGCATATTGATTTATTTTATTTTATTCACATTTGTATCCCTCCCTCCACCAAGAGCTCAGGGCAGGTTACACTATATATATAATATATATATTTTAAAAAATTAAATAAAGAAAACCACCCCAAAAGCCAGGCCAAATGCCTGGTTCCGTCTAAACACCTGCTCTGATTTTGGCCCTGTCGGGAGGTGCAGCTTAGGACTGTGCATTGGGTAAAGGTCCATCAGCAGCTAGCCTCCCTCTCAGTGCTGCCCTAAGGCATACTGCAGCTGTTTCTTTGCTATATCCCTACTAAGCATGGGGGAGTGTGGGTGGATAAGTTCCACCTGTGTTCACTGAGCTGACCCACAGGACCATGTATTGACAGGAGATGTGGGGCTATGATCCCCCCCCCCCCCAATTTCCTTTATTCTGGCATTTCCTCTTGATATGTGCTGCTGCTGTTTTCTGATTTTCATTCCAGGATTCAATTTAATTTTCCATTCGAACTCTGTAGTTTTGCTCCAGATGTTCATCAAATAAATGCCAATAGTAATTAGATTGGTGACAAAATAAAGTCTATCTGCAATTTATTCATGGACCGAATTAAAGCCCAAGGTCCTTTCCTGTAAGCATTGTCACGCATACTTAATTTCCAACATAGGATTCATTTAATTGAAGTCGATGAGATTATGCACATACTTGTGCATAAGTGGTTACAGAACCAGCATCTAAATTTGCAAAACATAAATTCATTTTACGTAGTTGCTGCCATCCTCAGACCACTCTGAAGTAGTTCATTGATATCACTGGAGCTACTCTGGAGTAAGTGGCCGGAGGATTGCAGCCAATATGAATAACTTCAACCTTTTGATATTTTTATACTCCCTGTATATGCTGTGTACTTTCTCCCTTCATGAAATCAATGACACTGGCTCTCAGCACTGAGCTTCTCCCCATCTTTGAAGCTTATGAATTCTGCAACATTCTCCTTTGAAGCAAAGGTTGAAAAAAATCTATGAGGGCAATCCTGGATTTGAGCCATACAAGTTCTGCCGCTCCCCCTGCCCCCTCTCAGTTTTACTCTTAAATTTAAAGGAATTGAGGAATATCTTTGTGCTATAGTAGGCTCTGTATTTTTGTAGACCTTCACAGTTACCCTCATTAAGCAAATACAACAGACAACATGGAAGCCACAAAAAGAGATTTCTACCACTGTTAGCCTCACAAGTGTTAACCTTCAACTTTTCTGAGATTACAAATGCCTTTTTGGGTATGAAGATTCATTCATTTTGATGTCCGTCTGCAGCTGACCTCTCAAGGCCATTCTTGTGTGTGGTTTATGAGCTGTGCTGTTTTTAAAATAAGAAGCGGTGCTCTGGGAGGCACACATCCACTGTAACCTTGAGGAATGGACGGATGATTTCTTTCATATCCAGTTGGCTTCAACAATGAACTGTTTCAAGTGATTGCTTTTTTAGGGGTGTGCATGTCATTTTCGTTATTATAATAACGATAATGAAAATTGTCATTTTCATTATTATTGCAATAATGAAAACAACAAATAATAATAAAGAAAATAGAAACAAAAATGACATTTTGTTTTTGAAATAAAGGGAAAAACCTGAAAAATGTATTTCCAGCTATATCTTTTTTGTTTCTTATTATATTTTGATGAAACTTGAGCAGCTTATACCCTCCATGGAGGGCACTATATGTACCAAATTACGACATGATTAGATAAAGGGAACTAATTCTAGAAGCAATTGAGTGTTGTGATTTTATGAAAAGCTTCATACACATTCACAACTACAACTTCTTTATCATGCATCCACTTTGCATGAAACCTGTTAATACTACGTCTCTCCACAAGCTTAACACTCCTGCCAATTTTCAGAAAGATTGAATAAAGGGTACTGATGGTATAAGACATTAACTTGAATATACATTTCCAGCTGTAACATGTTTATATTCCGTCCTGTTTACAAGATATTTGGCAGGATTGTAGCACATACCTTCCCTGTCATCTCTGACAAACTACAGGACAATTTGATAAAGGGATCCAATTCTATAAGCAATTGATGTTGTCCCTGTGAAGCCCATTATTCAGATAAATAGCAGCACATTCAGTGCCAGTCAGAGGCAGTCACCCTGCATGGCAGGGGGAGAGAGATTGTAGGAGGGAGGTTGTGGAGCAACCCAAAAGACTGACAGACACGTTCACTGGCCAAACACATTACTGCATGCTTCTAGCTTTACAGGACCAATTGGTAGTGGCTTCGAGGCGGGCATAGTGGGCAGCCCTGAGACGAGCATAGAAGGGACATAACTGGGACTTTGGCCATAGCATCCCAGTAATCAGGAGACATAGGGTATTTTCAGACGTGACGGGGCCGGTATTGACCCCGTCACGGAATCACCCATTGATCTCCCGCTGGGATAAAAATGGCCATCAAACAGACGTGCTGGCTGATCCTGGCAGGGAATCGGGGGAAGGGGAGGGGCCGCACGGCTCAACGTGCGGCCGCAGAGCCCCGCTCCTCCGGCCACCGATCCTCCGGGAGACGGGCGGGTGCCGCGGCCAATGCGGCCACAGCGCCCACCGGCCCCCTTGGGGCATTGACCATTGCCCGGAATCTCGCTGCTGATTCCGAGCCATGGTCAGGGGATAGACGAGACGATCCCCTTGATCACGGGGTGGGGGTGGGGGGGAATCACATTCAACACACAAATGAAGATGGTCCGGCCAGGACCTCCGTTTGTGTGTTCAATGTGATTCCCCCCCGTGATTCATGGCAGGGAGCTTCCGTTCCCCCCAACAGCCGTGACGCGACCACGATCACCATGTGGGAATTCCCTGTGGTTGAGCGTGATCTCGTAATGTCTGAAAATACCCATAGTTTACACATCCAGGCAAAAGGTTGTTTGGTTGACATTTCTGCTGGCCAATTGGCATCACAAACAGATCTTATACCACAGTGACACGTAAGAGAATCCCTGGCATAGGCTCCTTCTCTGCATATTCTGTGCAGGCATATAAAATTGGGACCCTGTATCACATCTTTCTGATATTTGGCAGAGATAATCGTGAAGGTGTGATATAAAGCCATGCCAAATTTCATGTACACTGGTTGGACTGCAAAGATGTTACAGTCAGATATACATTTATAAGTTAATTTCTTATACCACCAGGACCCTTTATCCAATCCTTCTGAATGTTGGCAGAGATAGCAAATATGGGAAGGGGTGTACTTTCCAAGTTTCATCTACATTAAATGTGAGCAAAAGAAGTTACACCTAAGAATGTATATAAAGATGTTTGCAAAATAAAATAATTCAACTGCTTCTAAAATCAGATTCCTTTATCCAATCTTTTTGGAATTTGGTACACATAATGCCAACCATGGGAGGTATAAGCACTCCATGTTTCTGCCACATATAATGAAAAACAAAAACGTTACAGCCAAAAATGTGTTTTACATTGAAACCAATGGAAAACGAAAATGAAAGCAAAAACGAAAATGACAATTTGATATTTACAAAAACGAAAATGACAGATTTCAATAACGAAAATGAAAAATGAAAACAAAAATGACATGGGCCCCTGGTGCACACCTCTATTGTTTTTTGTTTGACCAGAACTGCATCACAATATTTTTTTCAAAAGGGCTACAATGGGCACAAATAACAATGGAGCATTGGTATTGATCTATAAGGCCCTTCACGGTCTTGGCCCCTCATACCTCAGGGACCGCCTCACCCTCCGCGCCCCAGAGCAGCTCCTTCGGTCTGCCGGGGGTGCCTTCCTGGAGGTTCCCCGTGTTAAGCGAGGGGCCACAATGGAGAGGGCATTCTCGGTGCCCAGGCCACGTCTTTGGAATTCTCTCCCGGAGGAAGCTCGCCTGGACCCAAGCTTCCTAACATTTCGGCGGGCTTGTAAAACCTGGCTGTTCGCCCAGGCCTTTGGGGAGGGTGGGAGGGTGGGTTAGGGTTTTTATTCTCCCTGCCCTTATTTTTTATTTTTCTTTATCCCTGGATATTTTAATTGTGATGTTTTTATGAAAGAAATGGTTTTATACATTTTAAGTGTACGTCGCCTCGGGATGCCGTAGGCATATGGGGTGACTCATAAATGTAAGAAAATAAATAAATAAATATTAAAATCATAAAATACAATATAAAATCAAGCAATAAATGGAGCTAAAACAACCACCCCCACCCAAACCTCCCTCCCACTACTCAACTCCCCCACCAAAAGCCTGGCGGTTCCATCAGGTCTTGCACTGTCATCGAAAGGAGGAAAGGTCTGAGACCAAATGAGCCACTACCAGAAGGGAGTTCCACAGCCTCGGAGTTGCCACTGATAATGCCCTCTCCATAGTTGCCACCTGAGAAACTCGGGGGACCTCAAGAAAGGTACCCCCGGTCAACCACAGGGGTCGATCCAGAATCCGGGGGTTGAGGTGGTCCCACAGATAAGTAGGGCCCAGACCCATAGGGCTTTATAGGTAAGAACTAGGGCTGAAACGAAGCCATTGGAATTATTCAGAAATCATCACATTTTGTGGTTAATTGCATGAAAGCAGCACTTTCCGAAGTTCAGGAATGCACAGCCGTTCTCCGGAAAACTTCAGAAAACTTCAGAAGCACCTGGGCCTGGCTGGGGAAGCTCCCAGAAGCTTCTGAAAACAGTGCCATAGCAGGGGGGATGGAAGGGGATAGTTGAGTCATGGGGTAAGGCAGATTTTGAATCAATTGGCTGGCCAAGCCAGATGACTAGTTTGATTGCTACAAGGCTGCAGCCAAAAGAATGAGAAGTACCAAAAAAACAAAACCAGCACGCACCTCCCAGAGCCATCCCATTCTCTGGTGAATTTGGCTGTGTGCTGCTACACTGCTAACTGTGAGTAATCGGCTGGGCTGGGGAGAGGGGGGTCTCCTGGCATAGCATAATATGGTTTGGCGTGGCCTGTCTGTGCATAGGGCCAATGCTGGGGCGTGGGGGTGGGGGGTTGCATGCCATGCTTTCAAAAAATAATAATTGGGTTCCACTAGGGGCATATTGCTTTCTGGCTACTGCTGCTTGTTTGGCTTGGCTTGGCAGTCAGACAGCAGTACCATGAGCCGCCCAGAGGGTTCTCTCTACCTGGCTCCAGGAGTTAAGTTCCCTCCATGCCAGGGTGCTCTGTGTGTGTGTGTGTGTGTGTGTGTGTGTAACCAATATGGTGTCTGCTCGACTGGTGACTGACTTTTGGTGTGCAGGGTCGCAGTTGCTTGCAGTCTGCATGGTTGATTCCAGTTGTCTTCTTTTACCAATGGTCCTCTGGCAGAGGCAGCATTCTAGGTTGGGTTTTTTTAAAAAATAAATAAATTATTGGGTGCTTCCAGGCCAGCTGAGGTGCTCAGTTTAATCAGCTTGGCAGTCAGACAGCAGCATATCTCTCATTAGATCACACAGTGCCCCGGCCTGCCCAGAGCGGGAAGCTCTCTAGTTGCTGCATGCGGCATATCAAATGAGATCACGTATGTTGCACGGCTGTGCCAGAGTGGCTAATGCATTGCAGATTATGGACCTCTAGCCTGGGCTGGGGCAAGGACAGGGGACCCAGTTGGGTCTGGCTTTGATTCCTTCTCTGTTAATGATGCAATTAAGAGTTTTTGGAAACTGTACAGGACAGAGGGTAATAAGCTCCCACAACCACGACAAGGTATGAGTCCATAAGGGGAGGATTTATTTCTTATAAATTATCCTACCCAACTATAACAAACACCTAACCTACATCTAATTCTATCTAACTACTGCTACCTTAACTAAAGTAATACTAAGAACTACCTACGTGACCTGACCTAACCTAACCCAAAGTCAGAGGAAATAGCGTCTGAGGGCAAAGACTGGAGGAACCCTCAGTCCTCGTTGATTTGTCTTGCAGACTCAGAGGAGGAGGCACTGACATTCACCACAGGAGCAGCAGACGACCCCTCACCAGGGTCCCCGGCAGGAGCAGGGGCAGGTATCCCTTGGGGAACCCTAGGATAGGGGAGAATCCTGGGTGGCAGTGCTGGTACTTGTGGGAGGTCTGGTGGTGGGGGCACCTGCATGCCAGCAGCCCGAGTGGCATCCAGCCACCAGGCTACACCCCGCTCCCCCCAATGTCCCAGGTCACAGTGCTGCTCCGCTTAAGGAGTCACGTGCCTGGGAAAGTTGGACCAGAGCTGCATGCCCAGACTCAATGGCACGATTCAGGTCATGGGACCTGGAAAGATGGCCACGGAGGGCAGAGGTGAGGTGCTGTTCTGTCTCCCACGCCACACCTCCCTGTTGCAGTGGGAGCACAGAGCGAAAGTGGTGACCATTCCCTGGGGCTGGGAGAAGTGGTCCCACACTGCAGACCTCAGTGCCTGCTGGTGCCGCCGCCATCGCCTGGCAGGCGCAGGCCCTGCCTCTGCCTCCACCACCACCTGGACCTCTGCCTCAGACTCCTCTACTGCCCTAGTCTCCTCCTCTGACATGTTGCTGCCTAGTTTAACCTAACCCTGACTATATATATAAAATAAAATATAGATACCCTACTCCTATATAATTTCTCTTCTATACTCTATATAATTTTCTCTTTTTTAAAGTTCCTCCTCAGCTCTTCCACTCCTTCCCTCTCCTTCCCACATCACAAAGAGACTGCTGCATTGCAGCCCCGTATAACCTGTATGTGGGCAGGGCGGCGGGAGCTGCAACAAATCCACTCCCTGTTACTATCTGTGTATAATTTGTTCTTACACCAGGGTCTGTACACCATCTCTGTACTGGTGAACAACAGCGCTGCATCTGCCAAGACCTCAGGCCTCTTTGCACCCTTTTGTGGAGGAACTACTATTGTTGGAATCAGGTGGTCCTGTGGGGTTGGGATCACTAAACATCTACTTTAAAAATGGTAAACATAATTTTTGTTAAACAAATTATTGTTTTCATTTGTTGGAATTTTACTTGCATGTCACAGTTTGCCTCTGACCAAATCTTTGATGGGAGTCCCTAACTGAATCCAGAGCCCCTTCTGGGGTTACACAATCATGGTGGGGTGAGTGCCATGTGAGGAACAGAGTGCCCTTATCTTGGATCCAGGGCCTAGATCCAGGTGAAGCAGTGGCTCTGTGGAACTAGCCACCATTAGGCAGCCCCGAGGCTGCCTGTTCAAGGCTCATGCTGTCTCTGACTACCTGTTGTTTAGACTGTAAGCCTATTGGGGCAGAAACGGTCATCTTATTATGTATATGTACGGTTCTTAACACATGGCCTTGAGATGGGGGGAGGGGACATGCGTGTGATTGTGGCTTTAAGGGACATTACCATAAAATGTAAGGCACATTACCATAATAATGAATAAGTACAATACCACCTCCTTGGGCCAATTACCATGATAAGTACAATGAATAAGTACAATACCACCTTCTTCTTGGATCAAGATTAGTTTCCCTTCTCTCATGTACCTCTCTTCATGCTGGCATCGTTCTTCTGTTGCTGTTACTATTTTATTAATAATGCAGATTTATTCTAAACAACATACAAAGTATTCAGAGGGTAATTTCAGACGTTACAAAAATGCCTTTCACCACAGGGGATCACAGGGGATCCCTTGTGGTGGCTTCATCATGGACTGGGATCGGAGAACGATCCCAGTCCGGGGTTCAGCGTGGCGGGCCTCTGGGCTCGTCACGTCTGAAAATACCCTAAGCCCCTGCAGAAATAATAGTAACCATAATAGATTAGTAACAACAACAATTTGAGGGACTGGAGGACTGCCTAGGGACTCTAGGTGCTTCAGTAAAATGAAATACTATAGCAGTTATTATTTCATTTGTGCCATAGGATAGCACTTAGAGGCTTCAACCAGGATCAGGACCCCATTACTCCAGGTGCAGTAAGACACAGTCCCTGCCATCAAGAGTCAACAAGCAAAAGACCTGATCCTGCAAAACTTTTAAGCATTTGAGTAGTGGGTGTGCTCACAGCAGGAATGTACATTTTGAGACCTCTCACTGCCTGGCTGGGATCAAATTCAGCTTGTATAGAATTAGGACTCAAGTTTTGGGATTGTAGTTAAATTAGAGAAACAAAAAACCTACGGTTTTACAAACTTAGTTAAGGCACATTCATACCAAGCAAACTTTAACAAANTGTGTGTGTGTGTGTGTGTGTGTGTGTGTAACCAATATGGTGTCTGCTCGACTGGTGACTGACTTTTGGTGTGCAGGGTCGCAGTTGCTTGCAGTCTGCATGGTTGATTCCAGTTGTCTTCTTTTACCAATGGTCCTCTGGCAGAGGCAGCATTCTAGGTTGGGTTTTTTTAAAAAATAAATAAATTATTGGGTGCTTCCAGGCCAGCTGAGGTGCTCAGTTTAATCAGCTTGGCAGTCAGACAGCAGCATATCTCTCATTAGATCACACAGTGCCCCGGCCTGCCCAGAGCGGGAAGCTCTCTAGTTGCTGCATGCGGCATATCAAATGAGATCACGTATGTTGCACGGCTGTGCCAGAGTGGCTAATGCATTGCAGATTATGGACCTCTAGCCTGGGCTGGGGCAAGGACAGGGGACCCAGTTGGGTCTGGCTTTGATTCCTTCTCTGTTAATGATGCAATTAAGAGTTTTTGGAAACTGTACAGGACAGAGGGTAATAAGCTCCCACAACCACGACAAGGTATGAGTCCATAAGGGGAGGATTTATTTCTTATAAATTATCCTACCCAACTATAACAAACACCTAACCTACATCTAATTCTATCTAACTACTGCTACCTTAACTAAAGTAATACTAAGAACTACCTACGTGACCTGACCTAACCTAACCCAAAGTCAGAGGAAATAGCGTCTGAGGGCAAAGACTGGAGGAACCCTCAGTCCTCGTTGATTTGTCTTGCAGACTCAGAGGAGGAGGCACTGACATTCACCACAGGAGCAGCAGACGACCCCTCACCAGGGTCCCCGGCAGGAGCAGGGGCAGGTATCCCTTGGGGAACCCTAGGATAGGGGAGAATCCTGGGTGGCAGTGCTGGTACTTGTGGGAGGTCTGGTGGTGGGGGCACCTGCATGCCAGCAGCCCGAGTGGCATCCAGCCACCAGGCTACACCCCGCTCCCCCCAATGTCCCAGGTCACAGTGCTGCTCCGCTTAAGGAGTCACGTGCCTGGGAAAGTTGGACCAGAGCTGCATGCCCAGACTCAATGGCACGATTCAGGTCATGGGACCTGGAAAGATGGCCACGGAGGGCAGAGGTGAGGTGCTGTTCTGTCTCCCACGCCACACCTCCCTGTTGCAGTGGGAGCACAGAGCGAAAGTGGTGACCATTCCCTGGGGCTGGGAGAAGTGGTCCCACACTGCAGACCTCAGTGCCTGCTGGTGCCGCCGCCATCGCCTGGCAGGCGCAGGCCCTGCCTCTGCCTCCACCACCACCTGGACCTCTGCCTCAGACTCCTCTACTGCCCTAGTCTCCTCCTCTGACATGTTGCTGCCTAGTTTAACCTAACCCTGACTATATATATAAAATAAAATATAGATACCCTACTCCTATATAATTTCTCTTCTATACTCTATATAATTTTCTCTTTTTTAAAGTTCCTCCTCAGCTCTTCCACTCCTTCCCTCTCCTTCCCACATCACAAAGAGACTGCTGCATTGCAGCCCCTTATAACCTGTATGTGGGCAGGGCGGCGGGAGCTGCAACAAATCCACTCCCTGTTACTATCTGTGTATAATTTGTTCTTACACCAGGGTCTGTACACCATCTCTGTACTGGTGAACAACAGCGCTGCATCTGCCAAGACCTCAGGCCTCTTTGCACCCTTTTGTGGAGGAACTACTATTGTTGGAATCAGGTGGTCCTGTGGGGTTGGGATCACTAAACATCTACTTTAAAAATGGTAAACATAATTTTTGTTAAACAAATTATTGTTTTCATTTGTTGGAATTTTACTTGCATGTCACAGTTTGCCTCTGACCAAATCTTTGATGGGAGTCCCTAACTGAATCCAGAGCCCCTTCTGGGGTTACACAATCATGGTGGGGTGAGTGCCATGTGAGGAACAGAGTGCCCTTATCTTGGATCCAGGGCCTAGATCCAGGTGAAGCAGTGGCTCTGTGGAACTAGCCACCATTAGGCAGCCCCGAGGCTGCCTGTTCAAGGCTCATGCTGTCTCTGACTACCTGTTGTTTAGACTGTAAGCCTATTGGGGCAGAAACGGTCATCTTATTATGTATATGTACGGTTCTTAACACATGGCCTTGAGATGGGGGGAGGGGACATGCGTGTGATTGTGGCTTTAAGGGACATTACCATAAAATGTAAGGCACATTACCATAATAATGAATAAGTACAATACCACCTCCTTGGGCCAATTACCATGATAAGTACAATGAATAAGTACAATACCACCTTCTTCTTGGATCAAGATTAGTTTCCCTTCTCTCATGTACCTCTCTTCATGCTGGCATCGTTCTTCTGTTGCTGTTACTATTTTATTAATAATGCAGATTTATTCTAAACAACATACAAAGTATTCAGAGGGTAATTTCAGACGTTACAAAAATGCCTTTCACCACAGGGGATCACAGGGGATCCCTTGTGGTGGCTTCATCATGGACTGGGATCGGAGAACGATCCCAGTCCGGGGTTCAGCGTGGCGGGCCTCTGGGCTCGTCACGTCTGAAAATACCCTAAGCCCCTGCAGAAATAATAGTAACCATAATAGATTAGTAACAACAACAATTTGAGGGACTGGAGGACTGCCTAGGGACTCTAGGTGCTTCAGTAAAATGAAATACTATAGCAGTTATTATTTCATTTGTGCCATAGGATAGCACTTAGAGGCTTCAACCAGGATCAGGACCCCATTACTCCAGGTGCAGTAAGACACAGTCCCTGCCATCAAGAGTCAACAAGCAAAAGACCTGATCCTGCAAAACTTTTAAGCATTTGAGTAGTGGGTGTGCTCACAGCAGGAATGTACATTTTGAGACCTCTCACTGCCTGGCTGGGATCAAATTCAGCTTGTATAGAATTAGGACTCAAGTTTTGGGATTGTAGTTAAATTAGAGAAACAAAAAACCTACGGTTTTACAAACTTAGTTAAGGCACATTCATACCAAGCAAACTTTAACAAACCTAGAAATTGTGTGTTAAGGCTCCTGCCTTAACTTCCACACCATGTAAGCAGTAAACATGTTGTATGGCTTCACATACTGTGCTCGCTTACAACTGAGGCTCCATGCACCCACACTTTGCCTTGGTCTTTCAGCTCCAATCCTCTTCCTTTGCAGGTTGGGGGCAGCACTAAAGCTGAGCAGAATGCTATGTAAGTGTTTAATAAGAATTTGGGCACACGTTGACATTAAATGCATGGAAAGGCAGTAAATTATTAAATTATATCTCATTAAGTGTTTCTGAAATAATACAATGGAGATGCATCTTTGGGAGTGGGGGAGGGGTGGGAAGATGATGTGGAATAACAAAGGCAGCAGGGAGAGATAGTGGAATGACAGGGAGGAGGATATAAAGATGAAGTACAGGAGAAAAGAACTTGATGGAATAATAGGAGGAATGACATAAGAAATTAGTAGAATCTTGAGATTGTTGGTGATGTAAAAGACTGGGAGGGGTGATAGAGTATGGGAAACACCACCATGGTTCTATTAAGCACCATAGGTACGTCCTTGTTGTTCTACTCTGTATTGCCCCGTGTTTTTCAACTCCTCTTCTGGGTGGTG
>QEPC01000763.1:828173-849426 GCA_003113815.1 Sphenodon punctatus | reverse complement strand
CTGTGTACTTATTAGATAATCCATTTAGTTCATAGCATTTAGAATAGTTAATAGCAGTTAGATTTAGTGTAGATAGATATATATATTAGATTTTTTAAAAAAACTATATAAAAACAAAAAAAACCAAATAAAAAACAAAAGAAAACCATATAAAACCCAATACAAAACCAAAAAACCATATAAAAAGCAAAAAAACACCCATAACAACATTTCCCGACCGGGCGAACGGCTGAACCGAACAGCCGAACGGCCTAACCGAACGGCCTGTTCGGACGACCGAACCGAACAGCCGAACCCGAACTCGGCAAACTAGCCGAACTGCTGAACCGAAAGGCCGAACTGAATGCAGCCGAACCGAACGCAGCCGAACCGAACGGCCGAACCCGAACCGCGATCTGTTTGCCCATCCCTACCGCCAGATTTTCAGCTTCTCTCCATTTCCTTTCCTGCCAACCAAATGCCACAAGGCACTGGCAAACATTCTATGACTTGTCAAGTGTTTGTGATTTCAATGAAGTGCCCTTGGAAGATGGTTCAGAAGATCCTTGGGCAGTGATGGAGGAAGATCCTGATTTAGCTGTAATGCTAAACATGTTAAAAGGAAATCACAAAGGTTAAGAATAATAAAACAAGGACTGATTCTGCAGCTTGTATTCAAGCAAAGCTTATATTGGTTTGAATTTTGCCAGTAGATGGAGAATGGCATGATTTATAATTTTAAAAAGGCTGTTAATGTAATGTTGTTAGTAAAGTCTGATCACAAAATCTTTTTCTAAGGCCCTTTTCACACGTGCGCCCCCCAACCTCCACCCCACATGTGTGCGGGTGGGCGGGCATCCATAGGAACGCCGCAGGTCACCACTGGCAGTGGGTGGGAGTGTGTGCGCATTACCACGCTTCACCTGCCTCCACCCATCACCTACGCACAGAGTAACGGGCTCCAATGCCGGTTGCTCCACGCATGGAGATGGGTGGAAGTGGGTGTGCGCCTGTGGGAATGGGCGCACACCCACCTCCACCTATTGCACACCCATCCCCACCCACCACCGCCTGTTTGAAAAGGGCCTTAGAGTTGTTTGCATTCTTAAGCCCAGATCTTAGAGAATGGCTCATCAACGAGGTCTTAGGGAAGGAAGGGAAAAGCAGGAAAGGAACACTAGAGTCAGAAGTAGAGATGGGAAATCGGGTTGAAAATTGGAACCGGATTCAACTGAATTGTATTTAAATTGGATTAAAATTGGAATTGGATTGTATTTTTTTCCAATTGACTTCAATAGGAAACTGGACCTATTCAGTTCAGTGAGTCATTCATCATTCTAAGCCACAATCCTAGAATGATGAATGGGTTGAAGAAAAGCCTAGCATATTACAATTACAGAGAGGGGAAAATGAGCAAGTGCACCGTTGAATTAATCCGATCCAATGAAAACCGTGTGGATTGGGAAAATCAGGTGGATCGGATTAATCCTATTCTAATTTTCCCATCCTTAGTCATGAGGGCTAAGGATCAAGGAGCTAGGGAGTCAGGGCCCATGGCAGCAAGGGGGACTAAGGAGCAAGAAACGAAGCATACAAGGGGGAAGACACCAGGAGCCAAGGGGTTAAGAACCAGAGGGGCCAGGCATAGGGGAAGCAGGAACCACAAACAAGAATCAAGGAAACAAGAAGGTAGGCGTGTGGTACAGAGGATCAAGATAAGGAGAGGCTGAAAGGCTGAGTGAGCAAGTGAGGAGTTGTTCCACCCATCTCCTGCTGAGCACAAGCATGCCCTATATAGTAGCTGGTTCCTAAACAGGGGCTGCTTGCCCAATGCCCATGCTACCTGGAGCAATGATTCTTCCAGCAGCAAATCTCCCGACTGGAAATTTTACATTTAACTCTGCATGTGGGTGTGGGGTTAAAAGCACCATTATCCAGGGCCTGCAGCTTTTTTTCTTACAAATGAAAGGACTAGGGATGGGCGAACGCGGTTCGGTAGTTCGGTGTTCGGCCCGAACTCGGCCTGTTCGGACAACCGAACCCGAACCCGAACGTGAACATACCGAATGGAACCGAACACCGAACGGTGAAATGGCGAACACACCGAACAGATCCGAACACAGAATGACAAAATGGCTGAACAGTTCATTAAGTTCGGATCGCGTTCGGTTGTGTTCGGGTGGCTAAAACATGGTCTGTCAGGTCACTGGAAGGCCAAATGTAGGGGAAAGTCATTTGACTCAGCTAGGAGCAGACTTCCAGGCACCAGGGGTGGAGGGTGGAGAGAGTGGCTTCGAGTAGCAGCCAGCCTGCCGAATCACCATCTCTTTTCGCCTCAGACCACTGGCTTGGCAGTCTGCAATTGGCCATGGGCTAGGCTGCACGGAGCCAATGGGGCTTGATTTGAGGCGGGCGCAGCAAGAAACAAAACTTTCTGCCTCCCCCATTCCCAATACCTTCTGAGCTAGTCACTGTTCCCAACAGCAGGCGTTTCAGAAGGCTCCTCTTCACCCAGCATTTTCCACTCCAGCTTCGCAATCCATTGCTGCCATCCTCCTCCTATTTCACCCATCAAACCCTCATCTACCCCCATATTCTCATTTATTTACATTAGGTTTGATAGATTTAGTTGTTGTTTTTTGTTTTTATCCCTCCCTGTGTTCAATCTTCCTTCCTCCCTCCCCCCTCCATTGAATATATTCCCTCCCCACTGATTCCCTTCCCTTCCCCTTTTTGATTCATTTAGAGTAGGATTATTATTAATTATAGAGCCTGTCTCTCTCTCCTCTCTCTTTCTCTCTGTCACACCTACACACACACACACACACACACACACACACCCACACACACAGACACACACAAACACAGAGGCCCTGCACCTCCTGAGATGTCTGTACATCTGTGTCACTATCGAGTTTCTCTTTGTAAACTGGGGACCTGACCTACCATCTGCAGAACTCCTGAAGTTTGTGTCTCTTGAGTTTTCACTCACGGGGAGGGCTGTGGAGAAGTACAAGCTGCCCCCCTCCCCAAAAGCCTACTCCTCTCTGCACCCACCCGCGGATGCCCGCTGAAGCTGGCTGCTGAAACTAACAGCCCCTCCGACCCCCACCTCCCGACGCCAGTACTGCCTGCTGCCGAGGAGCCTGTCTCTCTCTCCTCTCTCTTTCTCTCTGTCACACCTACACACACACACACACACACACACACACACACACACACACACACACAGGCCCTGCACCTCCTGGGGGGATTTCCGCTAGTTGAGACCCTGCTGCTGGCACAGCACATCTTTGGGTTCAGAACTACGGTACATGAGCTGGGAGGAGGTGCTGCTGGAAGGGATCGACAAGCTGTATGCGATTCTGCCACCTGCCAGCCAGAACTTCAGCAGCACAAAGGGATAAATAAAATATTGGACAGGTCAAATGAAGCTCGTAACAAGAAATACATTAAACTACTTTACTTTTATTATAAGAATGAACAATTCAACAATAAGTTTAACAAAGCAACAACAACAAAAACAACAACATTAAAGAAAACAAAACAAAACATGAAAATGAAACTTATTACAAAAACCTAAGAGTCTTTTTCTCTGCCACTGGGCCCCGGCCTATCCCCCGGGAATCGGTCCAAGGGCAGGAGAGGTTGCGGCACCTTGCAGGCCTCAGGGCCGGCGACTTCGTGCTCGCTCAGCACGCCATTGAGGACGCAGTAATCCAGGCCCTCCTTCATCGCCTCATGCCAACTGGAGAGCTCCTGGTGGTAGAGCTGCACGCGGCGGAGCTCGGCAGAGACATACTGGGCGTATGCCACCGCCTTCTGCTGCTCCGCCTGGACCGCCTGCAGCTCTTTCACCAGGGTCTTCTCCAGTTCGCTAGACGATTGATGCACCGCCTCCATATGGGCCAGGGTGCACCGCTGCATCCTGGCCCGAAGGGCCTTCACCTCTGCGTCCTCCAGGGGATCGGGGGTCTCCACGTCGGGGCTGGAGGGGGGTGGAGGGGAAGGGCCTGTATGCCGCCTTTTCTGGGTGGCCTTCCCCCCCTTCCTCTGGCGCTGAGGCTTGACCACGGGCAGTGCGGGCACGGGCACCACCTCAGAGTCCTCTGCGGCCTCGCCCGCCCGCATCACTCTCCTGCCGTGGGTCTTCTCCACGTGGCTGATGAGCCCCGACGTGGTCCCCTCCCTCTGCCGGCGGAATGATTTTTTGCAGATCTAAAAAGAGAAGAAAAAGAAAAGAACATAAGAAGGGTCATACTGTGTCAGACCAATGTCTGTCAACAAGCCCTGCCTGCATTCTGTCTCCACAAGTGGGTGGACTGGGTGGCCATCCAATCTCTCTCTGCAGGGGACTTCCATTCCTAACAGGTCATAGGGCAATTCATTCCCTGTTGTACCAGTCCCCGTGCCATACCTTGCATGTGGCGGTTGTGTCGCCCTTCTGATAAAACCTCCAGACATCCGACGATGGGCGCCGAATGTCTGGGGGTGTCGCTGGCGAGCTCTCCCTAGGGGTCTGACTCTGCCGACTCCGAGTCGTCCTCCTTGGCCTGGTCCTCCTGGCAGTAGGGCTGCTGAGGCTGGAATCCGATTCCTCTCTGAAATATGAACAAATAAGAACACCAAATAAATATCAGGCATTTATGATGATGGCTCTCTAGTCCTCCCTCCTCGGGGTGCTAGTACTAGGGATTGCAACTAGAAATTTAATTGTGTGCTATTCCTGCCCTCCGGGGATGCTCATGCTAGGAGGGAGTGCAACTAGGAACTGGAAGGCCCTGGCTGGCACGTGCAAACCAAACCCTGCCCTGCCCTCCTTGTGGTGCTTGGGATTACAACTAGGAAGGCCCTGGCTGGCATGTGCAAATCCTGCCCTCCTTGGGGTGCTAGGGATGGCGACAGGAGATAGAACCGTCATCGTAACCCTCATTCTCATCGTAACCAAGCCAAGCACGTGCACCTGAGACCTCGCATCTTCATGAATGTTAGACCCCTTGTCTGTCTCTCCCTCTGTTCCCCTTCCTATGTCTCTCAGATTGTAAGCCCTAGGGGCAGGGACCGTGTCTGTATTTTATTACTTTGTAAAGATGATGCCACGGGTACACTGCTGGCGCTATATAAATGTTTGTTAATTATAATAATAATAATAACAACAACAACAACCCTGGCTGGAGGAAAGAGCCTGCCCTTATTTGGGGGTGCATATGCATAGGGAATGGGATGGCAAGGCAACTGGAGAGTGGAACCCTTGCTAGCCTGGCACATGTTTGGGTGGGGGTGCTGCTCGTGCCAAAGCCCACCGCACTACAGTACCCTACCCTCCCTCACTGTTGCAGACATCCGCTGCCACCCGCTGATGCCCACTGTTTGTGCCCGACTGATGCCCACTGCCCACGCACCCACACGCACGCCAGTGAGCTCTCTCCAACAGATAGAGCCTTTCTTGTCCTCAAAGTAAAAATTTTTTTTACGAACCTGGCAGCAGCTCCAGAGCCCGCCGCTTCCTCCTCATCCGAGGAGTAAGCCACCAGTGGACTAGCAGCACCAGCTGCAGCAGTAACCCTAGCCGCCGCCGCCATAGCTGCCACCAGGGCAGCCGCCTCGGCCACCTCCTCCTCCTCGAGTGGCAGTGGCAGCACTGGCAAGTTGGCCCCCAGCCGGGGGATCCTCACCATAGCCGCCTTCATTTTTTCTTTTCTTTTTTTTAAAACAAGGATCTCTCTCTCACCCAACACACAAACCGAACCAAAACATACAGCCAGCCAATCCAACAAAGTCAAACACAGTCAAACACAGCCAAAAACACACCAACTGAGTCAAACACACACTCACTCGCCACACAGCTCCGCACGCACACGAATTTCCATTTTTTGGTGCTTCCGCTTTCGATTTCGGGCTCTCGCGCGATTTCAATGACCGAACGGCCGAACATGAACTCGCCGAACACGAACTCGGCGAACACGAATGCCCGAACACGAACGGCCGAACACGAACGGCCGAACACGAACCGTGGTCTGTTCGCCCATCCCTAGAAAGGACTGGATTTTGAGCCCTGTCATTCATAAGAAAAAAACCCACAGGACCCAGCTGATGATGCTTTTAACCCCGCGCCCACGTGCAGAGTTAAATGTAAGATTTCCAGCTGGGAGAATTGCCGCCAGGAGAACCGCTGTTTCAGGTAACATAGGCAAGCAGGAAGTTGAGAGCCAGAACTGGAGCAAATGGGAAACTGCTGGCAATGGACATGGCAACAGCTGAGAGGACACAGGAGGAGAAACTGGACTGAGGACAGGCCTGGGGCCACACTCCAAACCCCTGGGGCTGGAGGTTCAAGACCTGGGGGGCCTTACACCCCTTCTCAATGCTGATATTTATTGAGCAGCATACATGGCCTTCTCCCAGCAGGTACATACCATTCAGAGATGCCACCTGGAGCAGGGAGAACAGCAGGGAGAGCAGTTCTAGTTCCCCAGAGTTGGGAGGACATAGTTTCCCTGTTTAAAAAGTGTGTGTGTGTGTGTGTGGGGTGTTAAATGGCCTGTGATCACACTTGTCTTTTATGTTTGTGTTCTTAATACCACTCCCAAATCCTATGCCCACTGGGCTGCCTAAGAGTCCCTTTGCCTTTTACATAGATTTAATATATTTTTAAAGAAGTCTCCCAAACCCCACCTTACTTATGCTTCAAGGTACTTGCATAAAAGGTCAGCTAATGCAAGGAAGTTAGTAGCCAGTGAAATTATTGTATGAGCTTTTTGTAGTCTTGTAAAATGAATCATGGTGGACTTTTTTTACTAGTTTTTTAGCCATTTGCCTGGCCTTTTTAAAATTGTGGACACTGTGTGGAAGGTGAAGAGGAAAAGATAGTGTTGGCCAGTAGTTGAAAGAGTGGGACTGTGGGAATATGGACATTAAGGTAGGAATAATTTCCAGTCATATTAGTGTTTTAATTTGGGGAAAGAGTGAGGGCAAGGGACCTTTGATTGAATGTGTGTATGTGAATTCCCATATATATATATATATATATATATATACACATTTATTTTGTTTACAATCTTGACTTAGCGCTACAGAAGGGAGGTGTTTCTCATGCTAACAATCTCCTTTGCAAACATGTGATAAAGATAGAGTGATGCCTGAAAAGACAACCCTGCTTCCAAAAGGTGGGCTGCAAAGGCCATTGAAATATCTGCAATAAGCCCCATCTCGTGAAATTATCCTGTTTGTACTACCACTTAGGAAGCAACATCGTCTTTTCTGTGGTGTGTCTGTACAAATTGCATGACCAGTCACAGGGCACTGCTGAAAAATCCAAAGTGCCCTGTGCGGGGCGAGCTAAAAAGGTGTGTGGAAACAGGTGCATCCCCTGCCCGTATGAACTGGGGTGGCCACCCATGGCAGCAGACCGGTCCTCTGCTCATGGGCACTGTGGGCGGGGGGCATGGCTTTTGCAAGTCACAGGAACTGGCCACGAGTGCTGGGGAGCCCAGTTCCCTAGTGCCCACGGATAAGATTTGTCAATTTCAAGTGTGCTTCCCCTTCCCCATGGCAGGGGAGTGTGAGGCAGCTGCCATGGTAGCCATGCTGGGAGCCACCCGTTAGAATCCCACCACACTCACTCCACCGGAGTGGCTGCTCCGCAGCTGTGCCACTCAGTGGCTGTGGACCCCTTCTCCCCAGCCTTGCTTTTTTAAAACCACCCATAGATACAACCTTAATTATAGTCCCATTACTGTTCCACCATCATATTGTAAGCTGCCCTGACTGAGCTGCCTGCGGCGGAAAGGGCAGGGTAGTAAGTTTAAATAAATAAATAAATAAATAAATAAAATCATACTATATATCTGTATTATTTGTCATCTATATTCTAACATTCTAACAGATGTAGGATCGTGGGGAGAACATTTCTGACAGAAGTACATTATTAGTCTGTGTAATAAAACATTTTTTTTTTTAGTTTTCAACTGTTTATTTTGAAATTTCACCTTTTTTGTACATTCATTTTTACAACAATAAGGTAACAAAAAGAATATCATCATGTTAGGTACAACTGTCACCAATGTCCCATCTAATTATGTTCTTGTGAAGCTCTTTCCTTGGTCAAGCCGCTCTCCACCTCCTCCCAGTAACCGTCCAACTCTTTCTTATATCTTGTTTAAGTAGAAACCTGTCCTGGATATAGACAGCTCATTTGCTGTGTTCAAAATCGAATTGTTTCCTGTATTCCTCTCTTTCCATCTTCTCTCCTTCTAGCACGTTATTAATTGGGGCCCACGTTTTCTTGAAGTTTTGGGCTTTATCATGCAGACTATGGTGTAGCTTCTCCATTGTAAACATGAACCACAACCTATTGACCCATTCTACCATTGAGATCTCCTCGGCTCCCTTCCAATGCCTGGCAATTATATTTAGCGCAGCTAGAACCATCACCTTACAGGACCCTTGGTAAGACTGCTTATTCCTTATTTCCGGGTAAAGACCCAGCAGTGCTGTCTGGTTTAAATGGGATTAACTCTCCTGCTACCTTATTCATCATTTTCCACACCCTGCCCCAGAAGACCTGCACCGTGCTGCAGTCCCACCAGCAGTGTCTGTAGTCACTTCTTGCCCCGCAACCTCTCCAGCAAAGACCTTTCTCATCAGGGATTCCATGACTGAGGCCGTTTTCAGACGAGCATGGCGGCGCCCGTGCTCGTTTCTCAAAAAAGTCGGCAGCCTGTTCCACACGTGACGCTGCTACCGAATATGCGCATGCGCGGGCGATGCACATCCATTTCCGGGCGCGAACTGACCGGGTTGGCGATCGAGGCTGGTCATACGCGGCCGGAAATGGAAGCGCATCGCCCGCACATGCGCGTATTCGGCGACAGCGTCACGTGTGGAACAGGCTGCCGGCTTTTTTTAAAACAAGCGCGGGCGCCGCCGCGCTCATCTAAAAACAGCCTGAGTCTTGTCGGGGTCAAGTAAAATCTTAGAACCAGCTTAATCTGGGTTTCCTTTATCTCTAGTGAGTGTGCGCATGTATTCATACGCTGCCAGATCCTTTTCTTTTCCTTTTCCCCTATCTCAATCTTTAGATCTTTACTCCAGTTTTTTAGGTATGCTGTTGAGTTGTCATATAATAGATTCTTAAGTTCCTTATATATCTTCCCTACTCTCCCTGCTGTTTTAGTCTGCTTGAAAAGTATTTCCTCTAGTTTAAAAGACTCCCTGCTAAAGCTTTCTTTTATTGTGGACATGTTCCAAAATGTTGCAATTGTAAGTATTGAAAGGGGTCCACTCTAACTTGGAGTAGTTTAATAAAACATTTTTTGAAGTAAAATACTAAAAAAAAACACAACCTCTTTAAAGACATCATAACGAGTGATGAGTAAAATTTGAAAAATCTGACTTGGAGTTAATTTTGGATAAATTCAGATGTTTTCCCAACCTTTTTGTTTCTGCAAGGTCTGTCTGAAAATCTTGCAAGAACAGTTTGTCTTATTAGAAAGGGGGATTTCTAGCTTATCTGCTTCCAGCTGGAAGTTCTGCAAGGAAGTTGTCCAAGTATTTCAGAGCTTTAAAAAACTGAAGCAAAACAAAAGTTTGATTAGAACCTCATAGACTATTTGGAGAAAATATGACTGTTGATTTAAGGGGGTTATTAATTTACTCACCCCTTCCTAATTATATGCATATTCATAAAACACATTCCTTTTGCTTACTGCCCTCCTTACCATTTGAATTTCACTTGCTTGCTTCAAGAACGTTTCATAGTACCAATTCTGAACATTTTACCCCCTCAATGCAGTTATTTTTGTGTATGGGAATTTTATAATACTCCTTTCTTTTAGCCATCATTTTAATTCCTTTCTCTCTCCTTCTCTTACTCCCATGCATGATAAAATCACTTTTAATGTTTCCTGGCACTACAAAGCTCTTCTCTTTTAACAGATTTTATAAAATGTTCTTAAAATTGACAGTGCACTTTGTAATTCATCATTAGTGAGTGTTATCTGGAGCCTCCTGAGGCTGATGAAAAGATCTGGTTTTAATAATAACCTAACATAATCTTACTGAAAACTATTTAACTTTTGGAAAGAACCACAAAAAGTGCTAGAGGTACAAGATGAGCTAAGAGTTTTTCTGAATCTGATTTCATTGGAGTTCTGCATCCCAGGCTCAGACAACTCAGGTTTAAAGACAAAGTTGTGTCAACACCAATGGATGTAATGGTCAGTGGTATGTGCCATGTGACAAACAAGCTTTTGCACATTACAGATTTGTTTGGAGTTTTTTGCTGCAAGATCGTATACCCCCAGGGTATGGAACAGAGAGAGTTGTACTGTACCATGAGTACTTTGTTGATTTCTTTTATGACATAATGAAACTGACCTACTCCTAATGCTCTGCTTTGATGGTGTTCCTGTCATGTCGTATTTGGGGTTAGTCCAAGACAGTTTTACACAAGTAAAATTTTACTTTCTCCATATGTGTTTGACACATAAACTGGCATAGTTATTTAGCTACTTTTATTTATTTTATTTATTTATTTACATCTTTACCCTGACCTACTCCAAAGCCTCTGCGGCTTACAATATCCAAAATATAAAATATAATAAAATACACCAAAATCCTGTAAAATCCTAACATCATCCCACCCACCCACCTCACCCTTTATCCCTGCCTGCCACCTACCAATCCTCCTCCCCAAACTCCTCAAACCCAATCCCACACAACCCTATTCCTGCCTGGTCAAACAAAAAGGTCTTACATCTCCTCCAGAAGATGAAGAGGCTTGGGCTTCCAAGGGGAGGAAGCTTCATAACTGTGGGGCAGCAACTAAGAACGCCTCCCTTTTTGCCCTTGTAGGAAATTCATGGACAGCTGGAGCTCATGAGAGGCCACCCTTGGCTGACCTCAGAGGCCACTCCAGGACATAGGGGAAGAGGCAGTCTTTCAGATACCTGGGGCCCAAGTGTCTGGAGCCACCGGCGCTTCCGACCCCTGGGGAAGCGGGGATACGGCCGGCGGCGCTCCGGAGACAAGGAGAGGGCGTCAGGATGTGGCACCGCGCATAAGGAGGCAGGGCAATTCCCATCAAGTCAGGAATCAGCTGTGGAGGCTGGGGATGGCACGCAGACACTGCTGCCGCCGCAGGCAGGGGGTGCGACTTCCCCCGGTGTGCTGCGACGCTCCACATGCCTGCGTGCTAAGCAGGGCAGGGCTACAGAGTTATAGGAAGGGCCGAATGTCTCCAGCGTTGCCGGTGATCAGCAGCGCTGTGAGACTGGCCCCTTTCTGTGTGGATTATCGTGTTGTTCCAAGGCAATATCGTTTGACTGTGCGTGACTGAGGAGAGTGTCTGGTGAGTGCTTGCGTGAATACTTGGGGTAGAGTGATTGTGAACGTGACTTGTAGTGTGTAGCATAAGAACCCCACTCCTTCCCCCTCTCCTTAGTGCTGGTCCCCCTTCCGCCCCGTGTAACCTGCATAGAGTGACTGTGATTCCCCCCTCCTCCTTGTCCCATCCCGTGGGGCTTCCCCTCCTTCCCTGCACTCAACCCCCTCACGCTGTTTTCCCCCTTTCACAGTGTGGGTGCAAGTGGCGGTGCAGGTGTTTGGGTTACAGTGTGTGTAGCGGAGGAAAGCCACTCTGAGCGTTGTTGTCTCCCACATCCCCAATGATGATCTGGCCTCATTCCATTTAGGAACCTTTGGGCCATATAAGAACCTGAGGGGTTGTTTTTCCTCCCATTGCGAGTGGCACCTCCAGGAGTGCTTGGGGGTGTGGTTGTATTGTGTGAGGCCCTCGAGTGTCTGGGTCCACTCTTCCCCTTTACCTCCCCCTACCCAACACCAAGGCCTTTATAGGTTAAAACCAGCACCTTGAATTGTGCCCGAAAAGCTATTGGCAGCCAGTGCAGTCTCTGGAGCACTGAAGTAACTAGTCTAAGAATTTAGAAGTGTAAATATTTCAGAGCCTGAGCCTGTAATCCTCAAACCATTTACTCCAGAGTTGGGTGGTTTGATTATTGCAGCTAATGTATGTAACTCTGTTGATCTCGGTGGAGCTACCCCCACTCCCATTTACACTGATTTTATTGATTGACAGATCATTCCTCTTTTCCTTAGAGAAGGGTCATCAAATAAAATGTACCACATCCATGATATTTTTAACCAGTGGTACCCAATTTGTGACTCTAGCCTTTTTCACACGGGTCTCCCGTCCCCCCCCCCCCCAACGTGTGTGGTGGTGGGGTCCCCATGCGAATGCCACGGCAGGTGCGGCGGGGATGGGTGGATGCCCGTAGGAATGGTGCCCATGGTGGGTAGGGGTGCGTGTTCGCTCCTGTGCTCCACCCACCTCCACCCATCACCCACACACGGAGCAGCAGGCTCCACTGCTGGTTGCTCCATGTGTGGAGATGAGTGGAGATGGGTGTGCGCCCATAGGAATGGGTGCACACTCACCTCCACCCAGCGCAGGTGCACACCCATCCCCCCACCCACTGTGGCCCTTTTAAAAAGGGCCTCTGTTTTGAGACTTAAATATAATCCTGGGATCTTAGACTGCAACAAAGACACGAAGTATATCAAATATAATTTATTCTGATGTTTCAGTAACTTTGGAATTTTGGTTACTTTGATTTGGTCATTGTTCATGCATAATAGTGATAATAGTGGGGGTGGGAGGGAGTTCTTCATTTTGGCTAAATGAAGTAACTGCAATAGCTATATGACAGAGCTGAAATAAATTAAGTAACCAAACCAGAACAACTGAAATGGCTACCTGATGGAACCAGGTAGTAGTTAACTGGTGAAATGGCTACCTGATGGAATAGTAGTTAACATCCACTTTGGCAGACCCAAATCTAATAGGATGAATTCAACAGATATATTCATTTTAGAGGATTAATTTCAGCTCTACTTTGCTTTGTAGGAAATGCCAGTGGGAAGGAGGAGAGTGAGGGAGTGGCCAGTAAGAGGCAAGGAAATTAGCAGCTCTATGAATCCATTGCTGCAAGATGAGGCAAGCATAAATTAAACATATGGTGAATATGGAAGGGTGAAAGGTGTTGAACCCTGAGGGAGAGTTAAGTGAGAAGAGGAGTGGGCTGGGGAAAAACATTCCTGCTTTATCCTGTTGATGGACTGTAATTTGATTGGTAATAGACATGGGAGTTGAGTAAAAAAATAATTAAAAAATCCCAAAACTGTGATGGTGCTGTTAAATGCGAGATCGGAGGCTAATAAAGCGACAACAGACCAGGAAACAATCCTGGACCATGCTGCCGATCTCGTATGTATCACGGAAACCTGGCTGGACAATGAATCGGGGCCTATTCTGGCTGATCTTGTTCCAGCTGGGTATTCCATGCAGCACCAGCTGGAGGGACTGGGGGGGAGGGCAGTGTAGCTATGATTTTTAAGGAGGGATGGTCTGTGAGGAGGTATCCGGTGCAATTCATATTGGGTACCGAAGGTCTTGTCTTTGATTTGGCAGGGGACAGTTTGGGAGTACTGCTGGTATACTGTGCTCCTACCTGTGCAGCGGCCTCTATGCATGGTCTGGCAGAGATGTCGGGGGTGGTGTTGTGGTCCCCAAAGACAATAGTCTTGGGGGACCTTAACATTCATGCTGACGCCGCCCTTGGGGGAGCTGAGCATGAGTTCATGGCTGCCATGGCAACCATGGGTCTGTCCCAGATGGTTATCAGCCCGACACATCAGGGAGGACCCACCTTGGACCTTGTGTTTTGCACCGACCTTTAGGCAGGTGTTCTGTTAATGTGGGAGATATCAGCTGTGCCCTTGTCATGGATGGACCATTCCCTCCTGCAGACCTTGCTCCTAGCACACATATGCCCCTGGAAGGGTGTTGAGCCGATTCGGATGGTTCGCCCCTGGAGGATGATGTAACCGGAATGGTTCCGGAATGCTCTGGGGGAAACACCCTCTGACCTTGTTGACCATCTCATCGATGACCTCGTTGTGCTTTGCTGATGGAGGTCATTGATCAGACGACTCCTAGGCATCTGCTGCCGAGGTGGCAGTTCCGCAGACCTCCTTGGTTTTCTGAGGAGTTGCGGTTGCTGAAATGAGATGGGCGGCGGTTGGAGCAACGGTGGCATCGTTCACGTGCTGAAGCCAATAGATTGCAGCATAGAGCCAGTTTACAAGCCTATGCCATGACTATGTGGGCAGCAAAGTGTTCTTGGCTGCCCTCATACCGTCTGCAAAATCCCATCCAGCAGAGCTGTTCTGGGTAGTGTGGGGGCTAGTCAGTCCAGCCTCCCTCAATCTTGGAGTGGAGTCATCTATTGCCCACTGTGACATGTTTGTGGATTATTTTGTGGACAAAATTGCTTGTATTCACCATGATTTCGATTCAGCATTTATTACACTAGGGGAACCAGAGGTTATGGAAGCCCTTTCATGTTCAGTTTTCTGTGATCAGTTTCAGTCAGTGACGCCCGCCGATGCGGTGGATGTTCTTGGGGTGCTAAGGGCCACTTCTTGTGAATTAGACCCCTGCCCATCCTGGCTGGTTAAGATTTGCCGGGAGACAATGGGGCTGCTGCTGGCTGGGGTGGTCAACATCTCCCAGCGGGAGGGCAGAGTGCCAGGCTGTCTCAATGAGGCAGTGGTGCGGCCTCTGCTCAAGAAACCATTGTTTGACTCTGACTCCCCTGCCAGCTATCGGCCTGTCTCTAACCTTCCCTTTTTAGGGAAGGTTATTGAATGGGTAGTGGCTTGGCAGCTGCAGGGGCATCTTGATCACATCAGTTTTCTTGATCCCTCTCAGTCTGGCTTTCATCCTGGTTATGGCACAGAGACTGCGCTTGTGACTTTGGTAGATACCTGTGCCGAGATATGGATTGGGGTTGTTTGACCCTGATGATCCAGTTAGATCTGTCAGCTGCGTTTGATACCGTTGATCATGAGATGTTGGTGACACGCCTGCGGGACTGTGCAGGAATTGGTGGAACTGTTCTTGAATGGTTCCGCTTGTCCCTGACCAGAAGAACCCAGTGGGTGGTTCTCGGGGACTGTTTTTCCTCATACCGAGACCTTTCGTGTGGAGTTCCTCAGGGTTGTGTTCTGTCCCCTCTCCTGTTCAACATGTATATGCAGCCGCTCAGCAAGGTGATTAGGGGGTTCAGTGTATGGTGTCATCAATATGCTGATGACACCCAACTGTTCCTCTCTTTTTCAACAGACCCAGGCCCGGCAGTCTTGGTGCTTACTCGGTGCCTGACGGCTGTGAGGGATTGGATGAGGGCTAATCGACTGCGGATGAATCCTGACAAGACGGAGGTGATGTGTCATGTATTTTCAATTATAAACCTAAGATATTATGGCTATCTGTGTTTAAATGTATTAACTTAGAGTCTTTATATGTTAAATTTCTGTTTTAATGTAAGCTAAATTGTGACTTACATCATAGATTTTTTAGAATCAGCTTTTGTGAATAGCTAGGCCCATAAAAAGCACATTCCTTTGTGTTTTTTCTAAACTTCCCAAATGACATTTGGCTGTTACTAGGGAGACCACCAAATGGATGAGCCATAAAACAAGCTATCTGAAACTTTCCCTCTGGTCTAAGCTAAGGCCCAAAAGAGGCCCATTCCTGTTCTGACTTCTTTTGATTTACTTAAGATTTTCTCCTAGCCTAGGAGTCTGGAGTGTTATCTCTAGGTGTCTTAATTGACAGATAGTTCTATTCATAAGATATCTCCTAGACTGGAGAGGATTATCTTGTTAGTTCTTTCCAGCCAACATATTTATTAAATTTATGGTTGAGATAAATATTGAAAGGTCTGGATTTTCTCTCTGTTATCTGACAATTATCTCTGATAAAAAAAATACAAAGCCTCTCTTCATTTCAGAGCTAGAGGAAAGTCAAAACTTTTATTGGTCTCTTTACAAGAGCCATTTAGAATCCAGTGTATCTTCTTATTGACTGACGTGTATCTGGTGTCAGCGTGACAGCCTAAGGATAGAAACTCCCCTAGTATTCCATCCTTTAAAAGGAAAGACACAAAGAGATGATTTTCAGACTGAAATCCTAAATATTATTGGGTTTCTTTCTCAATCAACATCTTTATGGCAAAGGGATGGATCTGGACTGTATGTAAGATATAATTTCTTGATATCTTTGAGCCAATGAATTGTGCAAATGTTAAGCTTTTACAAGTTTTTTCTTAAGATAGAAATGTTTTAAGATCAAGTAACTTTGATTGGCCATCATACCATTCAATCTAAGATACTGATGCTTTCTATTTATATTTAAGTAAACTTTGCATATATTTTTATAATTCAAAAGTCTCATGTTCCCTTATTATAAATGTATTGTCGTTTACAATACTTCCTTTGTTAGCCAGCCTTCAAAGTAAGTGTAAAACTCAATTTATATATTTAGGAGAGAAAGGTCTAATTCAGTATGTCTAGTGCAACTGAGCAACTAAGCCTTTTTTTCCTGCTTATAAAAGAGTGACAGAAATGTGACAGATGTTAGTGAGTAAGGTGATGGAATTGGTGGCCCCCATCATTGATGGGATCTGTCCTCCATTGACCTTCCAGGTACAGAGTCTAGGGGTGCTCCTCGATGCACAGGTCCACCTGGATCTGCAGGTGGAGGCTGTGGGGAGGAGTGCTTCTGCCAGTTGCATCTGGTGCGACAGCTTCGGCCGTTTGTTTTGGACTCTGACCTGGGCACAGTCATCCATGCTTTCATCACCTCTCGACTTGACTACTGTAACACGCTCTACGTGGGGCTACCCATGGTGACGGCTTGGAAATTGCAGCTGGTGCAGAATGCGGCGTCCTGTCTCCTAGTGGGACTGGACTGCTGGGAGCATATTGCACCAGTGCTCTGCTCTCTGCACTGGCTGCCGGTGGTTTTCCGGGCCCAATTCAAGGTGGTGTTTTTAATCTATAAAGCCCTAAACGGTCTGGGCCCTGCCTGTCTGCGAGACCGCCTCACTCCCTGTGCCCTGGAACAGCCCCTGCGGTCATCCGGGGATGCCCTGCTCGAGGTCCCCCAGGTTTCTCGGGTGGCCACGCAGGACAGTGCATTCTCAGTGGCCGTGCCTATGGAACTCTCTTCTGGTGGGGGCCTGGCTGGCCCCAGACCTCCCCTCTTTTTGGAAAAGTTGCAAGACCTGGCTGTTTCGCCAGGCGTTTGGCGGGGGAGAGAGGTGATGGGTTGGGGTGGGAGGGATAGAGGGTGGATGTTTTATTTGTTTCCTCCTTTTAATATGTTTTAATTGTTTTTATTGTTGTAAGCCACCCCGAGCTGCCTGAGGCAGGAGGGGCAGGGTAATAAGTTTTTGAAATAAATAAATAAATAAATAAATAAATAAATAACCCAAACTATTCTGGAGTGAGCTGTGCATGCATTCCAGGAGAATGAGATTGTAGGTTCTCCTACATCAGGTTAGATATATCTATAGCGAATGCTTTTGGATGCGGCTCATAATTCTGTTAGTTGTGTTGGTATTTCACCCAAACCTAAGCGTGTACCATAAACGGCCATGTGCAAAGCTCCTAAAGCAAATGAACAAAAGAAACACCAAACGTAAATCAGCAGTAGTGGTTAATAACATTGTTGCCTTTTTTCTGGGTTGTAGTTGAATTTAAGGAGATCTCAAAATGGGTGAGAAATTGGTGGCAATTTAGTGAAACTGATCATGGTATTTTGTTTGCTGAACAGGAACAAACTTCACACAGGCATATCACTTTTGTAGAATGATTTACAGAGAAGGTATCCCAGCACCTATCTTCTTGCTCTGCTTCTGTCAGGTAATCTACACTAGGGGTGTACATTTCATTTTTGTAATTATAATTACAAAAATGAAATTGGCCATTTTGTTGTAATTACGATTACAAAAATTAATTTAGTAATTTAGGAATAGTAATGAAATTTCAGAGTTCATAATTATTTTGTTATTTTTGACTGTGGGATACATACCTTAGGCTGTAACGTTTCTTGTTTTGCATACAATTTTAATATATTTGGTCAGAGTGTACCAAAGGAACACTCCTACCAAATTTCAGAAAAATTGGATGTAGGGTCCAGATTTTACAAGCATTGTGGTACTGTTTAATGCATTTATGGTGGTAACTTGCTTCCCTTCTGCCAATATAATTTGGATCCAATTTGGATGTAGAATACCCCTAACATAAGGAATCATATGTACCAAGTATCAGAAAGATTAGATAACAGCTTCAGATTCTATAAGCAATTAATATTTTGTAGTTTGTGCACACATTTCCAGCTGTAGAACCTTTGTTTTCCATCCAATATGTATAAAACTTAGACTTGCTGTACGTCTCATGTAAGGGATCATCCATGCCAAATTTCAGAAAGATTGGATAAAGGGACCCAATTGTATAAGCAATTTAATGTTTGTGACTTTAGCAGAAGTCGTGCAAATACAAGTCCTGAAACTTTGGGGGCAAAAACGAAAATTTCCGAACATAAGAGGGACTTCAGGCAGCAAGGAAGGGGGAAGCATCCCAGAAATCAAGAGACATGATTGATACATTAGGCTGATGACCCGGCATCTCAAACACATCCTGCAGCACTGTGACAGAGGACGTCAGAGAATCTCTTATTGGCTCTTTCCTAAGCAGATGCTTCCAACTTCCTAGTAACAAGCAAGGGGCCTGGACATAGGCACAACACAGAATGAGGATACATGATTGACATTCTGCTGGCCAATTGGCATCACGACCCCCTCTTGTACCACGACCCCCTCTTCAGGTAACAAACACTGTGACAAACATAAGAGAATCTCTGGTATAGGCTCATTCTCTGGAGATGCTTCCCAGGATTCCAACTTGCCAGTACCCAATAACTGAAATCAAGGAGACTTGGGGGTGGGCACTGGAGTGGAGAGCAAATATAAAGCTTCTGCCAAGCTGCACAGCCCCCACCATGGATAGATCGTGTGTGTGTCTCATAGGCTTGCTCAGTGCTCTCTTTGGGACTGACTGTGCTACTGTAGTCTTCAGCCCTCACTGCAAGTGCTCAAAAAATCATAACTCTGCAGCTACTCTCCCACACATATGCCTCCACACATTTTGGGGTGCCAATGACTGAAGCTTGTGCCAGTGCCAATGCCTATGGCACCTGCTCCTCCTCTGCTCTGCCCACCTACTCCTGTCTTCTTCACTCTGTACAAATGCTCCAAAAATTGGATGTTCGCATCTAGTAAAACCTCTATAGTTTAAACAGAAGCAACACCTGCAAGTGACATAAGGACATTTACAAATTGTGTTAAAATTACAAAACTGATATTGCTTATAAAATTTGGACCCTTTATCCAATCCTTCTGACATTTTGCAGGGATGCTCCCTTGAGTGAGAGAAACACCCTGTCCAAAGGTAATCCAAATTGGATGGAAAACAAAGATGCTACACCTGGAAATGTGTGTACAAACCGTGAAATGACTAAATTGCTAATAAAATCAGTACCCTTTTCCAATCTTCCTGAACATTAGCAGGGATGATCCCTTTCAGGACTGGTACAAGGAGTATAAATTTCACCCAAATTGTATGGAAAACAAAGAAGTTACAGCTGCAAACGTGTGCATAAACTATAAAACAGCAGGTGCTTTCAAAATTGGGACTTTTTATCCATCTTTATGATATTCGGTTGGGGTGGCCCTCTGGATGACGGGTACAATCAGTCGAAATAGCAAGCAAATTGAATAATAATTGAAGAAGTTTCAACCATAAATTTATTTCCCATAGAAATCAATGGGGGGAAACAAAGTCCAATAATGCAAACAAATTTATATAATAACGAAATTACGAAATCTGAAGCTATATAATAATGAAATAATAACAAAATTACAAATTCAGTAATGGGTCCCTGGTGCACACCCCTAATCCGCACATGCTGAAGGCCAAAACTGACAGCTTCTTTCCACTAAACTCAGGCTGTTCACTGGGGAATATGGCTCTAAAATAATTGCAGCCGCTTCAGGTAACACAAGGCAGCAACTCAACACACCTCAGGAAATGAAACCGTTTCCTATTCAACTGGGCGGGGGGGGGGAGGGGAAGCAAGGGGAATTTACAGAGACCCGGGCTAGAATGTAACACACTATTAATGTTAATAACTCTGTTTTTGGAAGAAAATGCTATTAAAATCTGCATAACTAAAAGTTTAGCACCTATGTTTTTTGTTGTTGTCATTCTTAGCCCCCACCTACCCCTCTTGTTACATTTTGTCACTCTACTACAGACACCCCTCTAATACATATGTCACACAATCATGCCCCCTACCCTGTATGCACTTTTATTACCAGTAATGTAGAACCCACTTCATTTTATGCAAGGAATATCCTTTTCAGTTTTTCAAACTTAGAAATGCAATTGAAAAATGAGTAACAAGAAATTATTGTGACATCCCGTTCTAACCAATAACCCCTTCCTGTCAGGGGGCGCCCCCCCCCCGCGGAGCGGTAGGCGGGCGGGCCGGCGCGCACCCGCAATAAGCAGGCGGATGTCTAGGCCAGCAGTGAGTTGAGCGTGCTGGCTGCGGGGGGGCGGGGCACCGCCACGTTCTTAGAGGTGGCCCTTCCCCTACTCAGGGCTCTCTGTGGTAATCACTGGGATTGAAGGCAGGCGGGGGACCCCGCCCGGCCTGCCACAGCTGGGTCTCACACAGGGACCTATAAAGGTTGCCGTCCGGGCCTGAAGCCCCTGCCGGTAATCGTGTTCGAGAGACTGGCCCCTTGGTTTTGCCTGGAGATCTGAACTTGCCTGTGGACTTTTGGAAGAGTGATTGTAGTTGTAATTGAACTCCCTTTGTATTCCCCCTCCCTGTGTGACCGTCGTGCGAAGTGAGGAGAGAGTGGGTGAGTGTTTGGTTGCGAGAGCGCTTTGTCTTGTCTAGATTGCTTGGAGGTGTACTCCCTTGAACCCCCGCCCCACCTTCCCCTGTTTGCTCTTGGGATCCTAGCTAAGTTATCCTCCATCAGCCTCCCGTGTAACGTTGTCTGCTCCTACCCCTCGCCTCTGTCCCCCCAGATCCTTAACCCCTGCGCCTTTCACTTGTCCCCTCCCCTGGCCCTGTTTTCCCTTCCCCCCTATTCCCTCACTGACACTCACGGTGCCCAGGGTCCCGTGTATTTCCCTGAGAGAGTGGGTCTTGTGTCTACTGTTTGTCCCTCCCTTCTTCCCTCTGGGGCAATTGGTTGCTCTCGTAGTCCCTATGATGATTCGGGTTGCCTTCTAACTAAGAGGGAAAGCCCACCTACCAACCTGAGGGACC
>QEPC01000763.1:806716-823091 GCA_003113815.1 Sphenodon punctatus | reverse complement strand
GTGTATTTCCCTGAGAGAGTGGGTCTTGTGTCTACTGTTTGTCCCTCCCTTCTTCCCTCTGGGGCAATTGGTTGCTCTCGTAGTCCCTATGATGATTCGGATTGCCTTCTAACTAAGAGGGAAAGCCCACCTACCAACCTGAGGGACCATTTACTAACCCAGAGAGATCTGTTCCTACGAGACTGCCGCCCCTTTCCAGGGAGAGGGTTCCTTGTGGTTATCCCATCTCGCACGTGCCTTTCCCTTCCTTCCTGCTCTTTTCCCCCCCTTTACCGTGACACTTCCATCCTTGTCTCAAATTATCACAATTTTGCTATCCTTCCTTTTCACCCCTTCTAGCTTGACGTACTTTATGAACAGTCCCTGTAGACAAAATATGGTGGATTTGTACTAAGAGACATTGCTTTCTCAAGCTATTTTTTTTTCATCACTGACTGTACTGATAGTACTACCAAGTTTGTAATATTATTTGATTCCTCATTCTAAAAAAGCCAGCTTAAACCACTCTTCCCTTTTCCTTCCATATCAGCTATTTAGAAAAGCTCCACTGCTACTGCTTACCTCCCCACCTATATCTTGGCAAGAATTCACAGATGTGAATGTTTGAACTTTCCTTGTCTGCAAGCTGTAGCCCCTGAAGAGACTTTTTCTTGCTGAGCTTATAGCAGCCTCACAACAGGAAGCGGTGCCTGCATGCTCTACAATTACAAGATTATTATCAATTATTTACACAGACAGTACTTTAGATCAGGAATTCTTTGACACTTCAGTATTGTGGACCATAGTCTAGCACAGTTATTCTCAGTTGTGCTTTCATTCCCAGTACTTGTTTTTTTTTATCCCTTTACATACTATGTCAAAGAGAAATCAAAAGGGGCAAAGGAAGCACGACTGAGAGAGTGACACCCCCTATCAATAGCTATGTTTGTTTGTGTTCATTCAGTTATGTTCTTGTCTACACCAGCACCCGAGGTACATGCTATTATGTTAAATAGAATGGCAGTGGGAAGCTGCCTTGCTAGATGACGCATCTTTTCACCACCTCTCCCTGCATCGAGCAGATAAACTTGTGGCTTTGTTTCAACTTCCTCCAGCTCAATTTCTTACATGCAGGATTGCTTCTTTTTGGCAAGTGTAACATCCTCAAACACATTTCCATTCTTCTTTTGACTCTTCTCTTAAACATTTGCCTTTGCAGTCTGTAATGTCAGTGTCACACCCACACTGCACTCTTCTCCCACTCTCCCCTCGTGTATCTGCGTAAAGTCACTGCTTCTACCAATGATGCCTATATGCTTCATTGTTTTAAAATTGTCTTAATTCATCCTTTGCTGAAATCCTCCTCAGTGCTTTCATTACTTTTCATTATGACTGTCGCAGTTCCCTTTCCTATAGGTCCAATTCCCATTATTTTTTTAAGGCTGTAAACCATTTACTTTGGAATAGGGCCACTGATTTTGATGAAACCACTCTTGAATAAATAGTTTGAAGACCTCAGCCTTATTGAAAATATCATTTGATTTCAGTGGAATTTTGTCTAGATAAAGACTTCATGGTTGACTCTACATTTACCTCAAGTACCAATGTTTTTATTGTTGTTAATCTGACGTGGGACTATATATCCTTAAAAATCAGAAGTGAAGAACCTTTTCTGAGATCACTTTGAAAATAAGTATAATCTCTGGGCCAGATAGGAGTTGGGGGTGGCGGTGTTTGAGGGTTGTGCTCAGTATGGGAGAGGGAAGGGGAGGTTGCAGTTCATGGATCTATGCCCTGGATGCATGCTGAATTCATGCTCTCATCTCTTCTCCATGAGCTTTCAGTGCTGAAGGGCAGGGACTGGATCCATGGGCCAGAGCCAGGAATTTGAAAGGGGTCAAATGAAAAATGAGCCAAATCCAACACGTGACCATTAGCCAGATCTTCCCCACCCATGCTATAGATAGATGGATCCACTGGGGCATTGAAGTGCTACTGTGAGTATGCAAAGGCAGAAATAGCTGTCTTAATTAGACTCTGTACTTTGAACATTGGGGTTTAATTTCAAACAGGTACAGCACAAAGTTTGGACAGGGAAAGATGGTGTGGTCCGGCCGACAGAGCATAAAATTTGGAGCTTGAGCTCAAGTTTCAGCTGCGTGAAAGACTCACTCAGGGTGTGTGGAGAAGTCACTGTCTCTCAATCTCGGTTTTCCACCTGTAAAATGGGAATGGATAAGCTGACATGCCTGCCTTGCGGGGATGTGATTGTGAAGATAAATGAGATAATGATTGTACAATGCTTTTCACACTAAAAATGTTGCATAAATGTGCAGTGTTATGGTAAAAGGACAGAAAGACCATGGCAGCATAAATGAAAATTTTGATAATAACTAGTGCAAGAAGGTTGTGTCTACCATTGGATGTTTATAGCAAATAGTGAACCAGAAGGATCATAGTGTAAGTAAAATAGCATATTGAGTCACAGTTTTACTAGTTTCACAAATCTGAAATGTCTTATAGTTCCACCTCAGGTATTGATAATTTGTTTGAACAATTTTTTACTGGTGTCAACTCTTTTACTTTGGAGAATACCACACCTTCAGTTCCCTAAATATGAAACTAAGGGTAATTTCAGATGTGATGGGCCTTTTGGCCTGCCACGCTGAACCGGGATCCATCTCGGATCCTGGTCCCTGATTGCTAACAGGGATCGGGGAGGGGACAGGGCCGCATGGCGTGACGTGCAGCCGCCCTCGGGGAGACAGGCAGGCTCAGCGGCCAATTAGGCCGCTGCACCCGATCCCGTATCGCGGTCGGGACCACAATCCAAGAGGGGCCAAAGGTAACACACGTTACTTTTGGCCCATCCCGGATTGTGGCCACTCTAACCATGGTTCTTGACCTCCGGCTGGCCAGAGGTCGAGAACCGTGGTCAAGCTTGATCCCGGCTGGAGTTTCACCGTGGTGAACATCTGGCCCGGACCAAACAGACGTTCACGGAAACTCCACCACCACAGAGAATCCACTGGGGTTCACTGTGGTGAAAGGCGTTTTCGTAACGTCAGAAATTACCCTAAGAGTACAGTCCTCTGCAATTAAAGTTAATGGCAAAACTTCCATTTATGTTAATGATAGAGGATTGTCCTACAAGATGCAATTGCCATAAGGGCACATAGTCTGACCACTTACATCGGACAATAGATTCAAGGCCTTGGAAGCGCACTAAAATGTTTTTCTGCTCAGATAGGTTTTGTCTGAAAATAGTATAATGGAATAATGGATATGAAAGTAGGTGTATAAAATTGGACTTGTTTGCAAGCATTTCCGGTTTCCTATAAGGCAACTTAATCTACTGTACAGCTGTAACAGTGATGATAACCAGGTAGCAGACTTTCAGAGCCCAGTTGTTTTCACCACTTGTGGAGCTGATTTCTCAAAGGAAATCAGATTACAGCTGCAAACTATTATGACAATGGGATGGTGTCACATTACAAAACTCTGGTGCAGAGTTTTGAAAATAATTCTTGCCACTCCAACGTTTTCAGATGCTCAAGCAAAATGAATATTTTTTTAAAAAGAGATGGAAGTTCTGATACGCTACAATTTGGTGAAATTTGACTCCACATTTTTTCTATGCTTACGGCAATTAGAACAATTGTTATTGTACTTTACAACTAAGTTACTCTGCTCCTGCTTTTACCCATCCTCCCCTTTAGGGAAGCACATATTATAATTATTTTTATATTGTGCCAGCAACGTACCTGACATTGTAAAATTAGTACACCGCATCAAGTGAGTAACATACAATGATGCCACAGGGTTTCAATGGGGACTACTCCGGAGTAAATGGTTTGTGAATCACAGCCTTAATCTTTTTTTAAAAAAACTTTTTAACATGATCTATAGTTTGTATTTTACTGCAAATTTATTAACAATGTGCCACATATTCATCCCTCCTATTTCATATTATTATCAGGGCATGTAATTTGCAGCTGCCTGGGAACCATTGGCACCCAGAAAATTGAGACTGACGACTGGGTGTAGTGGGGCAAGAGTGTTTAATATCAGGATAAAGTCTGGAGACTGAATTTATTTGTTTATTTATTTTGGCTCCCGGAGTTCAGTCTGAAATTTCATGACCTGGTTATTATTGTCAGTGACAATTTCTTCATCGGTAATTCAGAGATTTGATATAGGTACAGTTTAAAGGAGTTCCCTTTTCCTCTCTTTTGGTGCTTGCTTATTTATTTATTTTAGATGATTTTTGCTGAAGCTGAAAGTCCTGCAGCTTGTTCCTTGAGCGCTGCTTGCTCATGAAGGCACAAGGGCTGCACTCAGCTGATGGCTGTTCTGAAGTGAGGCATGCAGTTGCTTTCTTCAATTTTTCATTCCTTTTAATCACAGCCAGGTTTTCTGTAGCACGCTTCCCTTCTGTTCATGCAAGCGTGTGTGTGTGTGTAAGAGAGAAAGAAACGTTGTCCGGGCTATGCTGACAAATGACTTTTTCCTCAATTGTCAGTTTTCTTGCCTGACAGCAAAGCTTTTGGTAAGTGGGGGGAAAACAAGAAGGGGAGGGGGTGTGAGAGAGAGAGAAAGAGAGGGGGTGGGAGGACCAGCATTGGAGGGAATGGGAGCTGCCATTCACATCACAGCGGAGCGAGGACACTCAGGGTCCAGCAAATAGGGAAGCAGAGAACTGGGAGCTGTACAACTGCCAAGACTCCCTGGCCTCCCATTCAGACAGCTCAGTTGTCAGCAAGGGATTTGTTTCTACCCTCCTCCCTTGTTAAAGATTCTTCAGCTGGTATTACTGATTGTATTTTTGGCTTATTGTAAAAAATCTGTGGTTGCTTTCAATCTGGAGATGAGCCTCTAATCCCCTTCATCAGACTCAGGACCATGGCATGCTGCTACAGCAACCCCCAGTGTTCACCTGGAGTTCTTGCTGACTGCACACACTTCCTCTAATCAAAGTGTCAAGTGGGGAGTGCTTGGTGGGGGGGAGACATGTTTGCTGCTCCTGGTCAGGGCTAAAGGTGGAGTGGGGAAAAAACATCTGTACCCTCTCAGCTTTAACCAAAGTGATAACCTGCAGCTATGGAGTCACCAACTAAGGAGATTGAAGATTTTGAGAGCAACTCTCTGAAATACCTACAACCGGAACAAATAGAGAAAATCTGGCTCCGTCTCAGAGGACTGTAAGTAGCACATTTTCTTATCCCTTTTCCCTTCTTTCTACCTCTTTCCTCTCTTTACTATCAAAATTGTTGAATCAATTTGCCCCTTTCATTTATAATACTTTTTCAAAGAGCTCAAGAGTTTCCACACCTGCTCTCTGTGTCTATTCTATTCAGTGACTTCCATTCACTCCAAGGAAAGAACAACTTTTTTCCTTGAATGCACAGAAATTGCTTGTTATGATGAAACGGACCTTTTCCAGTGAGGGTGAGGAAATGTCATTTTCAAAGTACTGCTAGTATAGCAGCAGCTACAAGGACACCGTAGTAGAAAAGTTAGTTATGCACAGTGACAAACCCTTTGCATTTTAAAAGCGGTTTATAACCACAGTTACATTCTCCTCAGTATTTTGTTATTCCAGCAGTGAGCTGGTTAATATGACCAAATGTTGAAGAAGGTGCTGTTGGAAAACATTTTTAATAGCAGTTATAACAGCAGGAAATCCATGTTCTTTTTTTTATTAATACTCATAGCAATGGGTCAGATTGTGTTTATTAACTTCGACATCTGTTGTTATTCACAACTTTGCCATGTCATTTAGGATATGCCTCCTTGATAAAAAAAGTCTTGACTACCAAAATGTGGTGTGATAGCTAGACCATTGCATAGGTTTATTTAGTGCTAAGTTCAGTTAGACCGCATAGGTTTATTTAGTGATAGAATCTCTTGTCCTCTGTGGATAATAAAACGATGATTAAGAGCAATAAGACCGCTTAATGGCTGCATACCACTTACTTGATTTTCTGTTGCTGATCAAGTCTAAAAGGAGTGGTACTATATTAAGCTCCATCTGTCCAGATGTTCTGGCCAGATCGGTGTTGTCCCCCCCATAGAATTTATAAAATTTCATTCTTTTTTGGAGGCATTGGCACCAAGGAAACTCTCTGTAAAAAGTAACCTCACAACCCAAACATAAAGAATCCCAAACTTGAACTTGAGTTGTTCCCTTCCCATTTAATCTGTCCACTGATGACATATAAAGAACATTGAATATTCCTGAGTTTTAATTGCAAAAAAATATATCAGAAAATGATTATGTATTTTTTAAAGATTTTGCTGTTAAAAGCCTGTTTTGTGAAGAGGCTGAATAACTAGATGACAGCTGCCTTGTAACCATTCCAAACAGAACAGCTATACAAAACAAACCTCTTATTTTTCAAGTGTGTCGACCATGCGGTAGTAAGACAAGTCCTTGGATTTATATCTAAAATGTAACACAGCAGCATGCTTGCTGACCCAGATTGCACCTGAAGTTCAAATCTGTGCGTAAATCTTCCATAGTATCTTTGTTCAATAGTAGTGTGACTACTGTGCTGAATGGTCAACTCAGCACAATGATTTATGTACTGAGGGCCAGATTCTAATCTCTTACAATATGCGAACTTGGACTAACTGCATTGTCTTCAGTGGAGTTGCTTGGCAGCTACAATAGTGTAGTCGATCAGCTCTCCATGTTGTCTGAAGTGGTAAATTTCTCTATGCTCTCCCTGTGTGTGCATAAGTGTTAGCACACACACAAAATTGACATTTTTGTTGTTGGATTTTATGATCCCGCTTCCTGCACGAAGATTTCCTTGATTTCCATTATGTTGCTCTTACTAAGAATCTAGGAGCGTTTGAATTGGTAGTAGTCACTATATATGCAGGGACTTAACACGTGGAGAAAAAATATTCTGTCAGCTAAGATTTGGCATGGAAGTAATTCACCCAGGAGTCTCTTGATTCCCTCCCCCCACCCCATACATATTTTAAAAGGAAACTGGTGGCCTTTTGAAATAATATCTTGCATTTATCTAAGGCCTTTCATCTTGGAAGATCAAGCAGCACTTAACAAAGAAAACAGTATGCTGTGGTTCAGACAATCCATTCATCTACTTCTGGGATGCAGACGCGGACAAAGAGCATCTTAGAACACAGCCACTGTAGAAAACAGTTTGACAGGAGGTGAAATAGTGTGCTGTTGGTTTAAATTAATTCACATAATAGTGTTAGTGGGATGGGATATCAATACCCGTACTGGGCTTTGATCTCAGTGTTCTCTTCTCTGATGGTGCGGTCATGGATATTAAGGAGAGCAGGTGTTTAGATTGGGTGTGTGTAAAGACAGCACCTGCAGCAAGTGCTCTCTGCCAGCACATGGAGTGTCACTCAGTAAGGTCTCCAAGTAGACAGTCGTATACTGAATGAGTGGCTAGGCTGGGTACTAGGGATGGAACTTTGGGCAAAACCTCGGTTTTCAGTTTTATCAGTTCTCGGTTTTCCATTTATCGGTTCTATCATATCTATTGCTATCAGATTTTTAACATTGCGGTTTTCAGCATTGACCTCAATGGGGAAAACTGCAATGTTAAAAACCCGAGAAAAAAAGCAACGCAAAAGAACCAATATTGCTGATTCTGAGAATTATTGGTATTATTGGATTAGAACCGAGAGCGCCATTATCAGCCACTCTCGGTTCTCGGCAATATTGAGATTCCCATCCTTACTGGGTACTATCTGAATATTCACTGAGCTTTTTTAGGTTGCATCCCAAGCTGATGTAGGTTTGGCATGCTGGATTATTTTTAAATTCTCCTTTTAGGCTTCATAAAATCCTCAAATCCTCACCTTGCACAAGACCCTTTTGTAACTCACTTTATGCATTTCTTCTGTGCAAGAGGAACAGGATTTGGGGAAGTTGTGTCAGAGTGCATATCCTCAGTGCAGTGCATGATGTGGTGCAGAGGGAGAAGGCTGGGATCAGGGGATCTGTGGCAGCATGAATCAGCTGGTCCTTCACCTTGTAAGCAGAGGTTCACGAGGGGCAGCCAACATGTTCAGTTTACCTCTCTGACCTGATTGTGCAGTTTGGAAGAGGTTTCCTTGTCCTAGTGCTCAACTAGCCATGTAATATCCAGCCCAGCTGCATGGGATGAACACTGGCATGAGGATTTGGTTCTTACTGCACATACACAAGTAAAGAATGTGGCGACCCGTCTCTGAACGGGGACAGGCCAACGCAAGCATATCACACCGGTGCTTCGCTTTCTGTACTGGCTGCCGGTAGGCTTCCGGCCCCAATTCAAGGTGTTGGTGCTGACCTTTAAAGCCCTAAACAGCTTGGGCCCCGCCCTGCCTATCTGCAGGACTGCCTCATCCTCCAGGTCCTGGAGTGGCCCCTGCGGTCGGCTGGGGGCGCCCTCCTCGAGATCCCCCGGGTTTCCACTATGAGGAGGGCATTCTCCGTGGCTGCGCCACTCCCTCCCGTCGGAGATCTGCTTAGCTGCCGGCCTCCCCTCTTTCCGCAGACAATGTAAGGCCAGGCCGTTCCCGCGGGAGATGAGGTCGGTGGGTTGGGTTAGGGTAGGGATGGGTGGGGTTTTATATTGTTTTTTAATTGAATTACTACAGTTTGTTTTAAAGTTTTGAAATGTTTTTAATATGTTGTGAGCCGCCCCGAGATGACTGAGGCAGGAGGGGGTGGCATAACATTTTTGATATAAATAAATAAATAATTAAATAAAACTTTTGTTCATTATAACATTTGAAAATCGGTGATAGTGCAAATGCGGTAGCATCTTCCCAAATGTTTTTTAATCAGCACATTCATATTAATGTAGCTGTTGCTTACATCAAATTTATGTGAGGTTGAGAAATATGGAGTCAATAGGTAATTTCAGATGTGACGAAATCACCGTTCACCACAGTGGACCACAGTGGATCCCCTGTGGTGGTGGCGAGGCCGTGCACGTCAGTTTGCTCCCATCCAGATGTTCACCACAGTGAACACCTGGCTGGGATCAAATTGACCACGGTTCTGGACCTCTGGCCGTCTGGAGGTCCAGAACCGTGGTTAGATTGACCACGGGTCCGGGCCTCAGGGCCGGAACCGTAGTTAGATTGGCCATGATCTAGGATGGGCCGAAGGTAACGTATGTTACCTTCAGCCCAGCCCAGATCGTGGCCCTGACCGCAGGATGGGATCCAGTGCAGTGGGTGAGCGGCCGGGGGACCGTGGAGGGTGGGGCGTGCGGCCGCACCGCGCAGCTCTGCTCCCTCCCTGATCCCCCTCAAAGATCAGGCCGGCACATCTAAAGGACAACCGGCCTGATCACAGACTGGGTTCAGCGTGGTGGACTTCTGGGCCCGTCACATATGAAATTACCCAGTGGAGTCAAAAAATAAAAAGCCTTTGAGGACAGTGCAATAAATCATATCTAGCAAATCATTCTTGTAACTCAGACCAGGGATGTATGGTGCAAATTATGAACACTTTATTTGATAGATTATCACAGCTCTAAAAGAGCCTGCATGGCACATTGATTTATTAATTAGTTGTATGTTTGCACAAGTCTTCCAAGTCAGCCATTGACTGTGATGTACTATCCTGCAAAATTCAGGATTTTTCTTGCCAGATTTCTACCCTGAAAAATCATGCTTTCTTTTGCACCTGCAAAATGTTAGTTTGAAATTTTCTCCTAGGAAAATCCCTTTCCCTTCTCATGTGTGCATCTGCAACCCTGTTCTCATGGGCTTGATGTTCAACACTCCTCTCTTGAAAATGGATGGGCCAGCTGCACTGAGAAACAATCTGCCAATTTCACTCTAAAATGTGTGGGTGGGTAGATCCCAGGAAGGTTTTCAGAGGAACAAATCCAACTTTGAGGCTGACAAAAAACAAAAGGCATTCTCAGAGCTGGACTACTTTATAAATATTTTAAACATTCCTAATAACTAGGATCCCATTTATCTCATTATGAACCTCTGCATGTAGTTCTTGCCCTGTCTGCATGGACAGGTGAGTCTTCTGCCTCTGCAGCATTGTCCTTGCAGTTTCTGGATCCATGAATTTGAAGATCTATCATAAAGAAATTGGAAGATATAAGAAAGAGGGGGTGTGGATTAAATTTGGGGAAATATTTATGCTTTGAAACAAAATACAAAGGGAGCACAATAAATTATACAATAAATTGTTGAGACTGTGACTCAACTCATCTTTTTTCTTCTTCTTTTTTAAACTAAGGAACTGCCTGCAGTTACTCTCTGCATTTCTGTTTATTGACCCCCATGCCTTTCTCTGAAGAGTATGATACAGCACTGAGTATACCTTGTGTGTGTGGGCTGCTCTGTTGTATTAAGACTGCAGGCTGTCTGCCATCAGTTCTATTCTGTGCAAATTAGTTAGGACGCTTGGAGCTCCTTGGGAGTTGCCTCATGCATCCTTCAACTGGATACACTAATCAGACTTTGGACATCTTTAGACATAACAAAGATTGGGTGTTAAACCCCCTAAGCATGTGTTTGGCAGTTGTGTAAGCACCATAACAATCCCAACACCAATTTGGCCACCTGTTGAACATGTGATGTTAACACCATTGCATCACAAGGACAATGTGCATGTTTTGGCTGAATATGTGGCCGGCATCGTGTCTAATGATATTGCATGGCATATTAAGAGGTACAACACGGGGAACGAGGCGGCAGCGCTGGCATGCTGGGATTGGGTGGCGAGAAAACACTGATTTGCCCCAAGTTGGGCTGTGTGTCTAAGCAGCGCCACATGGTGAACGCAGGGCCAAACCACTGTTCATATCAAGGTCCAAACACACATTCAGACACCCGTTGATGTTATGTCTAAAGACACCCTTTGTTTGATTCTGTGTTCCATTGGTTGGATGAAGTATGCTTTTTGGCTTCTCATGTTTGTGAGATGCTATAGCAGAATAGTCCAGATGCAATCCTGGCTAGAATGTGCACAAGTGGGGGTGGTGGGAGATTACCGCTGGCTATCTAGTCAGAAGCAAATTTTGAGGGAGACATAAAGGGAGACTGAAAACATGAATGGTGGCATACAGGGGTGGCTTTAAGCATTTTGCCATCCAAGGATGGGAAGGGGGGAAACCCTCTCCGAGCCATGGGGCTGATCTGAGTGGAGGCTGGAGTGCCCTGGAACTCAAAGGTAGGGCCTGGCAGGCCTACTGAAATGCATCATAGGTGGGAGGGGCAGGACCTGCCCACTTGACAGAGTGCGCAAGCAGGCCTACCAGGCCCCACCACCTGCCCTGGCACACTCCACTGCCCTATTCAGGTAGGCCCTACCTCTTTGCAACTTTGCATCTCTGTGCCCTGATGAACCTGACCTCCCCTTCCTGGTGACCCCAACATGCCCCAACCCCCTGCCCTAGTGTCGCTGCCTGCGGAAGCTTTTAGTTTCCCCACCTATGTCCTAAAGCAGTAAGTGTCCTAAAGCAGCATTTTGCAGCCGTCTAGTGATAAAGTTGGTCCTAGAAACATGTCCCTCTCAACCTCTCCCTCCCCCTGGTAGTTGTATGTATGGAGAAATAGTTTATCACAGTAGTGAGGTGGGTGTGAAATGGCTAAACTTTGTGGCTTGTATCTTCGAAAAGCAGAAACTTACCATTATTTCCCTGCAGTTTTGTTCTATTTGTCGCACATGAATCTGTCTCTACTCGCACTTCACCGTCATCAGTTTCCACAGGTAGTGAACAGCATGCAAAGCTGCCTTGCTTCTGCAGTGGGCACCCCAGCACGACTGGCGTGCATGTGCCACTTATCTTGTTGAGCATGCACTTAATTGATGGGGCAATGCTGCACTGTTCCTCTGCTGGCACTTGGATACAGAACTGTTCATTTGTTTCTTCATATGGGGTCTGCTTTGAACAACTGCCTGCTATTCCCAGAGTGTTCTCCCATGCACTGACAAGCTAAGCAGACTGTGAGAAACTGTGTTTCTGAAAGGCATGCTGAGTGCATGTTTACAGTTCCTAACAGCTGCTTGTGACACAAAGGGGACTCAATGCCACTCATTTTCTAAAAGGAGGAGGACTTAAATTTCCTGTGTTTACAGTACACACCTAATCTACAATGCTCTTCTCAATTCACATTTGTCTTGCTTAGTTATTAGTTAAGGACTCTTGAGTCTATTACAGTCAATGTATGACTGAATAGCTTCTAAAATCCAACAATGTACCATTTAACTAACTAACTAATATACTATTAGCTTGAACTCTGGTGAGGTGAAGCGCCCCCCCCCCCCTTCTTATAAAGTACTTGTCTTTGAAAATGCTTGAAAACAAAGGGCTGAGCCTGTTACTCATGTAGTGTAAACTTCATGTAGCTCTAGTTGTTTCAAAGCAACTATGCTGGTTTACATCAGCTGAATCCTGAAACTCATCTAAAGCGTTTTCAGCAATGGTTTTGCCACATGAGGACAAAGCTTGACTTTTAGCAAATTCTGTATTACCAGCGTCATCGATATTTGCCTCTAAACATTGTAGAGGAGGAGGAACGAAATTGACGTTGATCTTCTTTCCCGCTGTCAGGATTACAATGCTAAATTGCTGGATTCCTACAGAGTGTTTTACTCCCTGTATAATACTCTCTTAAACTGTTGCAGACAAAAAGACCAAAGCGTATCTTGAATGAGATGTGCTACCCTCCCTTTATCTTTCTGATTCTTCCATGTAACTTCACACTTACTGCATTTTTGTATGTGAAGGGTGGAAAAAGAAGGCACAAGCAACATGTTTGTTATAGATATTAGTGGGCCTCAAAAGGGTGCCAGTTCTGTTTAAGATACAGCTATATTTACTTCAGTCTTTAAATCGTTCCCTGTATTTCCTATGCTGACTCTAGGAATTATCTTAAATTCTCCAAATATTTAAGTTGTCCAACTGCAAATACCTTTTAAGGACCCAAATTTGTTTCCATTTGAAATGAGAAGACAGGTTTTAGTGAAAGAAAGATTGGGACGTTAGCTACTGAAGGCAGTTTCTCAAATTTGCCACTATTCTTTTGCTGCATCTGTATATTTGTGTCATGTCTATATAGATAGGTATGAGTTACATAGGATTTATAGCTTTTCTTTGTTTGGCATTGGTTTACCTGGTTTTGAAAACTTCAAGGTGGGTTGCCTCATGCACCTCCCCCTACTGCTCCTATTATCACAAATATGTATAAATTAACTAATTAACATAAATTCACCACTAAGTGCCATAAGGCCACCATACAGTCTTCCTTGTCCCTGCCAGCCTAACACTCAGCTCCCCTCCCAAATGATGAGTGCTCTCTCTCTCTCTCTCTCTCTCTCACACACACACACACACACTCTAAAAGGCACTCAATGCAGCGAGTAGCCATGGCAGCAGGCAGGTGGTATGTGGAGGCCTGAAATATTCTTCCTGCATAGTGACAGGTGAAATTAGAGGGGTTGGAACTTCTTATGCTGCCTATCCCCTGCTGCTGCTGTGTTTTGTCCCCATCCCTGCTGCAACTGAGATGAAGACTGGGAAGGGATTGGGAGAGAAGCCTCTTCCCTTACCCGTGGCCTTCATCTGCAGCAGCAGAGGTACCGGTATCCAGTTGTGGGCGGGGGGCGGGGATGATGCATGGCAGCAAAAGTGGAGGTCAGGATTTCTAGCAACCCGTATGAACAACGTACAGGATTTCTTTCCTAACCACAGAAAAACAGAAAATTCCATGAAATACAAGCCATCTGGCAACTCCAGTTAGACATGCCACATGCTGGAAAGCTAACACTGCCAGTGACAGTAGTCTGACCAGCCTTGCTTCCATTGAGCATAAAGTAAGGGAGAGAAGACAGAGAGCTGCCTTTTAATTTCTAAAATGTTCCCTCCAAAGTGGGCTTTAGCCCCATATAGTTTTGCTGGCAGCAGATAGTGGAGATTAAAAGAGCCCTTCAGAAAGCACCACTTTGTTAGGAAATGTGTAAATTAGTCTTCAAGTGGAAAATATGAATATGTTAATTCCTTTCCGGAGTGGAGCAACGCACTCCTGCTGTCTTTGCTCTTGGTTCCAATCTTCCTGAATCTGCAGAGTGTCTACACTTAAAGTAAGTCCCTTTTCGTACTATGGCTGTGCACACGATCTAGTGTTTGTATTCATATTTTTAGTATTTACATTTATTTGTTTTTGTATTTCTTATGTTTTTCGTTGTTGACATTGGCGTTGTCGGCTACACAGGGGGTCCAAGTCATAAGTAGGGACAGGATCAGAGCCCAAAGTGGATTAGGACAACACCGCCTGATCCACTTTTGCAGGCAGGTGGTCAGATTAGGTCCGGAGACAGGCAGAGCAAAATCAGAGGCTGAGGGTCCGGAGCGAAGCAACAAGACCAGGTATCAAGGGACAAGGAGAGAACTGGAAGCTCCGCCGGGCTGTCTGTTGTTAGCAGCAAGACTTAAATCCTGACTGAGAGCCAACCAGGAAGCTGGAAGGCGGAGCAAGGCTGGGAGCAGACAGCAGGATGAATGTGGCTAGGGGACACCTGGAGGACAGCAACACCTGGGAGCATGGGTTCAAAGCTGTGGCTTGACAGGAGGGCAGTGTGGCTATCTATGCCAGTTCAAGAGAGAAGGGGAAACAATGTTTCTAGAAGTTCTGTTAAGTCTGATAACAATTTAGAAAACTGTGAACTAATTTTTTTTAAAAAGTGAGTTAGATGGCCTGACAGTTACACAGGTGTCCTTCAGGGGGCACTTACAGCAGAGGAAAAAGAAGCACTGATGGTGGATGTTCCATTACCCTCATACACATGCGCACACACTCACAAGAGCCAACTGGTGTTATTAACAATATAGGCCCCTCAAAAGCAGTCTGCAGTTTGGGCTTTCATCTACAAGGGGTGTGTATAACACAGACAGAGGGAGGGTGGCTGGCTGGCACAGCCAGAGAGCGCTCACTCAGGTGGAGTGTGTGGGGGGGAAGGAATTCTAATGGGTGGCTCCGTGCGGTGGCCACCACACTCACTCAGGCAGCCTCCATGCACTCCCGCCACCATGGACCAGCTGTGTGAACAATTCATATGGGTGGCCTGCAGCTGTTGGCAGCCCCAGGCTACAACGGATGTGAATACTTGCGGGGGGGAGACGTGCAGGAAGCTGTTGTCTGAGCAGCTGTCCTCCATGGTGTGCGTTCTTCTCTTGTGTGTCGCAAAGGGGGCTTCTTGTGCTTTGAGCCAACACAGCGTTGTAGTTTGCACATGTCCTTTAAGAGCTCCTAGCAAGGCTGTGTGGGGGACCGGGAGGCAGCCGGTCGGGGACCTATCCTCTGGCATGGGTGTGTGCCCCGGTTCACACAGGCAGGGGATGCGTGGGCGCCTCTCCCCATGCACTTTCTTGCCTTTTGTCGCACAGAGCGCTCCGGTTTTTTCTCCAATGCCCTGTGAGTGGCCATGAGTGGGTACTGCATGTCATGGGAGCATGCCCCCCCCCCCCTTCAGATGGGCGCTTGGATGTCATGGGTGGACCTGCATGGTTGTGTCTGTCTCTCTAATCTCAGGACAGGCTCCAGCATAATGATCAACAGCAGCAGCAGGTGGTGCAATACAAAGAAACAAGGAGAGGGTGTCCTGTTGGACACAGGGAGAGACAGACAGAACTACTCCACATCTCATCTTGCCCTCAGGGAATGCAAGACAGCCCCCTAACCCAGACCGTACTCTGTTGCTACATCATGAGGAGGAGCAGCAGCGGCAGCTGGCGGTATAACTCCCCCTCCTCCTCCCTCCCCCTCTCGGTTGGTGTTCCCCAAGGTTCTGTCCTTGGCCCTTTCCTAGTGTCTTCACCCTGTCCCTAGCCAAACTCGTTGCCTCCCATGGCTTCCAATATCACCTCTACGCTGATGACACTCAACTCTTATCTCTCTACTTCCCCCGTCTCTCCATCTGTTCAAGCTCACCTCACCAGCTGTGTCTCTGATATCTCAACCTGGATGTCTCAACATCAACATGGCTAAAACTGAACTCCTTATCTTCCCCCCTCATCCTTCCTATCCCGCCCCCCTGTTGATCCTTATCAACAGGGTCAACATCCTTCCTGTCCCCCAAGCCTGTAGCTTAGGCTTCATCTTTAACTCACCCCTTTCTTTTAAACCCTACATCGACTCTGTTGTCAAATCCTGTTGCTTCTCCCTCCGTAACATTGCTAAGATTTGCCCTTTTCTCTCTGTCTCCTCTGCCAAAACCCTTGTTTATAGTGGTGGGACCCCGGGCCCATTACCGGTTACCGGATTTACCGGTTACCGGTTCTACGAAAACCGGATTCCCGGATTAAATCCGGTATACCGGTACCGGATTTATTTCATTGGTTTCAATGGGGCGCTGTGTCCCCATTGAAACCAATGAAATAAATTAATT
>QEPC01000763.1:791578-805838 GCA_003113815.1 Sphenodon punctatus | reverse complement strand
GGAACCCCCTCCCTGCCCACATCCGCCTCGCCCCCTCCCTTCGTACCTTCAGATCCCTCCTCAAGACCCACCTCTTCAAGACCCACCTCTTCTGCTCTGCCCTCCCCAACTCCTTGCTCCCCTCACCTCACTCCTGCTGATACCCTCCACCTTGTACAATTTGTTACCTGAGGTCTGTGTACTCATATTCTCACCACATGAGCCGGCCAGCCATCATTCTTGATGTAACCAAGCCAAGCGCGTGCACCTGGGACCTTGCATCTTCATGAATGTTACATCCCTTGTCTCTCCCTCTGTTCCCCTTCCTTTGTCTCCACCCCTCCCCGTCTCTCAGATTGTAAGCAGTAGGGCAGGTACCATGTCTATTCCATTACTTTGTAAAGCGCCAGGTATATTGCAATGCTTGCTCTATATAAATGCTTAATAATAATAATAATAATAATATAATATAACAGAGCAGTAGGAAAAAGGTCTTCCATTGGACACATGATGAGGCAAAAAGGAATACTCTTCAGCAGTCTTCCAAACCAGACCCCAAACTGGGGGCACATCAGCAGCCGAAGGTGGTGTAAAACAGATTGGCAACTAACCCTGTGTCAGAAAACTGATGGAAAGTGTGGGTGCAGGTGAAACTATACTCAGAGTATCAGAGATGGTACTGATATAAGTTGCTAGAGAGTATACGAAACCACAGGCAGCAGAAAGGAGAAGTAACATATATCCACCCCACACTGGAGGCCCCCATGAATAATGTGTTAGCTCAGCAAGCAGAACAGGGGTGGCAAAATATGGGTGATGGTGGCAGAGACTCTAATAAGTTGTCAGAGAAGACCCCCCAAACCCAGGTAGAAGACAGAAAAATAACATCTGTGGCCCCCCAAAACAGGCCCCCAGTAAGTAACTCCCAGTGCGCCATCTCAGAGAAATGTCAAGCAGCTTCCCCGCTCTCCAGGACCACCATGCGCCTCTAAATCTTCTGGAGAAAATGAAACAATGAAGCAGAAGAAAAAAATAAAAGCAATACCCCTGACACTAGGCCACATCAGTAGCCATCATGGACTAGATTTAAAGATGGATGGGGGCATGGGGCTGTAATTGGTCCACAGACTGGAGGTTCCCTGTCCCTAATTTTCAGCAAGGTCTGGTTACCCTGATCCTCATGAAAAACAAAATATTGGTTAGGAAATTAATGTTACCTTTCTGACAGAGATGCGTTGGGCTATGTTTTTAAGTCTGAACCTACAAGTCCCTGTTCACCAATTGTTCAGCTGATCAATTTGCTAAGTAAAGACCATTCATAATGAAAAAGAGGCAGAGTTCCCAATGCCTTTGATTTGATTGCTACTCTTGCAATTTTAAGATATATTTTAAAGTCAGAAGTGTGATAAAACCACAAGAACCTTACTTTTGTTAAAAAAAAAACAAAAAACATGTCTAGTCCTCGTGGCTGTGGAGAAAAGCTTGAGAACATGAGTGTAAAGCTTCAGATTTTTTTTTAAAAAAAACAAAATTTAAAAATCTCGTGACTTAAAAAGTCTCATGATTTTTAAAAATATTTGATGCTGGTGACTTTGAATCCAATTCCTAGCGCTTCTACTAGCGTTGCCCTGCTGGTAGTGTGGACAAGGCCTCAACGCTTACTGCATCCACAATGTGACAGGGGAGAAGTCTACTTCATGCTTTCCTGAATGTTATCTTTTAAGGTAGGGTCAGAGGGATATTCAGAGCGAAGAAAAATAGGAAATGTTTTTTAACAAATATATAAAAATTCCACAACATTGGTCCCAGTTAACTTAAAAGATAGGTATTTGGAAGTTTAGCAATGGTAAATTTTACCTCAACCATTCGTTCAGTTTATTATTTCCTCCCTTCAGTTTTATATGAAACTTATATCAATAAACGAATCATGGGGATAATAGAAAGGGGGCAAAAAGTGTGTTTAACACTAAAATATTGACTAGGAAATAATACACACTGCAGTTCAAGCTCTAATTGGGGGGTGGGAAAGGCTTTTACTCTTTCCCAGATGTAAAATTTAATTATATCTATGTTCAAAGAAGCAAATATTTATTTCCAGTTTAAAAATCAAGGTCTGTTTTTAAAAGGAAAGGGTTTCTTTTGTAAACGTTAAGTTCGGTGTTTTTATAATATCAATAAACCTCGTGCTTCTGACAAGAAAGTAGGGATATGAAAAAGTTGTTTGTGGAATATCAGTGTGAATGCCTGGCTCAAGGGGACATTAAGGTAGGGCTAAGCAAATGGCATTATTCTGCTCACTGCTTTACTTGTTTTCTTGGTGAATGTTTGATTATAGTTTAATTTTTTTCTATGACAGCCTTTCCCACCCCCCGATTAGAGCTTGCTATCATTTACATTTAAAAATTTTTTTTGGGTCATCTATATAATTTCTCTTTGTTCTACCTACTCACACACTGGATGTGGATCAGTTTGTAACAGTACACGGGGACTCCCCTGCTGAGCTTGACACATGCACCATAGTGGGGACTGAAGCTTTAATTTGGCCTTCTTAAATCTGGCCTGTGGGCCTCAGGGTGTGAGAGTCCCACAGGGCCTGGGGGCCACATGAACACTCCCAGGTCAGGTTCCTTCACCAGTGTGTCGTTTATTTCAGTGTTTTATGGACAGTTGGACACAGTCCCCATAGGGCACGTCTGACTACAGGGCCCTGCACATATACAGTAAGCCCCAACTTCACAGTTTTATTTTCCCTTTTCCTCAGTCCCTGGGGCGGGGGGAGGGGAGAGTTATGTTCCATATATGGTATATATATAATCTGCCCAGCCGTCCTTTAGACGTGCTGGCAGATTCCTACAGGGGATTGGGAGAGGGGGCAGGGCTGCGCGGCGCAATGTGCGGCTGCACAGTCCCGGCCGGCCACCCTCCGGGAGACGGGCGGGCGCAGCGGCCAAACCAGCTGCTGCACCCGATCCCGCATCGTGGTCTGGGCCATGATCCGGAATTGGCCAAAGTAACAGACGTTACTTTTGGCCGATTCCGGTTCGTGGTCCAGCTAACCACGATTCTGGACCTCCGGGTGGCCGGACGTCCAGAATTGTGGTCAAAATGATTCCCACCGGAGGTTCACCATGGTGAACCTCTGGCAGGAATCATTTAGACGTTACGGGACTTTTGGTCACCACAGGGGATTCACTGTGGTGACCGTGGTCTTGTAACGTCTGAAATTACCCAGGAATGCACCCAAGTATCCCCTCAAGTGCTGAACTCTAATTTAAACAGCTTCATTTCCACTGTCACAGAAGGGGGGTTACTCAGTGGTGACCAAGATAGTGTGGGTGTGCTACAAGCCTGTGTGTTGTATTCTGCCTCTCCCTGTGTTCAGCCAGTTTCCAGGGTCCTTGCTGTGGTCGCCTTCTCCAGGACTGTATCACTCTCCCAATCAAGTTTCTAGTTAGTTTAGGGATGGAGCTCCTTCTCACTTGCAGCTGCTTGAGGAGCCCTCCCTTAGCCCCTGCAGTCTCTCTCCCTTGGGCAAGGCACTGTTTAAGTCACTGCCTGGGGGCACTGCCAGACCTGAGACCACATCCATTACTTGGAACCCGTCTGCTCCCCAAAGCAAAAGCCCCATGCAGTCTTTCCAAAAGCCCCATGCAGTGGCTTCCTGAGGGCATTGTTTTGCTTCTCCTTTCCATAACCATGTGCCTCACACAGGCTCTCTCAACTTGAGCATCCTAGGCTACTGCTTGTCTACACACCCAAAACTGAGCAAGTGGTAGCCAGCTGCCAGTACCTATATCTAAGTTGGGAAGCGATGCTTCTCGCATTTCTCTGAGAGGCAAGACAGTAGGAGTCCTGGCAATCAAGCAGGACTTCCTCTCTTAGTTCTTCTGGTCAAATCAGGCCCTTTGCCATCTTCTCTTTACTTCCTGTGTCCCAAGTAGTCAGGGTAGAAGAGACTGGTTCTTTCCCACTGCAGGTTACTCAGAGTAACAAAGCCAGAAACTCTATTAGAGCTTCTAAAGAAAGAATAACCCATAAAGCTTCCTTTTCGTTTAATGTTTTCAAAAACTGGCAAGGCAACCATCCGTCTGTAGGTATACGGTAGGGATGGGGAGACTTTCCTTTCCTGGGAGGCCACTTGAAAATTAGTGCAAGCTCCGAGGACCGCAAAGAGATTGGGTTGGGGATGCTTAATGAGTGCACTCAGGATAGGGGAAGGAAAGGGAGAGTGCAGATCATGGATTTGTGCTATGGAGTCATTCTTTTCCATCTCTGCTACCTTCCTCTGCTCTCACTCTTGCAGTGCTTGTGGGTAGGAAATGAATCCAGGGTTCAAGATGCAGGAACCGGAAAGGGGCCAAATAAAAACTAGCTGTGGACTGCATTTGGCCTGTGGGCCTGAGGTTCCCCACCCCTGGAACTATAGGATATCCTGCCTGAGAGCAGAGGTTAGATTACGTGACCCTCAAGGTCCCTTGCAACCCTACCATTTTGTGATAACAAGTGTTTCCTGCCACAGACTGTTCCGGCCTGTGGCAGGAGCTGTCATTCCAGCCAGGACTTGGCCTGGGTGCCGAACAAACTTTACAGCAGTCGAGGAGGGGGCGGGGAGATGCATGGATGTGCATCTGCACATTCCCGCCTCCATGCTACATGGAGTGGCCCACCCCCCCTTCCCTGCTGGACGGACAGGCATGGTGGCCCATGATGGCTGCCTAGAAGCGCTGCCACTCCAGACCAGGATAAGTGCAGCGGGCCATCATCCATGACAGTCCGCTTTACCCCTAGTGGGGCAACCCTTACCTATTCGGTGGTGGTACTTACCACCACCCAACCCGTACCTATTCGGATTGGGGATGCTTAAGGATAGCGTGCACCCGTTTTAATCCATGCAAAAGCAGATTAAACCATGCCACCGTCATGCCTGCAAACACACAGTGTCCCTAGTATGGGCTGCTATGGGGCCTCTTAAAGTCACAGTCCAATATAACCTCCTTACTACATAGTGTTACTGTTCCAAGCACACACAGTTGCTGCAGAAAGTGAAACTCATTAATGAGAAATGTAAACACTGCCTTTTCATCTGAAGAATATTTCATGTTTAGCTCATTAATTAAAAGCACTGTGAGGGTGACATTGATGACATTGAACAAGGTTGTGTCGCTAGAACCTTTAATAATGTAATATTTTTTAGTTCTTTGAAAATGCCCTTTAAAAAACAAACAAAAAACAGTTTACCTTGCTTTGGGAAGGGAACACTAAATCTTTGTGCAGCAATTTTTTTGCCCCATGCTTAGGCTTGTTAAACAGTAATCTGAGTGTTTCAGGCTGTAACCCAGAGTCAGGCGAGGATCTGGCACAAACATGAGATTTAAAATTCTGCGTCATACCAGCTGTCTAGTAGCAGACAGTGGGGGTGGTGGCGGTGGTGATAGTGAAACAATAACAAGCAACAGTCTGATAGATTTACTAGAGCTTAGGGCAAGATGTAGATTTGTTTTGCGAGTTTGCATGCAGTATTGGACTGCCCTGATGTAATTCTAATCCATGTTTCCTATCTTGATATTTAATCCGGTTTATGATGAATGATGACTTTCTCCTCTGTTGTATTTTGTAACTAATAGCCATTGACACTCTAAATAAAACAAAACAAACTTGGAAGCTTCCCATTTGGTTCCGTACGAGTTTCCAAGTGTTAATATCATGGTGTGGCTATATTTGAAAAACAAAATGTACATAACTTTATTTGTTTCCAGTCCACCAACAGTCCCATTCCTTTATCTGGAACAAGATTTCAGCAAATTCCACTTTCTTCTTCTAGAAAAATTCTTTTCTGTTTTCTTCTGGACAAGACCCTTTGTTCCTGCACTTCTTGATATGAGATGTTTTAATAGGAGTTATTTAAAGTGCCAGGTTTGTTCTGTAAAGCACCAGGTACACAGCTGGCACTATACAAATGCTTATAATAATAATAATTAATAATAGTATGAAAGTAGACAGGATACAACTAAATGCACACAAAAGATTGTATATATACTTCCACTATTTAAAATGTTCTACTAGCAAGAAAGAAGCATCACCCTACAGAAGGCAGTGTTAACCTGTTAATATATGTGCAATACATCTATCAGGATATACACACAGAGCTAGGGAAGGACATTATCTTCAAAATCTGTTTTAATGGAAGTGGTTGCAGAATATAAGTGTGAGGACACCACCCATCCTGTGTTGTTCTGTAGGTTTTCCCTTATTTGGGTCAAACATTCCATGACTCACATCCAGCTGTCCTGGATCATTTGAGCCAATCAAACATATATTCTTAAACAGTCATTGCTGTTTATATTTTCAAACTGTAATCGAAATATGTTCTTCTTTAGCCATGAACAAAACATGGCAGAGAGCAAGCCTTCTTAAAAAATATTGCCCATTACTCTGTATGTTGGTGGCTTTAATATTTTAAAAGTAGATGGCCCCTTGTAATGTGTGCATGCATTGCATAAATCTGTTTGCATATGAACATATGAATCATGTGTAAAAGAGCCCTTCTGTCTTTTTGTTCCTGTTCTGTGATATATTTGCTTATAGTGTAACAACTGAATAAAAATTAGCCAAAGATCCTGTGATTTCCAAAACACCAAATCCTGAGAATCATACTCTGTTGTTTTGGCTCAGGTTTCACCCAACCTTTCATTGGAAAACTCCACTTAAATTCAATGGGAGTTCACTGGCATAAGTACTGAATGAAAGAGCTTGATATATGTTCCCTCCTGCAGTTACAACAAAACGTTTTATGTAGCTGAAAATACATTGTCAGAATTGTAAATTAGACTTAATTTTTGGGAGGCCAAGCAGCCATAACAGTCTCCCCCGCCCCATTTAGAGATATAGGTGCTCAACTCTTCTAAAACCCAGCCCACTGCTTTTTGGCCAAACTTACAAGAACATAAATAGGGCCATACTGGGTCAGACGAAGGGTCCATCGAGCCCAGCATCCTGTCTCTGACAGTGGTCAGTCTCGGCTGCTTGGGAGAAGCACCCAATCAGGTCACAATGGGCAATCCATTCCCTGTTGTCCACTCCCTAAAACTACTTTGCTAATAGCTGTTAATGGATCTACTCTCCACAAACGTATCCAATCCTTTTTTAAACTCAGCTATACTATTGGCCTAGACAACATCCTCTTTTGATTATCCTCCACTTTTGATTTTGCTTGACTGGTAGATGTACTTTTTGTTATTTAAATTCGGCTTTTTCTTCCAACTGTTTTGTGTTTGTAGGGCAAACTCAGCCCATTCTGTGGATTGGGTCCCTGAGAGGGATTGTGCCGTCTACAGATGTGATCATAATTCCTTGATATTTTCTGTACTCTGGCATGTCTTTGGTGCTGTCTGTCTGGTGTCATAGAATTATAATTGTCTCAAAATGAGGTCACCAAAGGCAAAACTTTGGGAACCACAGTCTAAGGACTTCCTGGCAGATACTTCTCATTTCTGGACTCAAGAGTCATATATCCTTCACCTACATCTTTGTCTCTCCTTCCAATATTATTTATCTTCATGGTTGCATTATTTAACTTAACAACAACTGCTAACTACACCCTGTGTGGCAGGAAACATTTTCCACACAGGGTGTAGTTAGCAGTTGTTGTTTTGTTATTGGTTGATACTACACCCTTATACCTGTATGTTGTAATTGCATTATTTAACTTGCCACAATATTTTGGGAGACATCCAGTGTGGGAGTCACCACATATGATAAAGTTGCATTGTATGGGTGGGTAATGCAGGGAAACTAATCTTCCTGTTAATTTGATAGACTAACAGAGGTGGAAGTTAAAGTCATCCTCGACTTGAAAATTTGTTGGTCTTAGTGCATTGTTTGGTATTCATGTAGACAGTAAGTTGAAAATTTAATGCCATTAGTCACTTTATATAGTCCAAAACTATAAGATTTCATAATTCAAGTTGATTTATACTGTTTATTAATATAGGCTGCAGCGCTCTTTGGTTTATGCATCATTAATCCTACTGAATTAATAAATTTATTACGTGGTCATAGACCATTGTACCTTAATCCTACTGTGATGATATGCAATGCATGGCATTGATTCAGCATATTGAGTTGACTGGAAGAGGAGATTTAAATCTATTTAAATTCTTGACTTAATTCTTGACATACTTGGCTGTAAATCTTTAAAATAAGTTTTAAACAAGCACATTTTAAAAGCCACCATCTGCCAACAATTGTTTCTTAACTTATAAACTTATAACAATGGGTGTTTTCAGACATGCCGGGGCGCCCATTGGCCCCGGCATGGAATCGTGTATTGATTCCCCTCCAGAATCAGAACGGCCCATCAACAGATGTGCTGTCTGATTCCGGAGGGGGATCGGGGGAGGGGGCGGGGCTGCGCAGTGCAACGTGTGGCCGCACAGCACCGCCCCCCCCCACGCTCCCGAGGTCGCCCGCCCTCTGGGAGATGGATGGGCGCTGCGCCTGCCCGCCCCCCCCCAGGTATTGGCCACGGCCCGGAATCGGCGGCAGCCACAGCTGCTGATTCTGGGCCGTAGTCCAGGAGCAGACGTGGCGTTACCACAGTGAACCACGGTGAATCCCGCCTTGGTTGACTGTGGTAATGTAATGTCTGTTGGACTGAAAAGTGATTCCCGCTGGGAGTTCACCCCCGGCGTGAATCGCTTTGACCACGCTTTCAGAGCTCCGACCATCCGGGGGTGAACATCTGGCGGGAATCACTTTTCAGCCCAACAGACGTTACACCACCATGGTCCACACGGGGATTCACCATGGTTCACCATGGTGGCGTAATGTCTGAAATCACCCATAGACTACTTTCAATATTTTATTAGGAACAAGCCCCATAAAGACAGCACACTAGTTTTCTCCATCCTAGTGTTTTAATTTATGACGCTGTCTTCAGAGCACAATACATAACCCATCAGCTCCTCTCCCAGACTGTTGTCCATCCTCCTTTGAGGGGGCGGGCTCCTATTCCTTGAATACCGAGCTTTGGGCCTTCTGGCCTGGCCCTCCTAATCTTCCAGTTTTAGTGTAAGTCCTGTTGGTGTATAGCCTCTGAGGCAAGCTCCTGGCTGAGCCTTGCTTCTTTCTTTCGGAGCCGTTACTGGAGCTTAGGTCAAGATGCAAATTTGTTAACCTTCTATGTTAGCAGCTTTGTTTTATGTACTCAGGGCCTCATCTAGTTCCCAACTCATCCCTCCTGGGCCCAATCAGCTCCACTCCAGAGCTGGCTGCTGCTTTCTGGAGTGTTTCATTCTGCAAACATGTAGTGTACCTTGTAATACAGGAAGCAACTGGAGATGGTGTTGCTGATAATGAATGCGTACGGGGCAGCTTTGACTGAATTCGAGATCAAATAGGACCTTTACCAACAAAGCAGGAGGATTCAGGAACCAAAGAAAATAATATGTCGTCTTCTCTAAACCAGAGGTGATCGATTCCAGTTCATTGGCATAAATGCTGAATCTGCTGTAGGTGACAAAGAGCAAGATCTACCTATTTGACCTCAATTCCTAAGAGATGTGCGAACCTCTATTATGCTAAACACAAAATGCCTTTCTCAATTAACACTTCAGAAAATATTTTTTATATTTTAAATATTTTAAAATATTTCTTTATTATTTAAGTTTTGGAATAGATTTGTAATCGTGTCTTAGAAACTATTCACACATGAGTGGCTCATCTCTGCCAATAAAAAAACCCTCGTGTAATTCCACGCATCAAGCACCCAAACTAGCTAAACCTTGCTTCTGAAGAGTGGACAATGCTCCATGTAAATAAATAGGATTTTTTTTATTTCAAAAGGGGCTATGTATCCTCCCCATGTGTACCTGTTGTTCCAGTATTTGGAGTCCTATTTATCATTTGTCTTTATGCCTTGGGACCAAATTCTGGTGAAATTGGCTTGTAGGATCAAAAGTTAGCAAGAGGGAACATGTATATGCTCAAGCACGCACAGCACATTGCAGATGCTGGTTGCATGAGCTGATCACATAATAGATCCAGCAAAATCTTCCATATTTTGTGGTAGGATTTTGAATCCAGTCATGTGTGCCAGCATTGTTGAATGAGCTTTTCAGATATAATGAGGCAAAGATGAACGATCGTGTCTTGCCTGAGCTGATAACATGATGGGAGTCTAACACAAAGACATGCATTATTGGATGTCTTTGTTAACAGATGATTAAGTTCCAGCACATATTCCAAACATGTTAATTATAAAAAATTCTAAATATAAAAAAAAGAATAAGAAGCTCCTCTCCCATCACAGGGAACTAATCCGTTTAATTGTTAAATTAGTAGTTTGTCGATCTTTAGTGAGAACAGTAAATGCTTGCTGCTTTTTCCTTGTATTAGCAACCCAGAGTCAACACTGCTAAGGGGAGATAATGGGTGCTTTTAGACAGACATGGAGGCAGGCGGCTGTCACTAGAGCTGCTCTGGGGGTGCACCCCTGTATCCACTCACATCCAGCCCCACCTGTTTCCATGGTCCGCCCATGTGGCGCCCACCCCGCACCACAGAGCTGTGAGTGATCACCCCTGCCAGTGCCTACGGCGTACAATCTAAAAGACTCAGAGGGGGGAGACAAGGAGAGGGGACATAGGGAGAGACAAGGGACAAAACATTCAAGTGAATGTGAAGTCTCAGGTGCACGTGCTTGGCTTGGTTGCAGTTAAGGGGAGGGCAAACTATAAATGTTGAGAGGAAAGTTCTAGCAAGCATTGGGAAAGGTGGTGAGGAAGAGGTGGGTTTTGAGGAAGGATTTGAAGGAGCGGAGGGAGGGGGCAAGGCGGATGTGGGCAGGAAGGGAGTTCCAGGCATAGGGGGCAGCAAGGGAGAAGGGGTGAAGGCGGTTAGGGGAGCAGGGGAGATGAGGGAGAGCAAGAGAGGGGATAGAGGAGGAGCGGAGAGTGCGTGCAGGAGTGTGTAAGGAGATAAGGGCTGAGAGGTAAGGGGGAGCCAGGCTGTGAAGGGCTTTGTAAGTAAATACTAGGGATTTGTGAAGGATGCGTTGAGGGAGGGGGAGCCAGTGAAGTGAGGAGAAGAGAGGCTGCACATGGTCGAAGCGATGGGCCGAGTGGATGACCCTAGCAGCGGAGTTTTGGATGGAGATAAGGGGGGAGAGATGAGAGCAGGGGAGGCCAGCAAGGAGGAGGTTGCAGTAGTCAAGGCGGGAGTTGACCATAGCATGAACAAGGGTTTTGACTGAGGAGAAAGAGAGAAAGGGGCGAGTCCGAGCAATGTTATAGAGGGCAAAACGACAGGACTTGGCAACAGAGTCGATGTAAGGTTTAAAGGAGAGGTGAGTATTGAAGATGAATCCCAAACTATGGGCTTGGGGAACAGGACGGATGGTGACACCATTAATAAGGATGGATAGAGAAGAGGGGGAGGAAGGAAAGGGAGGAAAGATAAGGAGTTCAGTCTTAGCCATGTTGAGCTTGAGTTGGTGTTGGGACATCCAGGCAGAGATATCAGAGAGACAGTTGATGAAGCGAGTTTGGACAGAATGGGAAAGAGTGGGGGTGGAGAGATACTGTTGAGTGTCTCAGCATAGAGGTGATATTGGAAGCCATGGGAGGAAATGAGTTTGCCCAGGGACAGGGTGTAGATAGAGACGAGGAGAGGGCCCAGGACAGAGCCTAGGGGAACCCCTACCGAGAGGGGGAGGGAGGAGGAGGTGTAATTGGGAAGAGACACATTGAAGGAGCGGTCAGAGAGGTAGGAGGAGAACCAGTCAAGGACAGAGCCGCAGGAGCCCAGGGAGCGAAGAGAGTTCAGTAGGAGTGGATGGTCGACAGTGTCAAAGGCAGAGGAGAGGTCAAGGAGGACAAGAATGGAGTAGAGGCGCTTAGATTTAGCCACAAGCAGATCACTGGTAATCTTGGCAAGGGCAGTTTCAGTGGAGTGAAGGGGGAGGAAGCCAGATTGGAGAAGGTCCAGGGAGGAGTTGACAGAGAGGAGTTCCAGACAGTGGGAGTAGACAACGCGTTTCAGAAGCTTAGAGGCAAAGGGTAGGAGGGAGACCGGACAGTAACTAGAGGGGTCAGAGGGGTTGAGGGTGGACTCTTTGAGAATGGGCAAGACAGTGACATGCTTGAAGGCGGAGGGGAAGGAGCCAGTGGAGAGGGAGAAATTAATGACATGTAGAAGGGGAGGGGCAACAGTGGGAGCAATGGAGGTGAGGCGGCAAGAGGGGATTGGGTCGAGAGGGCAGGTGGAGGAGTTGGAAGAAGAGAGCAGGGAGGAGATTTCCTCAAGGGAGGTGGGAGGGAAGGAGGAGAGTAGAGTGGGGGGAAGGGGTGGCGGGGAGAGAAGATGGGTGGGAAGCAATGTCCTGGCAGATCTTGTCAATCTTTGAGGTGAAGAATGACACGAGATCCTGAGCAAAGAGTGGGGGAGGGGGCAGGGGGCCTTGAGAAAGGAGTCAAAGGTGGAGAAGAGGCGGCAAGGGTCATGAGAGTAGGATTCAACCCGGGAGGCATAGTAGTGTTGCCTTGCCAGGGACATAGCGGAAGAGAGGCAGGTGAGAGAGAATTTATAGTGGAGGAAGTCAGGGTGGGAGTGGGATTTGCGCCAGAGGCATTCAGCAGCCCGGGTGCAGGAGTGGAGGTAGAGAATAGTAGGGGTGAGCCAGGGATGGGGTTTTTGGGGTTGAACAGGGTGGGAGGAGAGGGGGGCAAGGGTCGTGACAAGAGAGGCATTGAGGGAAGAGATGGCAGTGTCAAGGGAAGAGGAGGAAAAGACAGGAGTGAGGAAGGGGGAGGGGGGAAGCAAAGTCTAAAGGGGTAATAGCCTGCAGATCACAAAAGGGGTGTGGCACTGGGGAAGAAGATGGGGGTTGGTGGGAGAGGTTGAAGGAAGCGAGGTGATGGTTGGACAGGGGTCAAAGAGAGGTCAGAAGCAGAACAGTTTCTGGAGAAGATGAGGCAGAGAGAGTGACCGTCGGTGTGAGTGGGGGAATCAGTCCAGAGGCGGAGATCAAAGGAGGAGGTTAGGGACAGAAAGTGGGAGATAGAGGGCTGGGAAGGTGCGTCAACATGGTTGTTGAAGTCTCCAAGAATAAGAGTGGGGGTATCATCAGAGAGGAAGAAGGTAAGCCAAGATTCAAAGTCTGGGAGAAAAGAGGATAGGGGGTCGGGTGGTGGTGGTAAATGACAGTGACCCAAAGGCGAAGGGGGTAGTGCAGACCCACAGAGTGAGCCTCAAAGGAAGGGAAGGAGAGGGAGGGGAGAGGGGCTGGAATCGACAGGAGTTGGTAAGGAGAAGACCCACGTCACCACCCCAGCCCTTGGAGCGGGACTGGTGAGAAAACGAAAGGCCTTCCAAGAAGAGGGTGGTGGGGGTGACAGAGTCAGTGGGAGGGATCCAGGTTTCTGTAAGTGCAAGGAGTTGAAAGTGGTGAGAAAGGAAGAGGTCATGAATGAAGGGGGCTTTGGCAACAGCAGAGCGGCAGTTCCAGAGGGAGCAGGAGAAGGGGAATTGATCAGGGGGAAGGCAGGGAATGTGGATGAGGTTGGGGGATGTGGAGGGATGGGACTTGCAGGGACGGGGTGAGAGTGGGTGGAGGGTAGAGGAGGGTTTGCAGGGAATGGGTAAGGGAGGGGGAGGGGGAATAGGCAAGGGGGAGAACAAGGGTCGAGGAGGTTGGAGAAAGAGTGTTGGAGGAGGAAGAGGGAGAAGCAGGGGAGACAGCAGCAGTGTGAGAAGGAGAGGAGAGATGGAGGGTGAGAGAGTGTGGGAGATGTGGGGCGACATTCCAGTGGTAGTAATCACGGCAGCGGAAGGGATACCAGGCTTGCGGGTGGGGTAGGAGAGTCCTCACGACGGATGGGAGAGGCCGTGATGCACGGCTTGCGTTGCTGTCATTGGGTCCTCGCTGGCCTTGCTCTGGCAGTCTTTGAAACAATAAACATGGAGCCTCCCACTGCCAGACTGGAGGAGTTTATAGTCTAAATAGAGAAGACAAGGAGTTGGATAGGGTACAGGGAGGTGTGGTGACTTATTGAAGGTCACACATCAGAGCCATGAAAGGCTCCTGCATCTCTTGACTTCCTGTTCAGTGACTAATCAACTGACTGTGGTGCTTCTCTGGCAATGTTCCGGGTTTCACCGGAAGGCCTAGAACGTCCTGAAGCCGGCAGCCACAGCCGGCGCTGAAGCCGCCGGGCCGCCCGCCGCCGCCGGAGCTCCCCAAGGTAAGCGGCAAGCGCGCTGTAGGGGTGATCCCTGGGGGGGG
>QEPC01000763.1:736830-791523 GCA_003113815.1 Sphenodon punctatus | reverse complement strand
GTTGCATCTATCTTTTACAACAAAAAGCCAGGCTGGGCAGGGTGGGTGGGGGGTGTCCCCCCTTCCACCCGCGCAGCCTGGACTCGGGGAGGGTTTTTTTTAAAAAAAAACTGTTTGGCTGGGGCTTTAATTTTTTTTACATTGCAGCCATTTAAAAATGGCTGCAATGTAAAAAAACCGGAACACTGAAATCCGGTACCGGGTCGGAATACCGGGGCCGAATCCGATAATGCCGGTACGCCCGATACCGGCATTATCGGATACCGGATTGTACCGGTTTCCCACCCCTACAAATTAGGCTCCATGTACCCACACTTTGCCTTGGTCTTTCAGCCCCAAGTCTCTTTCTTCGCAAGTTGGTGGCAACACTGATGCTGGGGGCAACCAGCTCCTCCCTGTTCCAATATTGATCCAACTTGATCGCTGTCTCCACTGTAGCCACAATTTTGCCTTCATTCATTTATAGCTCCCCTCTCAGGCAGCAGCTCAAGTGCATCTGCTCAATACACAGGTGATTACGGGCAAGCCAATATTTGTCCTAGTATATCATGCATCGCAGTACTAAACTATACCATATTGGAAAGGGGCGTAGCTGTTTGTGGGCTGTAGCTCCTGATTGAGGATTGGTTGCCATCTGCTTCCACCTTCGGTACAGCCCTCATAAAGGGATCAAGCTAACCATCCTTGTTCTGAAAACACAAAAAACATACATACACTTTGCCTACCACCCCTGGCTGACCCTCATACCTTGTCCCTGAACATACATCACCCATCTCTCAGCCTCTCTCCCCATATATACCACACAGCACCTGGGTGCTCCCTCACCATGCAAACACTGCTCCACACCCTTGGCTGCCCCCCAACCTTGTCCATGAATATACACTACCCATTTCTCAGCATTGTCCCCCATAAACACTCCCCCAGCACCTGGCTGCCTCCTCACGATACACTGCCCCCCCCCCCGTTGTCTCTAGTCTTGTCTCCCTAAACACATCCCGCACAGAGCTGAGGCATTTCCCATGCCATTGGGAAATACCTACCTTTCAGGAGTGCTTGTGACTGTTTGTCGGTATTTCCTAGGATTGAGAAGTTCGGATTCAGCTCCCACCACCTCTGGGCCTCCGGTAGCAGCAGCAGCAGTGGCAGCAGCCCCTCTTACCTGAAGGATGGCAGAGCTGTGCCACCTAGGGGTGTGCATTTTGTTTTCATAATTATAATTACAAAAATGAAATTGGCCACTTTGTTATCGTAATTACAATTATGAAAACAAATTTAATAATTCTGAAATAATAATGAAATTTTTGAATTCATTATTATTTTGTTATTTTGACTGTAGGACCCATATCTTAAGCGGTAACTTTTTTGTTTTGTGTCTGTTTTACTGCAATTTGGTCAGAGTGTACCTCTCACACGTGGGAACATGCCTGCCACATTTCAGAAGAATTGGATGTAGGTTCCAGATTGTACAAGTATTAAGTTGTTTAATACATTTATGTCTGTAGCTTCCTTTCTGGATATATTACACGCTTAACATAAGGAATCATCTGTACCAAGTTTCAGAAAGATTATTTAACAGGTTCAGATTATATAAGCAATTAATATTTTGTAGTTTGTGCACACATTTCCAGCTGTAGAAACTGTGTTGTCCATCCAATATAGATGAAATTTGGACTCGTTGAACCTTGCATGCAAGGGATTGTCCCTGCCACATTTAGGAAAGATTGGATAAACATACCGAATTTTATAAGCAATTGAATGTTTGTGACTTTAACAGAAGTTGTGCAAATACAAGTCCTGAAAAGTTTGGGACAAATACAAAAGATTTCAGAACATAAGAGGGACTTCAGGCAGCAAGGAAGGGGAAGCATCCCAGACATCAAGAGACACGATTGGCACATCCAGACTGATCAACCGGCATTCCAAACACACCCTGCAGCACTGTGACAGAGGATATCAGAGAATCTCTTGACTCTTTCCTAAGCAGATGCTTCCAGTTTCCTAATAACAAGCAGGGGTCTGGGGGTGGGCACAGCACAGAATGAGTATACATGATTGACATTTCTGCTGGTCAATTGGCATCAGGAGCCCATCTTGTGACAAAAATAAGAGAATCTCTGGTATAGGCTCATTCTCTGGGGATGCTTCCCAGGCTTCCAGTTTGCCAGTACCCAATAACTGCAATCAGGGAGGCCTTGGGGTGGGCACTGGAGAGCAAATATAAAGCTTCTGCCAAGCTGCACAGCCCCCACCATGGATAGATCTTGTGTGTCTCATAGGCTTGCCGAGTGCTCTCTTTGTGACTGACTGTGCTACTGTAGTCTTCAGCCCTCACTGCAAGTGCTCAAAAAATCATAACTCTGCACCTACTCTCCCACACGTATGCCTCCACAGATTTTGAAGTGCCAATGACTGAAGCCTGTGCCTGCGGTACCTGATCCTCCTCTGCTCTGCCCACCCCTTCCTGTCTTCTTCACTCTCTCTCTCTGTACAAATGCTCCAAAAAGCAGATGTCTGCATCTAGTAAAACCTCTATAGTATAAACAGAAGCAACACCTACAAGCGACATAAGGAAATTTACAAATTCTATTAAAATCATGAAAGTGATGTGGGTTATAAAATTTGGACCCTTTATCCAATCCTTCTGAAATTTTTCAGGGATTCTCCCTTGAATGAAAGTGACAACTTGTCCAAAGTTCATCCAAATTGGATGTAAAAACCTGGAAATGTGTGTACAAACCATGAAATGATTAAATTGCTAATAAAATCGGTACCCTTTATCCAATCTTCCTGAACATTGGTAGGGATAATCCCTTTCAGGACTGGTTCAAGGAGTACAATTTTCACCTAAATTGTATGGAAAGCAAAGATGTTACAGCTGCAGATGTGTGCGTAAACTATGAAATAGCTGGTGTTTGCAGATTTGGGACCCTTTATCCAATTTTTATGAATTTTGGAAGGGATGGTCCCCTCGATGGAGGGCAAAATCAGTCCAAATATCAAGTTAATAAGATAAAAAATTAAGATATTACAGCCAGAAATAAATTTTGCATAGAAGTCGGGGGGGGGGGGGGAATTCAGTAATGAAAATGGATTTATGTAATAATGAAATTAAGAAATCCAAATCTATATAATAATGAAATAATAACAAAATTACAAATTCAGTAATAGGTCCCTGGTGCACAGCCCTAGTGCGACCTGCCGGCACAACCCCGAACTTTGCCGGCTCCTGCTGTTTGATCTCAGGAGAGAATATAAGGACTCTGCACAGCCCAAACACTTGCTTACTACCTCCTCCTGCTATTTCTGCTGCTGAATAGAAGAGGAGGAGACATCCATCAGATAAAAGGAGACACCGCTACAGCGGAGATATGGGCACTGCTGCCTGTCCTAAAGTTTATCGATTCCCTCAGCTGCCAGCCAGTGCTTTGCTCAGGTAGAGGCAGCAGATGACAGCTAAGCCTGGTGTTTGTCTCCTGCCCTATCGTAGCTGGTTCGAGCAACAACCACATCCTCACTGGATCAACCTGCAGCAGCTGACTGAATCTGTGCTGTGGCCTGTTTGCATGGCACAGGTTCTGCATGCACCAGCTAATGATTGCGTGGGAACCTCGCACATATTGTATTTTGGCCTACAGTTTCTCTTGATCATGCACAACCTGCATAGTTCCCATGTGCATCTGAAACACAATTTTTTTTATATGATAGCATGGGAGCTTCAAAACATCACTTAAAAACTGCAGGACAGATTTTAAAAATCCGAACTGAGGAAATCATTACAGCACACACTTGAATTTTATGAGACTTCTACACCTTGAGGAATAACTTTAAAACACTTTTATGCATCAGGAGAAACTGGTCACGTGAAAATGGGGGAAAAATCAGTTCTGCCTCCAATTTCCAAACTAGTATAACTCAGCCGTTCCTCACCTGATCTGTCTCAAATTTGGACAGATTCTACCCCTCTCCCATGTGATCCTGCCTACACATTTCACAGCGATAGGATAAATCATCTCAATTTTATAATGAATAGGCTTTTTGTGATTTTCACAGAATTAAAGCTGCCGTAACTATACAGCCACTCTATAACACACTGTTTATACATTTGTTTATATAGATTTTTAATTACTGTTCATTGAGTAAAATTGTAATATCCTTGTGAACGGAACTTATTTCTCAAAAAAGTCCTCTTTTTCTGCCTGAAAAAGGTGTTGGATTAATATCTCCAAAGACTGAAACCTTTTTATCCACAGATCCAGTGGTAGTGTGAGGGTTATTGCATGGCAACTAATGGTGTGCCTAAGCATTACCTTATGACGCGACGGGTGTTTTTAAATGAGACGCTCGTATGCCTGGACACTCAGCACCCATGTGTGGGAGGTCTCGTTTGAATACAAGCCAGAGTGTGTGTGAACATGTGCGCTCCCCCACACACAGCACCCACGAACCCACCCCATGCACCGATCACAGACACACACACCCAACGCTGTCTCATTTAGAAACACCCAAGTGGGCAGATTGTGACTCTAGAGCCACATGCAGCTCTTTGCCCCCATTGTGGTAAATGGATGAGGTCCTCAGGATTAGAAAACTTTGCCCACCTCTGTGTCATAAACAAGAGTAACGATCACTGCTAAGGGTTGTTTGGACTCTTCTTTAAGAGAGGCTGTCACATATCCTTTTATTTTGCCTCCCCCTTTCTTTTGGTTAGAACTTGCTTCAGAGGTTTGGATGTTGAAATAAATGGCCCCATTAGTGCATCAACTTACATTTTTTTGATTAAGAGGCTGTATCTTAACTGCTTCTTTCTTTAGTTTATTCTTGATTTTCAGTGCAAGCCTTTGGGATTTTAACACTTAGTGCTGGCATGAATTGTGTTGAAATGAATGGGTGTCCCAGTGCTAAGACCTTGCATTGGTATGAAGTACGCTGATTATCATGTTGCCAGACTTTCTGTAGTTGTATCACTCTTCTTCATTAGTCTTCAAGCAGCATGCTTTATTTGGTCTGATTCTTCTGATTTTTTGCCCTGTTTTTATCTTGTGTATTTATCTTTTACCTCTAGTTGAGTGGAATTACTCACTTCTCACAAATGATCATTGCTCACAAATGATCCTTACTGATGTGAGACCAGAATTTAGCCCACTGAGTATGAGTCACTTATTAATTTCACTTGGTAGAAAAAGTGTTCCCAGCACCTGTTAATATGTATCTTAATATAAATGTAAAGGTGGCCAAATGAAGTAATGCATTTAGCATTACGTGACTTTTGTCAATATAGGAGTTACATCCTTCTCCCCGATGCACCTGGGGCAACAGGAAGGGAAGCTGAATTGGAGCCAACTCCTAATTGATCCCCATCTGATAGTGCCCTTGAGCCCTGTCACAGAGGCAATCAACATCAGAATAGATCTGACAAGAATGGATATAATATTGGTCATTACTGCCTTCACTAGCCCTCTGACTCCTGGATACCCTTGTTGGCAGTAAGGGATGTTCTTGTCAATTAGTAACAAAGAACTGCATGAGTTGAGTAGTTCTCAAATCCTTCAACTTGCTCTAGTGACAACATATTCCTTCCTTCTGAGATGTGAGATTTATTTGTAGTATAACTATTTCTCACCATCTGTGGGGAAACCTACAGGCAGTCCAAACAACTTCAGCTGGTTTCTCTGCTTGGCATCTCTGCTTGCTGCTTCCAGGTATCCTTCCACTGTGTAAACATACAAAAATTGTGATAATTCTAGGGAGCAGTTGGTTGTAGTCACATTCTCAACTGAGTCAAGACTCTACCTAAGGCTCTAACTTATCTGATGTGAATGCATCAAACTAGTTTGGGTGACATAAGATTTGTCTCCCCCAATGTCTAGGTAAAATGTTCATTTGTAAATGCAAATTGGTCTATTCTTTCACCTGTGATTTCAAAACAGTTTCCAATTAGCAAGCTTTGTTCTATAAGTTATCAGGATTCTGGATATTCTCTGAGCAGCCTTGATCATAAGAATCAACTGACTTTGTTACGCTGGAAGTAGATTTTAATGTTAAGACTCAATAAAAAGATGCAGCTGTTGCTGTCTTTTTAAAAATTATTTTTAAGAAAAGCACGGGGCCACACTAGTGATAGCGAGAGAGCTGTTCCTAGAGGTACATTGTTTTCTACCATAACATACAAACGATCTGTCTATAAACAAAATCCACAACTTGGTTTGCATATGTACACTGACTGGAATGGGAGTGCAGGTGTGGAAATTACAACACCAAAAAAGGGTAACATTTCTTGAGGATGCTATCACCAGGCATATGTCTTCTGACTTCTAATGATATTGTTAACTGTGCTGCCACAATGTTTCTAGGGGAAAACAATGCTCTCAAAAGGAAAAGTGCAGTTTAAAACTTTTTTTTCTTTTTAAAAGAAATTTACAAATGATTAGAAGAGCTGAATCATAGTTATAATGCAAACAGGACTGTAATGTAGGGCAATTTAAATTGAAGATGTACTACATTAAAAAGTACTTGAGCATCAGGAATCTCCAATAAAGGTGTTCAGCTGATGTATTTGGGCAGCATGAAATTCAATAGAGTTGAGTCTTTTAAATCTTGATGATGCTGTGACTTTCCTCCCTTTGTTAATTTGAATGTGCGAGCATGCAGTTCCTCCTACAAGAAAGTGCATCTGCTTTTTGAGTTAAATACACAGAAGCTTTGTGTTTTTAAAATGTATTTTGTTTGTTTGGAAACATTAGACAGAGAATGGTCCAAATATCGGTACAACATATACTAACAGTCTTGACATCATAGGATTTACAATTTGGTAATCATAAAATATGAGCCATACCTTCTGCGACATTGCTTCTGAGCCTTTTTTGCCCGTGCAATCTTCATTTTGAAATATCGATTGGAAGCAACAAAGTCAATCAGTCACAACCCTACCTGCAGATGTCCTGAACCGAGTTGGGGTCCCTGCTCACAGTCTGAGAGCCACTGTTTGATGGAAAACAAAAAGGTTTTTTGTTTCCATACATTCTTATTTTAATTTTTGCTTTTTAAAAACAATACATGTTGCTTTTCCATTTTTGGTCAGGTGGCATGCTCACAGGGATTACATTCATTTTTACTGATATTGTGGTAATACCCAAAAAGAGAGCAATTGGAATCAGGACCCTCTTGCATTAGGTGCGGTGCAAACACACACACATAAGACATGCTTTTTGGCTAACGAGCTGATGCTCCGATTTAAGTATACTGTGGGAAAGTACACTGCAGTTAACCAGGAAGTAGGAATCATCACCCCCTGTGGCAGTCTTCATGTTTTTATTTATCTATTAATTTATTGATTTAGATTTCTTTGCCACCCCCTCCTGCCACAGCAGCTCGGAGCAGCTCACAACATAATTAAAAACATATAAAATATTACAATAATAAAAGTATGCAATAAATAACATAAAAACAATGTAATATAAAAACAATAACAAAAACAACCCAGACAGAGCCAACCCTCCTACCAATCCCCCATGACCTGGTTCGCCAAAAGTCTGGTGGAACAGCTAGGTCTTACACTATCTTCAGAAAGAGTGGAGGTCTGAGGCCCAGTGGATCTCTGTCGGGAGGGAGTTCCATAGCCACAGTGTGGCCACTGAGAATGCCCCCCTCATCGTCACCACCTGAGATACCCTTGGGACTCCGAGGGAGGCGTCCCTGGTTAACTGAAGGGTCCAGAACCCGGGGGTGAGGCGAACCTCCAGATAAGCAGAGCCCAGGCCATTTAGGACTTTATAGGTTAAAACCAACACCTTGAATTGGACCCGGAAGACTATAGGCAGCCATTGTGCAAAGAATGAAGCACTGGTGTAATGTGCTCATGGCGACCTGTCCTTGTAAGGAGATGGGCTGCCATGTTCTGCACCAGCTGCAGTCTCCAGACCATCACCAAAGGTAACCCCACATAGAGCACGTTGCAATGGTCCAGTCTTGATGTAATTAAATAATTGGATGATGGTGGCCAGATCCATGTCCAAGACATGCGGCTGAAACTGTCGCACCAGATGCAATTGGCAAAATGCTCCCCTCACCATGGCCGTCACTAGGGATGGGCGAACAGATTGTGGTTCAGGTTCGGCCGTTCGGTTCGGCTGTGTTCGTTTCGTCCGTTTGGTTCAGTTTGTCGGTTTGAATGTTCGGCCGTTCGGTGGTTCGGGTCGAATGTTGAGTTCGGATTCGGTATTCGGTTCGGTCGGGATCGGTTCGGTCTTTAGTTAGGTGCAATCGGGAACTGAAAATGACATTTAGTTTTTGAAATAAAAGGAAAAAACTAAAGAACATATTTCTGGCTATAACATTTTTGTTTCTTATTACATTTTGATGAAATTTAGGGAGATTGTACCCCCAATGGAGGACACCAAGTGTACCAAAATTCGGAACGATTAGATAAGGGAAACCGATTTCAGAAGCAATTGAATGTTGTGATTTTAAGAAAAGCTCCATTCACATTCATGACTACAACTTCTTTATCTTGCATCCAATGTTCATGAAACTTGTGCATATTACATCCCTCCATATGCTTAATATTTCTGCCAATTTTAGGAAATAGTGGATAAAGGGTCCCAAGGGTATAAGACATTAACCTGAAAATACATTTCCACCTGTTACATTTTGATATTCCATTCTGTTTACAGGATATTTGACAGGAATGTATCAAATACCTTTCCTGCCATTTCAGCAAATGTACAGGAGATTTTGATAAAGGGACCCAATTATATAAGCAATAGATTTTGTCCCCATGAAGATCATTATTCAGATGAATATCAGCATATTCAGTGCTAGTCAGAGGCAGGCACCCTGCATGGCAGGGGGAGAGAGACTGTAGGAGGAAGGATGTGGAGCAACCCCAAAGACTGACAGACACATTCAATGGTCAATTACTGCAAGCTTCTAGCTTTACAGGACCAATTGGTAGTGGTTTCGAGGTGGGCATAGGGGGCGGCCCTGTGGCGGGCATAAGCAACATAACTGGGACTTCTGAGATAGCATCCCAGCAGTCAGGAGACATAGTTTAAACACATCCAGGCTGGCCAATTATCATCACAATCACATCCTGCAGCACTGAGACAGATGACATGTGAGAATCTCTATTGACTCTTTCCTAAACAGATGCTTCTGACTTCCCAGAAACAAGTGGAGGAGGTATGTTGGGATGGTCCCAGCACAGAATGAGGATATTTGGTTGACACTTCTGTTGGCCAATTTGCTTCACAAACCGATCTTATACCACAGTGACATAAGAGAATCCCAGGCATAGGCCCCTTCTCTACATTTTTTGTGCAGGCATATAAAATTGGGACCCTTTATAATATCTTTCTGATATTTGGCAGAGATGATCATGAAAGCGAAATATATAGTCCTGCCAAATTTCATGTACACTGGTTGGACTACAAAGATGTTATAGTCAGACATACATTTATTTGTTAATTGCTTATACCACCAAGACCTTTTGTCCAATCCTTCTGTAATTTGGCAAAGATAGTTACTATGGGAAGGGGTATAAACTAAACAAGTTTCACCTACATTAGATGTGAGGCAAAGACGTTACAGCTAAGAATGTATATGTAGAATATTGCAAAATACAATAATTCAACTGCTTCTAAAATCGGATTCCTTTATCCAATTGTTTTGAAATTTGGTGCACATAATGAGTTCTATTGGAGGTAGAGGAACCCCAAATTTCAGCCACATAGCTTAAAAAACAAAAAAGGTTACAGCCGATAATGTGTTTTCCATTGAAACCAATGGAAATTCAATTCCGAACTCACCGAACACATCCGAACCGAACGTTCGAATTCGAGTTCGGTTTGAACGTTCGGTTCGGTTGACCGAACTGTTCGAGTTCAGTTCGAACTCCGAACTTCCGAATTCGAGTTCGGTTCGAACGTTCGGTTCGGTCGACCGAACTATTCGAGTTCGGTCCGAACTCCGAAGTTACGAACCGCGTTCGCCCATCCCTAGCCGTCACTTGGGCATCCAGGTGGAGCCATAAGTCAAGGAGCACCCCCAGACTCTGGACCTGAGTAACCAATGGAGAGCAGACCCCATCAATGATGGGTGCCACCACTCCCTCAACCCTGCCCACCAGCATCACCTCCGCCTTGTCTAGATTCAGCTTCAGATAGTTCGCCCTCATCCAGTCCCCCACAGCTGCCAAACACTGGGCAAGCACTGAGACTGCTGGGCCTGGGTCAGTTGAAAAAAACAGGTAACGTTGGGTGTCATCAGCATATTGATGACACCGCACACCAAACCTTTGAACAACCTCGCCCAAGGGCTGCATATGCACGTCGAACAGGAGAGGGGACAGAATAGAACCTTGTGGGACTCCACATGTGAGGTCCCGGGGAGAAGATGAACAATCACCCAGCACCACATGTTGAGTTCTTCCAGACAGGAAGGAATGAACCATTAAAGAATAGGCCCACCCACTCCAGCTCGGTCCCGCAAGTGAATCACCAGCATCTCATGGCAGCATATGCCACACCCAACACTAGAAGGCAGAACATACTGTAGGAATGGGAGACAGATCTCCTTTAGAGTCCATTGCAATGATAAAAGCAGAGGATGATGTGGCTAGCAAAACCCTGCTCAACGCAGGATATTTAGGGGACTGTTGCATGGCTATATGACATTATGTCCTTCTCTGCATCACCATTGTTGGGACTGGCTGTAGTCACTTTGATCCCCAGATTAACTGAAAGCAGCCTCAAGGTTCCTTTAATTTGTTCCAAACTGCAGTGATCCCCAAAAGGCTATTATGGCACCAGAAATTCACAAGGGCACAGCAGCCCCTGAGACACCCCCCTACACTGTACATGGTGGTAATGCAATAGGTAGCCTATTCAGGTTTTTAATTTTTTTTCCTGAAAAGCAGTGGCATTGGGGGACCATTGCCTCCAGTAATCACACACACTTCTGCTGAGCTGAGATTTAAACAATTTTCCTTCAGCTCTAATAGACTGTGGGTAAAGCACCACACAAGACAGGGCCAGCCAGATCCCCTGCTCACCTGGGGAGGGCCATGCCCACCACAGCTGCCACAATTTTTGCCAGTGGGGAGGGCGGTCCAAATAAGCAGTCCTCCCACAGGGAACATAGGCAGGGGGACTGCCATCACGCCACAGGTCGTCTGAGGAGCTATCCTGTGTGGACAGGACTCCCAGACTCCTGCTGTGCAATAGGATCGGGCCCTTGGGAGGAGCTGCTGTGAAACAGTTGATGGGGGGGGGGGCAGAGGAGCATGCTCCGATCCTTGGACGTTGCTTCACAGCAGGCCATCACTTGCCAACCAGCCAGGAGGTGGCCCTGTGACCCCACATTAGCCTGGGTGAGACAACAGTAGCTTGAGATGCGTAATTGGCCTTCTCCAGACGACGCATCACATAGCAGCCAGGAGCCTGTCCCGAGGCGGAAGTGGGTGAACATTTGGCGACTGCCAGGCAGATGGTCAGCTGCATCGTTTGCTAACGTGGGATAACATCTCATGTGACCTTCCCCAATGGGTGTTTCTAAATGAGATGCTATCACACGTGACCAGCCAAGAGCCACCCATTTGATCACCCGTCTGAACTATTCGAGTTCGGTCGAATTCCGAACCGAGTTCGTACATTCAAAACCAGGTTTTTGACCTTCCGAACTGGTTCGGATTTGACCAAACAGTTCGGTCAAATTCGAGTTTGGTTTGAAAGTTTGGTTCGGTCGACCAAACTATTCGAGTTTGGTCCGAACTTCCGAACCGCGTTCGCTCATCCCTACCAAAAAGGTGCGTAACAGCCAGGCGCCACGCATCCCTTGCTCATATGAATGGCAGCAACCAGCCATGCAAGCAGACTGGTCTGCTGCTCATAGGCACGTGCGTGGGGGACATGGCCTCTGCAAGTCACTGGAACCGGCTGGGAGCACTGGGGAGCCCGGGACATGTTCGTTTCAAAGACCAGCCTGTCGCACATGCCCCTCCCTCATGGTCCATTGCAGGGGAGTGCGAGGCGGCTGCTGCAGTAGCCACACTGGGAGCTGCCTGTTAGAATTGCTCCCTATGCACTACACCCGAGTGGGTGCTCTGCGGCCGTGCTACTCAGTGGCCACAGACACCCAGACTTGTTCATTTAAAAACACCCAGTGTGAGCTACAGTTCTGTTAGTGGTCACTTTCAATTATGCTTTTTGTAATCTGAAGTCAGCCATAAAAAAATCAATATGTGATTTCTCTTCTTACACACACAATCTCCCACTGTGCCCACTGCATTGATATCAGTGGAAGCAGATTTTGGTGGTTATCTCCCATTTAAATCAAAACTGTGTAAGATTTGCTTTATTTGACCAAAACATGGAAGAATCAGGATTTTCAGACCTGTGTTTCCTCATGACAGAGTTAACACACTCTTAGATTTTCCTCCTTGAGTACTTCATATTGTTCAGCAATACTTAACCACTTTCCCCCCTTACAATGCAAGCTGGCTGCTTATTTTCTCATTTTTATTTATGTTCTTTTCCTGCAGGAGAAAATATAAGAAAACATCACAGAGGTAAGAGTATACCACAGATGGACTGGAAGGTGTTTGCAAATAATTTGTGTTCCTTACCTTGAATCTGAGGAGATTTTTTCAAAATATGTTTTGGCTTTGTTTATCATGGGAATGCACTTCACAAATTGTCTTGTGATCCTTAGTCCAGTTTTTCATTGATGTCTATGGAAGTTCTCAAATATTAAAGACTACAGAATTTTATCCCGAGCGATGAATCCCAACCACCTCTCAGTCCCTTCTATGCATTCTTCCTGTTTTATTTTTTTATCACTACTCATGCCATAATAAAAGGTTTTTAATCCTGCAAATGACATGTGCTTTTGCCAATGACTGAAGGAAGATTGGGATCCTGTTGATTAACAGGTCCTATTACTGTCTAAATGTCCACTTAACTTTCTGGATTCTTGTGGTTGGGAAGCCCGACAGGGCCTCTGACTGATTTATTGCTTTGTGTGATGCTCATTTATTACTGTTGCATTTATTTGCTTTCACACAGTATGTTCTGTAGTGGTGACTATAGGTAAAAGGTTTTAGATGAGAAACTGTAACTTGTCTTTGTTAGGTCTGATTATTAATTAGCATTCTAATGCTTCAAAGTTCTTAACACTTCTGCAAGGTGCTGAGTACCCTTAATTCTTCTTATTGTTGATGGGAATTGAGAACCTTTGGACAACTTGTATGGATCAAGCGATAAAGGCATTTTTGACTGTGCCCCTTAATGACCCTTTTCACAGGAGACGCCCCCACCAATCTCCACACACTTTTGCTCCATGAAGATGGGTGGAGGTACTCGTGTGAATGCTGCAGGGGATGGCTGGGAGTGCATGCGCGCTCCTGCACTACACCCACCTCCACCCATATACACCCATCACCCATGCATGGAGCAATAGGCTCCAATGCTCGATGCTCCGTGGGTGTAGATGGGTGGAGGCGACTGTTCACCCGTGGGAATGGGCACACACCCACCTCCACCCACCGTGGCCGCACACCCACCGCGGTCCATTTGAGAAGGGCTAGTGTTGTGTTGTGACTGCTAGGCTGTCCCAGTGAATTCCTGTTCTTGCTCTGGAGATCTCCCTATAGGACTGTGTACATTAGTACCTACAAGGTTTGGGATAATGGAACAGTCTCCTCATGAGAATCTTTCCTCAAAGAGCTTCTGACTGTTACATAAACTACTGTGACAGATGCAGATAACTGAGTAGAAAGCAAGGGTATTTTTTCGATTGTGGTGGTGACCCCATAGTAGACCCTCTATTGATGGTTTACCCACTTTTAAGCTGTACTTTTCGCATGCTTCACTTGCTGCTGCCTTGATCCACTAGTTAATTATATGCTTAAGGCAGAGGTGTTTGCTTGATGTGGGCTGATTTTCTAGTTAGAAAAAACTATACAGAGTTAATTTTTTTTAAAAACAACTACTATGGTGCTGGGGTGTGTGTACTTTAAACATGGCCCTTTTCACATGAGACACCCCCACCAATTGTCACACGCTTTTGCTTCATGAAGATAGGTGGACATGTGAGTGTCCACATTTGAGTGTGTGGGTACTTTAAACTTGCCACTGGAGGTTTCAGAGCAGCTAAACATAACAAACTCATACAAGTCATTACTAATCATCTTTATCCATGGCCCCGATTCTCCTGCGGCTTTAAAAAAAAAAAAAAAAGTCTGCCGGAGTCTGGGGGCTCAGGGCCCGATTCTGAACCTCACTGCACTGTACTAGGCTGCGTTGGGTGGGTGGGGCTGCCAGGGGTTGCCATCCCCCACCACCCTCCCTGGCCTGGAAATCCAGTGCTGGTGCTCCTTCCCATAGGCCAGGCTGCGTTGGTGGGGGGCTGCCAGGATTTACACAGGGGAGACATGGGGCAGGAGATTCCATGGGGAGAGGGGAATGACAAAAACCTTGGGGCTTCTCCCTGTAGGCCAGGTTGCGTTGGGTGAATGGGGGGGGGGGGCTGCCAGGGCTTACCTCTCTCCTCAGTCGGGCAAATCAAGTCACCCAGCAGTGGTGGCGGCAGTGGCAACAACTCCTCTCAGCGCTCCCCATTTGGCTCCTTCAGACTTCTTCCTGGCCTATTCCACGTGGCCTCTCAGCTGTGCCGCTTTGGGAGGCTCCCATTGGGAGGGGGTAGGAAGTGGCGAGAAGGAGCCTGCTGAAGCATTCTGAAAAGAGCTGCTCCTGCCACTGCCACTCCCAAATGAGTTAATATTTACCAGGGGGGGGAGGGTGAGGCAAGCCCTGGCAGCACCCCCCCCCCCCCCCAAACACAGCCTGGTCTATGGGGAGGAGCTCCAAGGTTTTTGTCATCCCCCTCTCTCCATGGAATCTCCTGCCCCGCATCTTCCCTGTGCAGACTGGAAATTCTGTGCTGGGAGAAGCAGGGTAGAAGATTCTGTGGGGGGAGGGAAGGGGAGAGAACCCGCATCTGGGTCGGGACCCTTCCTGTATCTTTCACCTTCATTGAGAAACTGAGGGTGTTTTGTACAAAACAGAGTTTCTCCTGGACTACTGAGTCTGGGAGAAAAAAAGCGCACGCCAGGGGTGGGTGGGTGTTAGATGTTCACCTCTGCTACTGGAATTCATCTGGGCACCATTGGAAACAGCGGATGCCGGGAACTCATTCATGCTTGGAGATCTGGACTTGTAAAACCCCAATATTGAGGTTTTACAAGTCTGGAACTCCAAACATGTGTGAGTTCCCCAGCATCCACTGTTTCCAATGGTGCCCAGCTGACTTTGGTAGTGGGGGTGAAAGTCTAATCCCCAGCATGCATTTGTTTAATACTGTCTCATCTAAAAACACCCTGAACTGCAGAAGATTGATTATAGCATTTTTGATTGTGTGTCCATGGAAATCTTGTTCAGCACACGAAGAACTAAGTTTTATGTCCTTTATGAATATGTTCTCTTACTGATTTTGCTTCTGTTCTCTCTCATACTTGGTACGTGGTTTTATTTTTGGTGCTGGCTTTGGTGTCTGATAGTTGACTGGTGAAATCCATACTCTACTGCTGAACACGTATCTGCACACTAGCACTGGGTTGTGAATCAAGTGAACTTGGCTCTGTGAAGGAAAGAAAATTAATTGTAATCCTAGTGCACATCAGCCCCTCAATTACTAACACCACTAATTTCCTTCAGTGAGAGCTGGATGTCTGCCAGAATATTATTCACCTCAGCAAAACCATTATTGTGCCTGGCCAGTCTGCTTTTCATGCCTGCAGAGCAGAGCAGCTGGGTATGGAGCTTCAATGCTGGACCTGCAGTCTGCTTCATGACTAATGTAGCACATGGGAAAAGAAATGATATGGATGTGGACAAGGCTGCCGATGCCAACCTTTAGTACACTGTGGCTGATACAGGAAAGGATACTGCAGTACAACACTTCAAATAGAGACTCATTATGGAACCTAAGTGCTGAAGGGAAGTTATTTCATTCCAGTCTTTGCCTCTTACTTTCCTTCCTGTATTCATTAATCATGATGTTGTGAGGTTTTATTTTTTTCTTTTGCAAACTTACCTGCACTGTTACATTTGCTGCTGAGGGGGGTCCGCTGCTGCTGCCACTGCTGCTCTGCTCCCACTGGGTTGGGGACTCCAGGGACCTGCAGGGAGACAAGAGAGAGAGAGAGAGATCTGTGAGCCTTGGGAGGGGTGGGGGGGAGCGAAGAAGCCAGTCACATGGGTCGGCTTGTTCCCTCCCCTACCCAGAAGCAGCTGGGGGCTACTTAGCCCAGCTCCGCCTGGACTCAAACTTACCTGCGCTGTTACATCTGCCGCTGAGGGGGGTGGGGTCTGGTGCTGCTGCCGCCGCTGCTCTCCTTCCACTGGGTTGGGGACTCCAGGGTCCTGCAGGGAGGCAAGAGAGAGAGAGATCTGTGAGCCCCAGGGGGTGGGGGCGGGATTTAGAAAATTAGTTACCTGAGACTTATTTTGTAGGGAGTATATGAAAATCACTTATAAAGGGACAGTATAATCTTCTAGTCTTGCCTTTTCATTAATAACTAGTGAATGTTTAAATAGCCAATCAGATGGTATAGATCAGGGGTAAGTAAAAAACTTGCTAGTCTTATGAGTCTATGAACATTTTCGCCCAAGGGCTGATGCCACCAGGCCCCAGCCCTAGAATAGGTACCTGTGAGGGGGAGGGAAGAGGGTCCAGGTGTCAACACTCTCCCAGGGAGCCAATAAGCCCTCACATCCCTCTGGAGCTGCCGGTACAGCACACACCCCTACCTGGCCCCAGCCCTAGTATAAGTACCTGTGAGGGGGAGAGAAGAGGGTCAAGGTGTCAGCACTCTCCCAGTTTACATTGCATGATATAAGTATTCTCAAGCAAAACCAGCATGGCACTGAGACTGTGCTTGTGGCCTTGGCTCATGATCTCTGCTTGGAAATCGACAGGGAAAATTGTACCTTGTTGCTTTTATTAGATCTTTCAGTGGCCTTTGACACAGTTGATCATGGGGTGTTGTTGACATGGCTGCGGTACCTGGCGGGAATACATGGGACAGCTCTTGAGTGGTTCCACTTATTCCTGGATGGGAGACCCCAGGACGTGATGATGGGCAGTAGCTCGGCATTTCCCCAGGAGCTTCCTTGTGGGCTCTCGCACGGTTCCAACTTGTCTCCACTCCTGTTCAATGTGTATCTGAGGCCTCTAGGTGAGATCGTTAGGAGATTTGGAGTGAGGTGCCATCAGTGTGCTGATGACACCCAACTCTATCTCTCTTTTTCAACTGACCCAGGCCCTGTAGTCTCGATGCGTATCAGGTGTCTGACTGCCTTTGGGGACTGGATGAGGGCGAGTGGATTGAAGCTGAATCTAAATAAGATCGAAGTGGTGATGGTTGGCCAGCTGTGTGACCTGGACGACATAGGGACAACTCTTATTGTTGGGTCCCGTCTCCTTTGATCAGTCAAGTTTACAGCCTTGGGGTGCTCTTAAATCCATTGCTGCACCTGGATGGCCAGGTTGCAGTGGTGGCCAGGAGTACTTTCCACCAACTTCATCTGGTGAGAAGGCTGCAACCGTTTTTTTATCAGACTTGGACTTGGCCACCATCATCCATGCCTTCATAACCTTGAATGGGACTGCCCTTGATGATTGTTTGGAAGCTGCAGTTGGTGCAGAACGCAGCAGTCTGCCTTCTGTTGGGGACCAGTCATTGAGAGCACATTACACCAGGGTTCTGGATGCCAATAGCTTTCTGGGAACAATTCAAGGTGCTGGTTTTGACCTATAAAGCCCTAAACAGCTTGGATCCCAGGCATCTGAAAGACTGCCTCCTCCCATCATGGTATCTAAGGTTGGTCAAAGGTGCCCTCTTGCAAGTACCAACTGCCCATGAGGTTCATACAACAAAGGCATGCAGAGAGGTGTTCCTGCTCTACATTTATGGAACTCTCTCCCCCTGGAGATCCACCTAAGCCCAAGCCTGCTTGCCTTTCAGAAGAAATGTAAGACCTTTTTGTTTGGTCAGGTGTTTGGCAGGCTGGGATAGGGTTGGAGAATATAATATAATATAATTATAATAAACATTATTATTTTCTATATAATATAATAATATATAATAATAATATCTATATTATTATATTATATACTTTTGTAAGCCACCTTGAGCCCCCGAGGGAAGGGCAGGATAAAAGTTAATTAAATAAATAAGGCTGGCCCAGCCTGTGGGGGAGTCTCTACACAGAGAGTATCCTTTCAGACACCTCTATTTGCAACTGTTAAAGCTAGCCAAATCTCTCTCTCTCTCTGTGGTTAGGCTGGCAGTGTACAGAGCCTGATCCTAAACCTATACATGCCTGGGTTGCATACTTTGTGCACACACACGATGTTCTTTGTACAGTGGTTGTATTCTCCTGTGGGGTGGTGGGGTTGGAGGCATTGGGTTTATTTATTTATTTATTCATTCATTCTATTTAATACCCTGCCCCCCTTGCCTCTGGCGACTTATATAAAATATATAAATACAATATAAAAACACACTATCAATTAAAACTAAAATAAAATATCCCCTCCCAACCCATTTCTACCCTCCTCCTTCCCCTTCCCCCCTGCCAAATGCCTGATGGAACAGTCAGGTCTTACAAGTACATCTAAAAGACAGAAGGTCAGGGGCCAGGCAAACCCCCATTGGGAGGGAGTTCCACAGCACAGGGGTGACCACCGCAAAAGCTCTCCTATTGGTGGTCACCCATCTAGTCCGCGAGACCTCCAGAAAGGCCCCTCCGGATGTTCGCAGAGACCGATCAGGGACATGGGGAGTGAGGTAGTGCTGCAGATAGATGAGGCCCAGGCTGTGAAGGGCTTTATAGGCCAATACCAGCACCCTGAATTTGGCTTGGAAAGCTATCAGCAGCCAGCGCAGTGCCCGGAGCACAGGTGTGTGCACCTGAGGGCTCACCCCCATCAGGAGGCGAGCCGCCGTATTTTGCACCAGCTGAAGCCTCTGGACTATACCCAAGGGCACCCCCGCATAGAGCGCGTTGCAATAGTCCAACCTCGAGGTGATGAATGCATGAATGATGGTAACAAGGTCGGAGTCCAAGATATAAGGCCGAAGCCGACATACTAGATGTAACTGCCAAAAAGCACTCCCCGCCACAGCTGTCACCTGGGCATTCAGATGGAGCTGCAGATTGAGGAGCACATCCAGACTCCAAACTTGGGTCACCAAAGGAGAGCGTATCCCATCAATGATGGGAGAACACACCACTCCAAGGCCCCCCAAATCCTTGTCCTCCAGCATCATCTCCATTTAGGGGGGGCAAATGCCAGGGACTGGGGCGGTTTAGTGGGTGGGGGTGCTTTAGAGGTGATTGTTGGCTATGGGGGTACCTTGTAGCTCTGGGTTAAAGGGGGCTGATTGTGTCTAGGTGAGGGGCCAGGGTTAAGGGGGGCTGGTACTGGGGGTTGAGGGAGGCACTGCATTTGGGGGAAATGCCAGAACTGGAGGCTTTTAGTGGGTGGGGGTGCTTGCTTCTGCATGGCTATTGGCTCTCTAACCCTCTCTGCCTGTCTTCCCCCACAACCCATCCCACAGCCACTTCGTCTTACCTGCACTGCATCCTGAGATCAACTTTGCTTTCTGCTTGTTCCCAGTCACCCTCTTCACCTGTGGCTAGGGACAAGTGGATAGAAATGCTGATCTCAGGACACAGCGCAGGTGGGATGAAGGCAGCTGTGGGGTGGTTGGTGGGCCTGAGACTGGCCAGGGAGGGCTGCTAGTCTCACAGCCTAGAGAGTGAAGCTGTGAGACAGAGAAGAACAGTAGCACTGCCAGATTCCAGGTGAAATTCACCAGGGTGCAATTAGCAAGTGGGGAAAGGTGCAGAGTAGGGGAGAACAAAGCAAACAGTGCCCAGCAAATGGCAAAGGCACTTGTGGTGCTTGTTTCAAATTTAAATACTAAGCAGAATTTTAGTATCTCTGCTGCTCACTTTGGTATTAGACTATATTAATACTAAAGTGCCTTCTTTAGTGCATTTTAGTATTAATACTAAATTTGTATTCCCATCCCTAGTAAACAAAACTGAAAAAAAGAAAGAAATACATAACAATATTAGCTGGTTGCTTTTTATATGGAAACATGATATTCATGTTGATGCTGTGCAAAAGTTTACTCCATTGTTCTTAACATTGTTAATTGCTTGAACTGTACTTGGGATCTTTTCCTTATTAGGATATGTTACATGATCAGCATGTGTGCTGTTGCTCTAGGGAAGGCACTTTGAGTTAATTCAAATCTTAATTTCATCAAAGAAGTGGAAAATGAGCAGGAAAAGTACCGTACGAATTTAAGGAAGTTAATTGTCAAAATGACAGTAAAGGTCATGGTAGGTGGTAATGACTGTCATTAGTATGATTTAAAAATATCAACATGACATCAAGTATGTCTTGGTATCCAGCATTTTATTTCATTTGACAATACACTTAGTTCGTTCTTCCTTTGCTCTGACATTATTTCATTTCAATTGCTTATCTATTGACCTTGCAAAGTTATCTTAATTAAAAAACCTAATTCCTTAAGCTGTTGCAAGTAATTATAATCCTGCTCAGCTCAAATGAAGCCATTCCACTTTTTGTAGATATTTAAGAAAGTTGACAAAATTCAGCAATGTACATGATGCATGCAGGACACATTAGGTCTCTTTGGTATCCAAAAAGACAATGCGTTTACCCTTTTAAAATGATCATACAAGGGACTTCGCATCTTCTGCAGTGCATTGGTGACCCATAATTACTCATGGACATTGGAAAGAATTTAGAGCACTCAGCAACTCACAGGATCAGGCCTTCAAGCGTGAATTTTAGTATGACTAGTGATGTCCTAAATCCCATGTGATAAGGTATAACATATATCAATCAGATTGTGATATGATCCAAAGATGCCGCAATCTGTATCACTTATTGTGAGATGCCTTCAGAATTTTACTCTTAAAAAAGAGTTTAAAAATTCCCCAGCTGAGAAAGTGGCAGTGTTTTAACGACATGATTTCTTTCTCCATTTATATTTGTTTTGAAATTCTCTCTCATGTATCATTTCCTACCCTTCCATCTTCCAGATTCCTCTTTGCTGTTTTAAGTACACAAGACAACTGCCTTACTGAGTTATACCAATAGTCTATCTAGCCCAGTATCCTGTGTCTGACAGTGGATGCTTCAGAGGAAGTGTAAAAAACAAGACATCTGTGGCATTTCCTGTTTTTTATTCCCAGATTTCTACAGTCAGAGGTTACATCCTCTGTCTTAGCTAATAACTTTTGAGGGACCTATCTTCCATTAACTTATCAGTACCTTTTTAAACCCTCACATCTCATGACAATTGAGTTCCACTGGTTCACTGCACAGTTTTGCAGATTTGATCTTCACTGCCTAAACTTAATTCCAATCTATATTCCACAAAACAGACTGAGTGGTGGCTGCATTAATCTTTACTCCCCAGGCATTACTTCTCTCATAGACCCATGTGCACACAAAGTGTAGGGAAAAAAGAAGACAAATGGAGGGAGCATCAAACAAATGGGAAGTTATAGAACCTAGGATCCCAATGATGGATTAGCTATCCCTATATCATGGCAGCTTGCAAAATGAGTTCTGTTGACTTGGGAGGACTCTTGCAGCTCATGGGGGAAAGAAAGAAAGAAAACACAATTTAAGGTGGGTTTTTTTTTGCCAAATACTATATTTTTCTCTGATTGTTCAGACAATCCCAACAGTGGTTAAGCAGTGTCGTCATCTACACTACTGTTCTATTGGATACTTGGTCTATTGATACCATTGAACAGATATGGAGAAGCAGTTGTATCAAATTTTAGATTAATTTCAATGTGGAGGGGTAATTACAAAAAGCTGGTGATTTAATTTTTCCTCAGATGCAGCATTTCCATGACCAATTAAAAACCTTTCTGTTTGCTCAGTCACAAAATGAATTTGAACTGATAATCAGGTTTTTGAAATCCCTCTATTAGAGGCTGTCCATAAAGTATGTCATGCGGGGAGGGGGGCTAGCAAAGTTCTGACAAAGTGTGACATGGGGGGGGAGAAGGTATTGGTACACTGTAGGCCTTTTTAGACAAGTGGGATTTAAACCGCAGTTTAAACCTGCGGCTCTTGGACACCTCCCTGGGGGTGGGGGTGGGCTTTAGACGCCCCCACCCCAAGGTTTTGGTGTTGATCTATAAAGCCCTACACGGTCTGGGCCCCTCATACCTTAGGGACCGCCTCGCCCTCCGCGCCCCAGAGCGGCTCCTTCGGTCTGCCGGGGGTGCCTTCTTGGAGGTCCCCCGTGTTAAGTAGGGGCCCACAATGGAGAGGGCATTCTCGGTGGCCGCGCCGCGCCTTTGGAACTCCCTTCCGGAGGAAGCTCGCCTGGCCCCTAGCCTGTTGACATTCCCGCGAAGTTGTAAAACCTGGCTGTTCGCCCAGGCCTTTGGGGAGGGTGGGAGGGTAAGGTGAGGGTTTTTTAGCTCCCCCACCTGACCTGTTATTTATTATATATTATTTAGCCCTGTTTTAATATTTTAATATTATTATTATGAAATGTTTTACATTGTTTTTATTGTATTTTATTGTTGGAAGCCACCCCGGGCTGCTTTGCAGGAGGGGCGGGGTAGAAATCTATTTAATTAATTAATTAATTAATTAATTCTCCGTGAACCAGAAGTTGCCCGGTCACCATTAGAAACAGTGGAACCGGGCGAGTCCTGGGTGTTTTGAGACGCGGCGTAGTACAGACCTTAAGTATCGAGGTATTACTACGCTCCCAAGCTCACCCTACTCTCTCTACAATACAGTACAGGTCTTTCGATCTCTCTCAACACACACAGCATTTTAACAATAGACACTCTCCAGTCTCCACCCACCCACTGTACATGTTACAGGGCACCCATAGGGCAACACTGCAGCCCTTGTATAGTGGATGAGTGGTGGGTGGAGAGTGTCTTGTGTGAAAATGCCCAGAGACCTAGAGAGTTCTACTCTAGCTTGATTCCCTATTATCTAGGTGCAGGAGTCCCTAAAGTCTGTTGGATCTAAAAGGGACTTAAGGCTCTAGATACAGACTAGAGAGGACTGTGGAAAATGCCATGAAAAAGATGGCAGGCAAATAGCTGGACAAGTAGTTTTGGAAGGTATCAGAATTTTTTTTGTTTTTAATTTTAAATTATTTTTCTGTATCTGAAATCTAAAAAGATCTTCCTTTAATGCAGGGCTGTCCTTAGGATTTGAAGGATCCAGGGCAAAAATGAAATGCAGGGCTGCCATGGCCCCGCCCTCCATCGTCCCACCTCTTTTAACCACTTCCTGAAGAGTCATGCTCCCTCACTCTAGTAGGTGAGGCGAGGAGAGGGGGGATAGGGCCCTGAAGGAAGCAGCCACCCTAGTGTGTCTTTAGACATAACGCTGTTCAGTGTTCTGTAACAGTGTCCTACTGTTACAGTGTTTAGACATACCGTCAACACGGCGTTCACCCTAAACACTGGACGTGAATGCTGCCAGGTCCTGACAGTTTAATCAGTGTTTGGGGCAAACGCTGTGTTGACGGTATGTCTAAACACTGTAATGATAGGACACTGTGTTTCAGAACACTGAACAGCGTTATGTCTAAAGACATCCCTAGTGGTTTGGAGTCGCAGGCAGGGAGAGGTTCCTGTAGAAATAGTCTGTTCTGGGACCTCAAGAGAATTGGTCCAGAGGCTGCCAGGACTGGCCTCCCTGCGCGGTCCCTTCCAACTGCAGGGCCCAGACTATGGTTCCTGTTGGCCCTACTTAAGGTGAGTCTTGATTTCATGTAATAAATCTACATTACTGGTATTAAAAGTTTGTGTGGTGGGGGATATGGCATGACATACTTTTTTGAAGGGGGATCTGTAGTAGGGTGGTAATCTGTGTCAAGGGGAGGCGCAGAGAGGGGGGTGAAAATGGCAAAGAAAGGGTGAAAACGGACATGATGCTAACCACCCTTTAACCACCCTTGGTGGTTATTTATGCATGTTGCAGGGCTGTATTGATGCCCTATGCAGTCCTGAAACATGCATAAATGACCACCAAGGGTGGTTAACGAGTGGTTAGCGTCATGTCTGTTTTCACCCTATGTGACATACTTTATTAACAGCCCCTTAGACCGAGTAATTATGCAGAAGAATAGAATTCTTTTGAGGAAAGGTGAGAGAGAAGAATGGATAAGTAGCTACAGATTACTATGGGGTTAACTGGTCAATTGAACGTTCACTCCCAGAAGCACTTCTTAGAATGGAAAAGACAGATGCTGTTCTTAGTAAACACCACCTCTCTAACTTCTTCACATTACGTAGATCACTTGGATTCCTTTTGTATTTTAGGCAATGCTGATGGAACAGTCAAACCAGAAATACTCCTGGAGTATCCAGTGTGGGCTTTGACCAAGACCCAGTGCATGAGATAGTGACGGATATGAGGGATGCAAGGATTAAGTAGCTTTACTATAACTGTTCTGAAAAGAACCTTGTTCAATAAAACTTGTAGTCCCTTACCATAATGCTTATTCTTTCAGTATTATTTCCAAACTCTTTCTTATCTGGGATACAACATTAGCTTCATAGGGAGGAAAGAATAATTGTTTGAACATAATGAAAATGGTGTAGATAAATCATGATCTCTTTCTGAGGCGATTAGCTCTAGCTCGCATAAGCATCTTATCTCCGGGCTCCTGTGCAATACATTCACATTTATTGGGGCATGTAATTAAGGTTCATTGCTTTGGAAAGCTCCTTGGCTAATATTTATATTAACATCTTTTCAACATGCTTCTAATTACTTTCCAGATTGGGGTTTGCTAAGCAAAAAGAATCCCAGCCTTTCAAGTTCAATTCATCTTGTCCATTATCGGGAGCAATGCACTGTGCAGCACAAATAATTCTCTGTGGTATTGTCAGCCTCTGATTTAGATAATTCTTCCATGCTTGTAGATCATTGGCTTGTCTCACCACTCTTCAAAATCTAAAATGTTATTAGTAAACTCTAGATAAAAAGAACCCTTGATCAGGGCCATAGGATTGTCAGTGGGGGAGCTTTGCAGCTAATAAAATTCAGACTTGCTGCCTTTTCACAAAACAGGAATGAACATAAACCTTAGAAGTGAGAATATCTCTGCTAGTTTGGAAACAAAGGACCCTGAAATAGCATTGCTTGTCAGTCATTTCCTTTTTACCTTTGACTTTTGTGAACCAAGGCAGTCTCTGTGCAGATATACCTTGCACTTTATTTATAATTGCATACATTATTAAACAAATACATTATCATTCTTGCACGATTTAGCTCAATATCTGTAATTTCTAAATGTATTTAGTATACTTCTAGGCAGGCTAAGCAATACAGTTGTAAAAACAATTATTTCATACTGTGAGAGCATAGGCATAATTGCCCCTTCGCAGCCCCGAGTGACTGTGAAAGCCAATTTGTTGCGGCCCTTTCCAGAGAAATGGGGCAGGATGTGTTGAAGGGGGGAGGGGGTCTTCCCTCCTTCCCCCCTTGGTGCTGGGTTTCCCACGTGGGGGATCATGCCGCCCGCAGGGTGATGAGATGGAGCCAAGCGGCCGCATGGCTCTGCATGTACCCGGCTAGGGTTGCTAGGCAACCCTGGCCAGGTTGGCACGAAGAGCGCGCCTCCTGATTGGTGTACCACCACAGGGAGGGCGGTGCTGTGTGTGTGTGTGTGTGCACACTGCTCACCTCCTCAGTTGGGAGGTGGCGGCGATCGGAGCAGCACCCTCCCACCTGCCCATTCAACACTATGGTAAATCGGTTGCTTAGCTGGGCCAGGAAGGAATTTTTGGAGGGTCAACTCAGTTGGGCCTATTGTTGCTCGTTTTTTCGCCTTCCTCATAGTGTTGGGGCTATTTGGTTTTATTGGCAATGAACCTTTAGGTTGTTGAGTATGGCTGCTTGTTTCACTTGTCGCACTCTGCAGGGGTCCAGCACCAGAGTTAGGATAGGTTATAAGTTAGAATGGGGGCATCTCCATAAGAGATGGGGGGTGACACCAGCCGCAATTGCAGGGTATGGCAAGCGGTGGAGTCAACCCCCTGGGAGAGGTGACCGCGAGGGCCATAGGGACATGTTCTGTCCCCAGCTTGCGGGCACCTTCCTCCGGATCAGAAGGGGCCTTGTCCCCCTTCCCAATAGCCCATTAACAGGGAGGGGGAGACATTTGTGCAGTTGTTAGGGATTGGTACCCGATGGTATATCGGGCCAATCCTTGAGTTCCGTTTGTGGTTTCAATTCACACGAGTGATTGCCCCCACCATTCCAACTTGAAGTTAATTTATGATTTGAATAAAGAGTGTGATCGTTTAAACCCATTTCTGTTGTGTTGTGTCTCATTTGGGGGGTGCGTCGACAATTGATCTCTTAACAATCCTCATTCTAGGCTGTTTTGCAATCTGAAACAATATTGGTATCACAGCTGTGAAAAATGATGGTGTCAGGCAAAAACAAGAATTCTCCCTTTTGCATGAGTGTGTTTCTTCTTTTGTGTAGCGGAACATCTTGAATGTGTAGTGAGAAGCTGGAGATTGCCCCAGACTAAATACACTCTCGTGGTGTAGGAGTTTTAGTTAGCAATAGTAACGTTTTTAGATAGATAGATAGATAGATAGATCTATACTTAATGATCTACAAACTTGGAATAATTATTTAAGTCAGAGGCCAAGTTAGTGCAAAGGACTGGGAAATGTTTCGCTAATATCCTATTGGAAGAGATGGCCTAATCAACAAGTGTAACATGTCTGTGTAAACATCCAGTGAGCTTTATTCGCTTTCAAAGCCTGCTGGGACTATGGCTAAGCCCCACTAATGCTAGCTATATATATGTATATATAACAGCTGACATGGTCCCCACATCAGCTATCCTCCTCACTAAACCTCTGTGCTGTCTAAATTTAGAGAGATACAAATGAAAGAAATCTGTGTATACCAAGTTGCTGAATTTGCTTCATCCTCACTTCCTGCATGATTTTCCCTCACAAAGGATTAAATTTAAATCTGAAAATGTTTCCCACTTGTCGCTTGCCAGCCAGAATTTCTTGAGAGGAATTTTGTTGAACATTGCGATGGCCCATGTTAGAAAAAGCATGGGTTATTGGTTAGATTCAGGAAGTTGGACTTAACAGCTTTGAGTTCCTGGCTCTACCACTGACTTGTTATGTGACTTTTGGCATGTCACATAATCTTTGTTTGCCTCATTTATAGATAAGGTCTAATAGTTATCTCAGAGGAGTGTTCAGAAATTTAATTAATTTTAAACTATTGAGATCTTCAGATTAAAGATGCTGCCTGTCCCTGAGAGACGTCCTAGTTAAATAGAGCACATTGCATCCTTATTTGTATTTTGGCAAGCTTATGCCGAACTACTTATACTGGTTGCTTGTGGACTTGTAGAAAAAATGTATCTTCAACCTTCCTTTCAATTGACCTTTTTAAAACTCTCTTGCACCATCATGCTCTCTGTTGTTGTTTTTATAAATGCAGAAGGCGATGCTTCTGCCTCTTCAAGTGGGACTCCGTTGACTCATACCTATGGGAGCTGTGCCTGTGTATCGGCCTCGAAGCTTCTCCAGTTGTTCTTTTGTGCTCTATGGTCCCTCCCCTCATGGCTTGTGATTTTGGTGGGCTTAGGGAAGCAAAATAAAAGGAGGGGGCAGGGTGTGTGTTACTTCAGTTCCTTCCAACCACCACAGCATTTGGCAACTAAAGGAAGGTTTTCCTCACCTAAATTTCTCCAGAATTTTTAATTATTACAGATGCCTCCATGCTAGGCTGGTGCAGATGGGGCTACTGCAATGGAGTGCTAGTCATAATTCCAAGGGATATTGGAATATATGCGAATACTCCCCCCATATCAATCTTCTAGTGTTGAAGGCAATAAGGCTTGCGATGAATGTGTTTCTACTACACATTCAATGAAAGCCACTGCAAAAGTGCTATGGAGAACACCACGGCAATGTGGTATATAAACAAATGAGGCAGTACCCGCTCTTCCCATCTTAACAGGGAAGCAGTAATGCTTTGGAAGTGGTCCACCATCTACAACATACATCCCGACCCATAGTAACACACTTAGCCTGCTCTCATGGACAATCTAAGCAGAGCTACCACACTACAGCATGAATGGATGTTCAACACATCAGTTACCACAAACCTATTCAACGTAGGGTCACCCTCTCATAGACCGCTTTGAGACGCCACACAGTGCCCTCATTTTTGCATCAGGGCGGGAGTAGGAAAAGGCTCCCTGAACAACGCATTCCTGGGGGAATTCCTTGGTGTATGCTCTTCCAACTTTCCCACTAATAACTCCAAACCTCCTAAAACTCATTCAGGACTGAACCACCTGTTCTCATAACACCTGACTGCCCAAGACATCAATGTCAATGAAATCCTGACGTCTTCCCCAGATCTCCTCCACCAACACAACGGCAGAGTGCTCTTTTCAAATATGCTATTGCTGTACCTAACAGTGTGGCTGATACCGCTGTGACATTGCAAGATTTAGAGAACTTAGCTGAAGAAGTAGTGCAGATCCTCAAGAGTGTTCAGAAGGCCCCTATAAAGCAAAATGGAAAAGGTTTGTTTATTTATTTATTTATTTATTTATTTCATTTATTAGTCGCCCCATTTGCCTACGGCATCCCGGGGCAACATACAGTTAAATAAAAACATTCATAAAAATAAAACAATTTTTAAAACAACACACAATTTAAAACCTCAAAACAGGGTTAGGAAAAATAAATAAAAATAAAAATAAGGGTAGGAAAGAGCTAAAAACCCTAACCCTCCCCCCCTCCCCAAAGGCCTGAGCGAACAGCCAGGTTTTACAAGCCCGCTGGAATTTTAAAAGGCTTGGGGCCAGGCGAGCTTCCTCTGGGAGGGAATTCCAAAGATGCAGCCCGGCCACCCCCCTGTCTCTTATACACATCTAGATGAGTTTAGCAATTAATTGTAACACCTTGTGGGCCTGATTCCCCTGAAGTTAACGAGGGTCAGAGAGTGTTTGTGCACGTAAGTTTATGCGTTATAGGAAGTAGTAAGAAACTGTAATAATGGGAAAAGATCCCATGAAATTGGGTAGACATCAGATAAAACAACGATTTATGTTTTCTAAAGATCCAATGGCATGTCAGTTTGAACGTGTTGTGTCCTAAATGGATAGAACTACTTGTACTGGACCTTTAAAACAGCCATTCTGTGGTGGTATAAAATAAAATGCAATTGACCATGTACAGATGGAGTAGAATTGACCTTTTCTTCACTAGGCATCTGCTTGTTTTTCCTAGTATTCTTTTTAAATTTGACCTTGCACATAGAGACTGGTAAAAAATTTAAAATTCTGCTTTAATATATTTAATGGTGACATATCTATTTTTAGATGGTGATGTGAGATGGCATAAGCAATTTTTGACCATGAGATACTGTGACATACCCTATGCCAGAGGTGGGCAAATGGTGACTCAGGAGCCCACCTATACTACGGCTCTCACCACAAGCAGCTTCCTGGGAGTGTATCCACACAACTCCTTGAGGAGCAAGAGAATCTGAGCTGACGTTTTGGCTGCTGGAGCCTCATTGGAGGGGGGCAGGGGGCATAGGAACGGGGAGCATGCCCCCCCTCCATGACACTATTGCTGCTGCACAAACCCACCGACTGCCCGGGAACTAGAACTTTGATGTGGCGAGAGGTACAGATGTGAGGGAAGCCAATCTGCTCCATCCCAGGTTTGGGGGAAGGTGAAATTGATATAAAGGCTCTCGGCAATACGAACATTTTGGTATGCAGCTCTTGGGCTTGGGAATTTTGCCCACCTCTGCCCTATGCTGTTTACTGGAGCAGGGGGAGACATACAACCCTATGTATGAAAGAAGCATTCAACAATATAAGAGAACAATTTAGCTCTAAGCTATCTACAAGCATTCAGAATCTCCAAACACTTTTCATGTGATACTGTAGCCATGTGGGGAAAGATAATATGCACAACTCTCAAGTGTCCATGACGTATTTACCCCATTGCAAGAGCCTATTATTGAAAATAATCTTCACACTCAAAGCTAATCAAAGATCTGATGATAATTCTCTTATTGTATGGAGAGTCAGTGTGTGCGGGATGGGGGAGGCAAAACAAGAGAAGGCAGGAGGACAAAGCTTTCACCTTGTTGCTTTGCTTAGAGGTCACTTATGTGTCTTTGCAGAAGGAACAGTAAGTTTTCAGATGAGAATTTTAGAAGTGTGAAAGGAATATGGTTGCTCAGTTTGCACTAAGATGAATGGAAATAGATAGTACACCAACTTTTCCCATCTTGTAACCTCCTTCCTCATTTAAATGTGATCTAGACAGGATGCTCTCCCATTTAATAATGCAGGAAGAGCAGAATGGTTGCAAACTTGTGTGTGGCTAAGGGCACCTTTAGGCACAAAGGCAAGGGGTGGTAGAATGTGTGTTGACTAGGGTTGTTCCGAGTTGGGGTGGTGGTCGTGGAATTGTGAGTATTCTCTGAGGTTCCAAGGAACAGTCCCGAGTGTTCGGGTCACCCCTTGGACCCTCAAAGAATTCTCGTGAGTTTCCAATGCCGGGGAGATGGCTGGGGAGGGATAATTGGGGGTGTTTAGGGGGAAGTGGGGGGCCTAGCAGGGGGCTAAGGGTGGGTTACTTACCTTCTGGAGGGGTCCCACGCGATGCGTGACCTCCTCCCAGCTTGTAAATTTGCAAGTAAAAAACCCAACAACTGAGCTCATGCTGGAAGCTCTTCTGGCAGAAGCACTCCCTTGGAATTATGGGAGTTGTAGTCCATATGGAAGAGCAATCGGGTCTGCTTGATCTTCTGCTCCATGCTGCAGCTAAATAGATGATTCTTCCCTCCTCCCCACCCANCGGTGTGTGTGTGTGTGTGTGTGTGTGTGTGTGTGCCCTTTCCCACAGGCACACCCATATCTCCACCCACGGAGCCTCCTCTGTGTTTTCGGATGGCTCCGTGGGTTGGGTGATGGGTGGAGATGGGTGTGCATCAGGAGCACGCATGCACCCCCACCCACCACCTGTGCTATTCGCATGGACAAACATCCAATCCCCCACCCACTGTGGTGGCATGTACATGGACGCACACACACTCCCCCCGCATTGCACACCTGCGCACCCGGGGGGAGGGTCTGTTTTAAAATGGCCAAAGTCAAGGTTACTCTAAAGCTGCCTCCTTCGTTCAAACCCCAAATCATATCTCAGCTCCCTATGTCCCTAAAAAATTACACTACTCATATTTTCCCCAAATCCTCAGACCACCAAAGGAGAATCGGCATTTTGCACCTTAGATGTCAAAAGAGCACTTTTGTTTTATATTGAGAGAACAAAACCCTTTCAGAAGTCTACTTTCCTCTTCATTAATTAAGGGGGGCCTTATCCAGGCTCCAAAGTAACCTCTCAAACCATATCTTCATGGTTAGTGGAGTGCATCTCATTCTGTTATAGTTTATCTGACAAGGAACCTCCTGCTGGTCTTAAAGCCAACTCTACTAGGACGACGGCAACTTCGCCAGCATGGTTCCACAAATTTCCTCTGGACCAAATTTGTAAGGCTGCCCCATGGAGCTCGTAACACACGTTTGTCAAACGTTATGCAGGTTACCTTTCTGCACAATCATATGCTGGCTTTGGGGGAGCAGTTTTACAGTCCCTCTTTAAAAGTAGACAGCAGTCTTCTACCTACTGTGATTGCTGTTTTTTAAATTGTCTCATTGGTGTGAGTTGACGGAGCCCCTCTGGAAGAAGAAACTGAGGTGGGCTCTGTCACTCACACCACCCACCTTCCCCATTACATCAGAGCCTAACTTAAAGAGGACACTTGCTTTGGTGTGGAGGTTGGAAGGAACAGAAGTAACTCCACCCTACCGCCTCCTTTTTTAGTGCTGCTGGAAGCCCGCCAAAAGCACAATCCATGCGGGGAGGTGCCACAGAATGAGAAAGAGTAACTGCTTGGAGAAGCTTCCGGCATGATCTGTGCAGGCAGGCACAGCTCCCACAGGTTTGAGTGACAGAGCCCATCTCAAAGAACTGAGGTTACAGTTCATTGTTTTAATAACGCATGGTAGATTTAGCACAGCATCACAAGATGCAGTGTAGTGGTTAGAGGATAAAGGCAGCACAGGTGTGCATATTGAGTGTTAGTTGGATGTTGTGATATCATGGATCAGTAGCACAAAGGGCTTTGCTGAGCAATGCAGTATGAAAGATTAAACAATGAATGCCAATTTCTATGAGAGAGATAGTAGTTAATATGATGCCTTTTATTGGATCAGCTTTTGCTGGTGGATATGGAAACGCTTTAATACAGATTTGTAATATAAAAATCTGCATTGAAAAAAAATATACATTTTCCTGCATTTAGCAGGGGGTTGGACTAGATGACCTTTGAGATCCCTTTCAACTCTAAGAGTCTATGTTAGAGTAATGTGAATCTCTGTTATGGTGCTCAACCACTTGTTCTACCAGCATTCAATTGAAGAGCCAGCGTGGTGCAGTGGCTTAGAGCACAGTACTTGGACTAATATCCAGACCTCCAAGTACCAGCACAGTTCTTGGAGGTAGGGGGAGACCCCAGTTCAAGTTTCACCATATCCATGAACTTACTGGGTGACCTTGGCCTAGTCACAGATCTCTCAACCTAACCTACCTCACAGGGTTGTTGTGAGGATTAAGAGAGTTGAGTTAATTAGTTAATTGTTAACGTTAAAGTTAATAAATTAAAGAATTATAAGCCACCCTGAGCCTAAGGGATAGGGTGGGATAAAAAAATATGAATAACTAAAATGTTTTCTAGGCCAGTGTAGGTTTGGATACATTTGGATATGTTTCAAATGCCCAGACTCTTGGATTCAGTTTAGATAACCATCCAAAAGATTCAGTTCAGAAGCACAATGACTTGTTAGTTTTAGTCATGGCTTTAGCATAGCAATGTAACTTTTTTATCCTGCAATAAATACCCTTAAAGTAGCAATCTTAGCCCATAGTAGTAGTACTTACTGTGAAGGTAGTTCAGCCTAGCCCACTTGGCATAAACTAGCTTTTTTAGTGGGAGATTATTTTGGCTCAAACTCAGTGAAGAATTTAAGAACATGCTTAATTTAAGGCATGTGCTTAGAACTCCACTGAAGTCAATGAGGTTTGAATGAAACTTCTGAAATGCTTTGCTGAATTGGGGCCAGAAAGGGGTTGGGGGAGTACATTGTTGCTCAGTCTTTTGACTTGACAAGTCAGCGTTGTTTTTTGGCAAAATTGTGGGGCATGACATTTAAGATCAAACTCGGGAGATAAACAAAAATTAAACAATTAAGTTGCTTGACTTTTTTATTTATTTATTATTCATTATTAATTAATTGTTGTTATTATTATTATTATTATTTATGAGCAAGCATTTATATAGCACAAGCAATGTAACTGGTGCTTTACAAAGTAATGGAATAGACATGGTCCCTGCCCTAGGGCTTACAGTCTGAGAGACAGAGGGAGGCAGGAGACAAAGGAAACGGGACCGAGGGCGAGACTTTATCGTGATAGTAAACCATTCTTGCCCCACTACACCCCTGAACCAGTCGCCAGCCTCAGTTTTCTGGGCATCAGTGGCTCCCAGGCACCTGCAAATTTCACACCCTGGGTTGGGACACCAGTTGAGGCCATCCCATGTATCAATTACGTTACGATCCCAATTGATATTTGCTATATTTTGCATGTTTTTATTGCTGTCTGCAGGATTATATTTGTCTCACATTGGGGTGGGGAATGGTAACCTCCTGCTGTACTGACCTTTGGAATAAAATTCTGGTGGACAAATGAACAAATATAGAGAAGAGAGAAGTGTAAACAGATACAATTAGACATGGGGGAAGAAGAAATTGATACTTATTTTCAATTGGAATTAAAGAAATGCCTGTGTAAAAGTCATAAGAACAGCTTGGGTTTTCAAATATAAGAATTAATGTGAGATTTGGATTCAAAGGAGGTCTCCCAGTGACCTGCGTGGACTTGTATTAAGTAGAGAATCAGAAATGCATAAATTTTTTTTAGAGTTTAACTAGAGTGTTCTAGTTTGCCCCTCAGAAACTATAATCTTTAACAAATATTGTTGATGAAGCAGATTTGTATAACCATAAGCTGTGTGCCAATCTTTTATTAATTTCCCATAGCTATTATATACATTCTATTATATTATTATTATTATTAGCATTTATATAGCGCCAGCGATGTACCAGGCACTTTACAAAGAATAAGATAGACACTGTCCATGCCCGAGAGCTTACAATCTAGTTCAATCCTCTTCCAAACCTGTGCATTTCTGAGAGATCCATCAAGGTCTACCTTGCCAGTACTTCCCTACAGAAGTAGGCAATAGTGTTCCACTGCAACAGGGGCTGGGGTTGGAGATAAAAGGAATGTACTATGTCATATCAGAAGAATGAATCTCGCAGACCACTAACCCCAAGGCCAAACCTAACTCTTAAATCAAAACAAACATATCTTCAGGAGAATTTCTTATTAAGTGGCACAGAGCCCCCAAACCTCTTGGTTTGGAATAAAACACGTTTAGCACAGGTAAGCATCAGAGCGTGGGTGTTTTATGATTCTTAAATTGCGCGAACATCATTCCGTTCTGAATAGCAGAGATGTCTGAGAGTTTAATAAAGAAAATCTGGGGAATATGCAGAACTGCCCTAGGTAGCAGAAGTGGGGGAACTCTGGTCCATGGGCTGGACTGGGGCGGAGAGGCCAGGGGATGGGATGGGCAAAGACCACTAAGGGCGTTTTCAGACAACACAATCTCCACTCACCTACTATACATGTTGCAGGGCTGCAGTGTTGCCCTATGGGTGCCCTATAACATGTATAGTGAGTGAGAGACGGGTGAGGAGTGGGTGGCAAGTGTCTTGTCTGAAAATGCCCAAAGTCTGGGACAGGGGGCACTGCAGCAGAAAGGTGGGGTGAGCTAGGTTGGGGAGATGGCAAGGCAAGGGATTGCCTAAGCAGCAGGCAGGGCTGTGGCAGGGAATCGGGGCTTGGTAAGCCCACTGGAGCTCTCTGCAGGTGGATGGGGCCACCTACCAGCAAAGAGCTTGGCTGTTTCTGCTAGACTGTGCCTCCTTGCTCCACCTTGTTGCCCGCCTGCTTCATCCTGTCATCCAATCAGGTAAGCCCTTGTCTCCCTGTCCCAGCATGCACAACCTGACCTCCCTGTCTTGGAATTGCATAACCTTCTTGCAAGAGCTCCCTTTCTTAAAGGTATATTTATTTACCACATTTCCCTGGAAACCTCGCACAATGCGACCCTATCATGCCCCCTCCCCTGCGTGGGATTTTGCTGCCTCTTCTACATCCACTACCTTAGACAGTCGCCTACCTCATCTTAATGGCAGGGTGGCCTGGGGCATATGTGTGTATCTGTGTGTAGAGAAAGGTGGTAAAGAAAGGAAGATAGAGTGGCACCAGTAAAAGGCAGACAAATTTGCATGCCTTTTTATATCATTAGTTCAAATACAGCTCGGTTTGATAGCAATGACTTCTTGGTCTTCTGTGTTGCAGCCTGGAGCTTAAATGCCATTCCCAGTTGGGCACATCACCACTTCTACCACAGCTGGCATTCAGTTGTCATCGTAGCCCTTGCCTAAACTAGGGCAAACCCCTATTTTTAACAAACGAATCGGTTCTCTCATTTAACACATTTTAAAATCCTCATGTAGTCAATGCCCAGTTAAGTTTGACAGGAGCTTGAGGGTCTTCCCAGCTGTTCTCTCCTGCCTTCACATACAGGGGACCTCCTGCTGCTCCCATCTCCCATATGGTTCCAGTTGTGACCATCCAGAATTGCCAGCACTAGCTTGCCTGTCCCAAACCCAGGAACAGGGGTTGCTCCCAGCCAGTCTCCTCTTTTCCCTTAACAAGGTCTAACTGTGGCCACCCAGCAGGCACAGCAACCGTATCTCCTTTCTACGGGGAACCAGGATTGTTCCTAGCCAGTATATACTGGACCTCATTCATTTGGCTTACAGGAACATTCCGTGTTTTCTGCCCTTGCTGCAACGCAGCCTCCATTGTTTTCTCTTCCTCCTCCCCATTTGCTCTGTGGAGCTGGACCCTGCCACTGCCAGTTGTTTTAAAATGAGCCTGGGCTGCTGATGCCTCCAGCCAATGGCTGCACATGTGTGAGTAAAAGAGAGAGCAAGCTCTATTTGATGGGCTTCTCAAAATTCAAGGATATGAGCTGTTTGCAGTTCATAAATCTCCTCTAATATGATAAAATACAGGTCTTCCTATCTCCACTGGGGTTTTAAAAATGTGTTTTGTAAAACATGAATGTTAGCCAACATATTTTAAGAAAGCATGTTTTATTGTAGTATAAACCTGAGCATTCTCTGATGGTTCCAGGACAGGTTCCTGGAAGCTCCGCACAATGCGATCCCCAGTGCCGCTGCCTTTGTTGTGGGAGAAGAATGGTTGCAGGAGATTACAAATCCCCATAATTATAACGCACGTCTAAAAACGCCCTAAATAAGTTTGAGAAAAAAATCTAGGGCTTTCTCAGACCTGAGTGATCCACAGTTAAAACTTCCTAGGTGAGCTAACCTAGTTTGGTGGTTGAAAGAAAACCTGGACTGATGTTATGCATAGGGTTAATTGTACAAAACAGAACAAAGCACTGGCAGAATGCAGGATCTATTCAGTCCTATATACGCACCTTGATATATGGAGATTTATGCATGAGATTCCTCTCACATGTCAAGAGCCGCATACCAAAATTTTCATATTGTATCATTGGTAGACTCTTGTCAGCTCATCTTATTAGAAAAAATCCCATTCTTTCCAGTAATTAGTGGGGCTAATGATACATAAGTGAAGACACCTACCTGGTATCCCATCTCTAGTCATCAGTTTAGTACAGCTCCTTGCTTCATGTTGTCAGCTGCTAGGGCTTCCAGGTAGCTTGGGTACAGACGTGAACATACAGGCTGCTTTTAAAGTGTGTGTGTATGTGTGTGTCCTCTATATCAATACTCAGAGGCCTCTAGCTGTTGAAAATTGTCCATGATACACACAAAAGCCTACGCAAAGAGCATATTTCCTATGCAATAAGTTTATTCTGGAAACAAGTTTTAAATGCATGTGACTCTAGCACTTCATTGCGTCATTTAGTAATAATAACAGCGGTGACATGTAATACTTTTGCACTGCAGGGAGATAAAGCAATCGCGCTGTGGTACATTAGCAAGAGTTGTCACTCAATGTTACCGTTAGTAGGAAAACCACTTGCTATCTGCTTATTGCCTGGGACATATCAACACCTCCCAAGTGTGTGTGCGTAAAACCTGAAGCTCGAGACTTTGCCAATCTGGACAAGGGCTCCAGCAATATTTTAATGATTTTGAGTTTAGCAATTAATTGTAACACCTTGTGGGCCTGATTCCCCTGAAGTTAACGAGGGTCAGAGAGTGTTTGTGCACGTAATTTTATGCGTTATAGGAAGTAGTAAGAAACTGTAATAATGGGAAAAGATCCCATGAAATTGGGTAGACATCAGATAAAACAACGATTTATGTTTTCTAAAGATCCAATGGCATGTCAGTTTGAACGTGTTGTGTCCTAAATGGATAGAACTACTTGTACTGGACCTTTAAAACAGCCATTCTGTGGTGGTATAAAATAAAATGCAATTGACCATGTACAGATGGAGTAGAATTGACCTTTTCTTCACTAGGCATCTGCTTGTTTTTCCTAGTATTCTTTTTAAATTTGACCTTGCACATAGAGACTGGTAAAAAATTTAAAATTCTGCTTTAATATATTTAATGGTGACATATCTATTTTTAGATGGTGATGTGAGATGGCATAAGCAATTTTTGACCATGAGATACTGTGACATACCCTATGCCAGAGGTGGGCAAATGGTGACTCAGGAGCCCACCTATACTACGGCTCTCACCACAAGCAGCTTCCTGGGAGTGTATCCACACAACTCCTTGAGGAGCAAGAGAATCTGAGCTGACGTTTTGGCTGCTGGAGCCTCATTGGAGGGGGGCAGGGGGCATAGGAACGGGGAGCATGCCCCCCCTCCATGACACTATTGCTGCTGCACAAACCCACCGACTGCCCGGGAACTAGAACTTTGATGTGGCGAGAGGTACAGATGTGAGGGAAGCCAATCTGCTCCATCCCAGGTTTGGGGGAAGGTGAAATTGATATAAAGGCTCTCGGCAATACGAACATTTTGGTATGCAGCTCTTGGGCTTGGGAATTTTGCCCACCTCTGCCCTATGCTGTTTACTGGAGCAGGGGGAGACATACAACCCTATGTATGAAAGAAGCATTCAACAATATAAGAGAACAATTTAGCTCTAAGCTATCTACAAGCATTCAGAATCTCCAAACACTTTTCATGTGATACTGTAGCCATGTGGGGAAAGATAATATGCACAACTCTCAAGTGTCCATGACGTATTTACCCCATTGCAAGAGCCTATTATTGAAAATAATCTTCACACTCAAAGCTAATCAAAGATCTGATGATAATTCTCTTATTGTATGGAGAGTCAGTGTGTGCGGGATGGGGGAGGCAAAACAAGAGAAGGCAGGAGGACAAAGCTTTCACCTTGTTGCTTTGCTTAGAGGTCACTTATGTGTCTTTGCAGAAGGAACAGTAAGTTTTCAGATGAGAATTTTAGAAGTGTGAAAGGAATATGGTTGCTCAGTTTGCACTAAGATGAATGGAAATAGATAGTACACCAACTTTTCCCATCTTGTAACCTCCTTCCTCATTTAAATGTGATCTAGACAGGATGCTCTCCCATTTAATAATGCAGGAAGAGCAGAATGGTTGCAAACTTGTGTGTGGCTAAGGGCACCTTTAGGCACAAAGGCAAGGGGTGGTAGAATGTGTGTTGACTAGGGTTGTTCCGAGTTGGGGTGGTGGTCGTGGAATTGTGAGTATTCTCTGAGGTTCCAAGGAACAGTCCCGAGTGTTCGGGTCACCCCTTGGACCCTCAAAGAATTCTCGTGAGTTTCCAATGCCGGGGAGATGGCTGGGGAGGGATAATTGGGGGTGTTTAGGGGGAAGTGGGGGGCCTAGCAGGGGGCTAAGGGTGGGTTACTTACCTTCTGGAGGGGTCCCACGCGATGCGTGACCTCCTCCCAGCTTGTAAATTTGCAAGTAAAAAACCCAACAACTGAGCTCATGCTGGAAGCTCTTCTGGCAGAAGCACTCCCTTGGAATTATGGGAGTTGTAGTCCATATGGAAGAGCAATCGGGTCTGCTTGATCTTCTGCTCCATGCTGCAGCTAAATAGATGATTCTTCCCTCCTCCCCACCCACCTCCTGAGTGCTCTGGGAAAGCGTACGGACGGTGTGCAGCAAGAAAGGAGCTGGAAGCGAGCAAGGAAAGAGCTGTTTGGCAGAGGTACAGAGTGAAGGATTGGGGGCAGACAGACTGGAAATGGCTGTGAACAGACCACCCGATTTCTTTATACACAAGTTATCCACAGGGACAGGGGAAACACTAAATTGCTTCACCCAATATATCTGTGCAGCCAACGAGGAGTTAATGGGAGGCTAATGGGGGACAAACGAGTGGCCAAAAATAGTGACGGTGCTTAGACGAACTGCTCAGCCAAATGGCACATGTCTTAAGTACCCGATCACAAGACGCCCTAAGTCTAATTACCCAAATTTACACATGAAAATAAATGTCCATGCACATGTCTTTGTTTGAATTGTTGTTCTTTTATTACTTGTTTTAAAAATGGCTTCCTGTGTCTTTGAACTTAATTCTTTGAAACTACACTTGAATTCTGCCCATGTGGGTGAGCTCTGCATGAGGTAGAATAAAGCTGACTCAAACTGGCATAATGGAGAGGGTGAGGATAGACATTCCTCCCCGAACAAAAGGAATCATTAAACAGTCAGACAACCTGGCACTTGGAACCCACCCATGTGCATAGCATGAAATGACATAGAAGTGGGGCCTCATCAGAACATCGGCCAGTTATTTGTGGGTGATGTGACTTTGCTCTCAAAAGTGCAATTTACATGGGTGGTAAAAGGATTTGACAGTACTTTATTCGGGAATTTGCATTGGGTCCTCTGTAGTCCTATAAGGAAATACTGTAACTGTTCTATTTGCTACTGTAAAAAATCTGTCTGATCTACCATTTCCAAATGTTCAAAACTTGACTCAAGACTCCCCCAAATCATGAAATTCACTAAAAATTATTTTTTTTATTTTTTTAATTGGTCTTTTCCTGTCTAAACATTTAGTCATTTTTCATGCTTTCTCTTTAATCATTAGAATTAGAAATTGTCTTGTTTGTTTACTTTTTAATGAAGGCCAAGATTCTTGTGACTTTTGCAGCAAGGACTATAAAGAAACCCCTACAGTTTTGAGATGTGATAAAATCATATGAGTTGGCATCCTTGTCTGAATTCACCTTTGCCACTATGTCATGTACCAGATCACTCGGAACACTGCTGAGGAAGAACACAGCAAGGGCAACTACTACTACTTGGGGTGATGGTACCTCTTTGTCAAAAGTATAGGGGTCTATGACACCCATTGAGTAGTTCTGTGTCTTTCCTGTGGGTCTTTACACTGTATTGCCAGGATTCATTAGCAATGTAAATTCTTTTCGCATAGACAAGAGGATTCCTTTTTGAAACTCAAGTATTGTGACACTGACTGACATATTTCAGGTGCCAGTAAGGATCAAAGTGATCCAGAGATGCATATGTATTTCCACTGGCAGACATAAATCGGCACAGATGGACTCTCCCCCCCACTTTTTTTTTATTGCTAAGACCTTATCATGTCACTAGCTGGCAAACCCATACTAATGATGACTATACCATTTGCAAGATGTGATGGTGTGAACCTACAGTTCGTGTGAGTCAAGGAGTGTTTTTAGATAAGCATGGCTGTGGTGTGTGTGTGTCTACTGAGTGAAATGGCCACGAATTGGCCAAGCATGTGGAGTGAGCGGGGTGACTCCCAGGGTGGCTACAGCGACCAAGCAGGCAGCTGCCATGCACTCCCGCCTCCAGTGACTGACCACATGCACAGTTCAAATGGCAAGGCCACCCCCACCACAACGGTGCCAGAGGTCCTGCCCAGGTGCCTGCCCTCTGCTGTGATGTGGAGATGTGGAAAGCGATGAAACAGCAAACCACAGCAGACGTTAACCCCTATCTTGGCTGTTACCGGGGGTGCTGCTGGATCCGCTGCTAGTGCTAGACCCGGTCAACAAAGTGCTGGTACTTGCCTGTCAAGAAACAACCTAACAGTTTGCCAGCTGTCATTTTTTCTGCCCTCTGCAGCTGTTTTATCCAGCAATGGCCCCTGCCCCTCACTGGCTGTCCATGTGCTTACCTGGCTGGTGGAGCTGCTGTCCTCCATGGTGCTGGCTTATTATTCTGTTCTGCGGGACCAGGGATGTCAGTTTGTGGCTGCGTGTCCTTTAAGGGCTGCTGTTCAGGTTGTGGGTGGGACTGAGCAGCCGCTGTAACACTCTGGCTGATGCAGTGATGGTTCCCCATGGTGCCAGGAGATCTGTGTGCTGTTGTGGGTCGGCACCCCATTCAAACGAGCCAGGGACGCATGGACGCCTGTCCCCACACACTGTTTTGCCTTCCCCCACAGGGGGCACTCTGGCTTTTTCTCCGGTGGCCATGTGTAGGTGCTGCATGGGTCACGAGAGCACATCTCCACCCACACCGCCTTCACGTTCGTGGTCAGGAGCATGTGGAATGGGTGGAGCTACATGGATGCGTCTTGTCTAAAAGCACCCAAGGTCGCTTCCCTGTCTCTCTCTAGCGCCAAAGAATAGAAATGGAATAGCTGAAGTGCAAAGAATGCCCTGATCCCACTTCCAAGAGCTTCCAACACTTCATTCTTCTGCCCCCTTCAGAATCCACATGCACACTGCACAGTCTTCAGAGTACTGGCTGTGGCATGGAGGCACTGATTAAGCAAACCTTAACTCTAGGCACAAGGCCTTGCAGCAGCCTTACTGTATGTTTCTTTTGGTTTTAGTGTGGCTCAAGAGAAAAATTAAGCTTTTCATTGCGGCGCACGCATGGAGTTGATGAGAGAGTAGTGAAGCAAAGTATTATTGTGCAGTAGGTATCATGCATTCTTAACTCTTGTTATGGTCTGTGGAGTTATTAAAAGCATAACAATAATAAAAGAGCATTATTTTGTGTTTTATGTCTGGTAATAAAGGAGGATGAAAATAGTATTTGGAAGCTAGGGATTAGGGTTTTCACTCTTGTGTGAACTGTGAAATCTTGTGAAATCCACCTTAACTATCATGCCATGTAAGCAGTAAAGATGTTGTACACTCTCACATATGGTGCTCACTTACAGCTTAGGCTCCATGCCTCCACACCTTGCCTTGGTCTTTCAGCCCCAATTCGCTTCCTCTGCAGGTTCGGGGCAACACTGAAGGTGGGGACAACAGACGGGCAGGGGACAGATTGCTTCCGCTGTCCCCCTTCTGCATCCACTTAATAATGATTGGCTTCATGTTGGCCAGAATATTGAGACTGGGGCGAACACTGGAACTGGAGACATTTGGGGCTAGAGGCCACCTTGCGGCCTCCTGCCTCGACTGTCTCGACACTGTAAGTAAGATTGGGGGAGGATTTCTCTATAAGCAAGTGCCCTTATACCACAGACAGTACTCAGACCACCATCATTCAGTGTCAGAGCAAGAGGCAAGCTGCAGGTGCCATTCCAGACCCAGAAGCATTGGTAAACAATTTCACTACAAATACAGTATGGTGTGTGTGTGGGGAAACCCATTGTTGTATACACAGCTGCCCATACCAGGATGCAGGGTGCAAAGGAAAGCAGGCTCAGTGGTGGAGGAATACGCCCCCACCCCCCAATCCAGAATCATTTTTCAACAGTGTCCACTCAGTTCCTCTCCCCCTTTGCTGGCAAAGGGTCGGGATTACTGGGAAAAAAGAGTTACTCCCACCCTAGGGTCAGTTGCATTGTGACACTGCTCCACCACAAATATGTGGCAGGAAAGGGCACTGCTATATCAAACTTACATCCATTCCAAAGGTAGCTTCTTCTGAGCATTGGGCAGGTACTATGGACAACAAGGAGAGTGGGTGCAGAAGGAATGGGAAATGACCCCATCCAGCAGCATTGACAACAGTGACCCATCGGTTCTCCTGCATCCATAGCCCTACTCCCAGTGGAGGCAGCAGACATTGTGGTTTTGACACCTCCCTGTTGTTCCCAACCTCAATGGTGCCATGTGGGGACAACAGAGATACAAGGGGCAGTTTGCTGCCCCCAGCTTCAGTGTTGCCCCAAGCTGCAGAGGAAGAGGATTGGAGCTGAAAGACCAAGGCAAAGTGTGGGGGCGTGGAGCCTAGGCTACAAGTGAGGACAAGACTGTCCAGCGTTTTTATTGCTTACATGGCATGCATGTGAAGACAGAGGCATTCAGTTGCAACTTCCATGCTTTCTGGAGCCCAAGTTTGTTAAACTTTGCCTTAATTACTGTGTTAAACCGTAGGGTTTGGGGTCAAATGTTAATTGTTTGGAAATCAATATTTTAGTAAATTAAAATATTGAATGAATGAATGAAAAGCATTTTCAGAAATTGTATGAGAAGAAATGGTTGAACGATATGGATTCTGTTTTAACTGCTTAGTGAGATATGTAGTCTTGTGCTTTAACGATCTATGAAGCATAATTTGACATGAATTTATTGGTCGTAAATGAAAAGACTGAGTGCAAAGCAGTTCCAAGGAATACATCAGAAATTTACCATTGAAAATGTTAAGGAATATGGTTGAAGTGCTGAGTGAATTTTGCAGTCTTATTTTAGAGTGGATCAATTACATACTATGTAGAGTAAAAGCAATTTATCATAAACACTGGAATGACTTCCAGGAATGAAATGTTGAATCACATAATGAAGTAGTTTCACAAGTAGCATTGTTGGACAGTGCTGGGGAGAGTGCTAGTAATATTAGTGGTGCATGTAGCTGCACATTGAATGTGGGTGGCTGGCTCATAAGAAGGGGTGTTATGTTTTACTGGCTGCTAGGAGAAAAAGATTGGTGAACCTAGCCAAAGAATGCATTGCTTTCTAATATGCGATTAAGGAATGAATTAGCTGATAAGCAGAGAAGTAGGTGCTTTTTTGTTTGTTTGTTAAATCAGATGGCATGTTGTAAGGAAGGTCGAATGATAATTGTTTGGTGTAAGGGCTCCCAGAGGAAGAGTGAAGGCCCCATGCTGGGAGGGATCTTTGTGGCTAGAGGAGGAGCTTGCTCTGTCCGAACATGGGGTATTTTTAAATGAGCAAGGGGATGGGGGGCAGTGTCCGTGGCCGCTGAGTGGCACTGCAATGGAGCACCTACTCGGGAGGGATTCAAATGAGCGGCTTCCAGCATAGCTACCCTGATCACAGAGGCAAGCTGCCACACACTCCCTCTGCCATGGATCATGGGGGATAGGGAAGTGCGCTGGGCTGGCCTTTATAATGACATGTCCCCGGTGTGAGCGTTGGGGAACCCAGGCTCCCCAGCACTCCCAGCCAGTTCTTGTGACTTGCAAAGGCATTGTCCCTCACCCAATAGTGCCTATGAGTGGCGGCCCAGTCTTCTGGCATGGCTGGCCGCTGTAGTTCATACGGGCAGGGGCTCTGTGGCCGCTCACTGCCATGGAGCTATTTGGCTTGCCCTGCACGGAGCATTCTGGGTTTCCTGGCAGTGCTCCGTGAGTGGCCACAAGTGGGTATTCCCTCGCTCTGGCTGGACGGTGGGCTCCATGGCTCCTGGGTAGCCATGCAGGGTACCATCTTGTCTAAAAACACCCATGGTGAGGAGCAGACTGGAGCTTTCAGGAGAAAGGGTAGTAGGAATCTTTATAGACTGCCCCCAGGCTGTGAGAGTCTAACAAAGGATGGGCAGGAGTCGTCAGAGCTTGCTGTCCATGACTCTGAAAATTGCAAGGAAGACTGCTGGAAGAAGAATGCAGGGAGTTTGGGAGACTGCCCCCAGGCTGAGGGGGGAAAGAGAGTGCAAGTGCTTGCAGCCATTCCACTGGTGCAGGTTGTTGACACGGAGGCCCATTTTACACACACACACACACACACACACACACACACACACACACACACACACACACACACACGTGCGCGCACACACGCACACGCACACGCACACACACACAATGCACACATGAGTGCCTGGTGGGCATGTGTGTGGGAGTCCCGTGTAAACGTTGTGGCCGGTGGGTTGGGGTGTGTGCTCCCACGTGACACCCATCGCCCATGCATGCAGCAACCAGCGAAAATGGCGGTTGTTCCATGCATGTAGATGGGTGCATCCCCGTGTAACCGTCCCGTCCCCCCCACGCCACCCCTGCACTGCGGCATGCACCCATTCTGTCCCTCCGGGCACCACGGCCCATTTAAAATGGGCCAGAGTAGTGGAATGAAAATCTCTAGTGACTTTCCCTCACAGGTCAAGGTGTTTGTTTCCTCTTTCTTTCTCTTTTACCACCAATATTTTGCTATGAATGCGGAAGATGGTTTTATTTATTTATTTCTATTTCTACCTTGCCTCTCTTGCAAAAGCGACTCAGGGTGGCTTACAAATTAAAAAAATAAAACAAGAATCATAATATAAATATAAATATTTAAAAATAACAGAATAAAAACACACTAAAACCAAATATTGTACATAAAATAAAGATACCCTCCTCCCAACCCAACTAACACCTCCCCCTCCTCCCCCACCAAATGCTTGGCAGAAGAACCAGGTCTTACAGTTTCATTAGACGGTGAGAAAATTCAGGCTGAGGCAAGTGGGAATTCCAGAGCAACGGTGCACCCACTGAGAATGCCCTCCTGTCCATTCGAACCCACCAATAACATGGGAATTCCAGGAAGGCACCCCAGACAACCACAGGGGCCTCCCAGGGGGTGAGACGATCACTCAGATAAGCAGGGCCTAGGCCATTAATAGCTTTATAGGTCAATACCAACACCTTGTCTGAGAAAAACAAGGCAAAACAAGGTAAAACAACTTTGAAATACCCAGCTTTTCTCCTTATGTGTGCATTGAGCAGATGAGCAATTTTTACGCACCTATACATTAAAGGAAGATATTTTAAAAAGAATGACCAAAAAGGTTAAACACTGCATCAAAATAATGTAAAAGTCCCATTTTAAATTACCAATACATGTCCTAAAGTATCTGCTAATCGCTTATATAGAAAATTCAAGCTTCTTCTGAAGATTTTGTGTAATTTCTGGCTCTTTATTGTTATATGGTTCACAAGATATAAAACTTTCTTTCCATACTATAAGGAGAAAATCTGGATGCAATCTTAACTATAACTGTGCTATCATGCAGATATAACTATTGTCATCTTATAGTATCTCTGATCATAGTGCAAGAATTCAACCTTGCAGTCATTAAAACATTTTGTGAAAATGATTAAATACTCCTATAAAACTCTCAATAATTTGTCCATAGTACATTTCATAGACAGCAATCTCTTTTAATCCAAAGAGATTTTTGTATTTCTTCTTTTAACTTGCAAGATGATTAGAGAAAATGAACCTCTCTTCAAAAACTGTATAATCTTCCTCTGACATTAAGATGGCAGCTTGATCCAGGTTAGAATAACAAAAAAAGCTTTTGTAGAAATTCTGGAATGAAAGATCAGAATTAAATTTCTTTAGGCTGATTAAAATATTGACTTTTTTATTGCACAAAGGCAGAAGAAGAAAAAAAAGAAAAACCTGGAAGCTATTGACAGCAAGCTGAAATTTTCCAGTGAACTCACCCTAGTTCAATTTCACCCTTGTGTCTGCAAACTCCTTTTTTCATTATAACTTCTATTTAAGACCAAAATAGCTGACTACAAGAGCTGAATGTATCATGTTAACTAGAGTTGTGTGGCAAATGGTTGAAGTGGAGAGAGAAAGCAGGAAGGGAGGATGGGCACCCACCCATCCCCCCCACACCTCCTGCAGAGTTTGCATGGGCACCCTCCCACCCACACACATGTATGAAAGGGGCCTTAGTGTGCTCAGATAATTTGGCACGAGAAGCTGTGGAGTACTCTGTCCAATAGGGTTCTGTTTCTGTATTCATGGACTGTGGCTGTTTTTAAATGACCATACTATACCATTTGAAAATCGTTCTTACCTGACTTGTCAGAATGACATCATCATCATAATCATTCCAGTTTCTGTGCCTGTCTTAGGCAACCACTAGCGTATATTAGGGTATTCTGTTCCTGGTTGGCTAAAGTACTCCGTCAAACTGGTCTGGAGTGAAAAGTAAGCAGAGTTTAAAGTGAGCTTGGTCAAGCTGTTCCGGAGTTTAAAGTGAGCAGTCAAGCTGCTCCATCAAGCCAGTCTGGTGTTTAAAGTGAGTGGAACGCTCTACCTGTAAAACGTTCTACCTGTGGAGATAGGAAAAATAACTGTGGCGATAGGAAAAGGTGTTTTATAAAAACTTTCTAAAACCTGGAAGTAAGCTGGAAGTGTCAAAATTTTTGACATTCCAACTGTATAGATAATTGCCTTTATACTGACATAAAAACCAGTAGAATGTTATAATCTGCCATCTAAACACAGCTTATGATTCGTGTATTTCTGTCAGCAGAGTCCTGGTGATTTCATTGGAGCTTCACTGGCACAAGAGTGTTTGGAAGAGCAGCTATGGAGTCTGCTTCTGTCACCATTCACACTGTTGCGTCTCCACACACACTACAGTATCTTACTCCTTAAGGAGTCACATGTAAATCATAAGATGCTATAAGATGACATTCCACCTGAGGAAAGGTGTAAGACACTTGACTTTATTTATTTATTTATTTATTTATTTATTTTTAAATTGCCATTGGTTTAACACCTAGTAAGAAATTCTCTAATTTCGCCATTTTTAATTTTGCTTGCTGTTCAGACTGTTACAACACAGGATGTTCGAAATGGTATATAAATTACGGCTGCAATCATTAATCGATTAATCAAACTGATTAATCTGTCTAAACCCATTAAAATTTGTCCCCCGATTAATCGGTTAGCTGCCAGGACCTTCTGACAGTCCATAGTTCTGAGTCTGTAGCTCAAGGGGATGCGCTCCAGCAGAAGGCAAGTTCACCCGACGCACACAAATTAGGAAAATCTATACAAATCCATGTATGTTTATGTAAATGTATGCACATTTTAATCGATTAATTAATAAATTGAGAGAAAGGCTTAATCGATTAATCAACTAAAATTTCCAATCAGGTTGCAGCCCTAATGTAAATCCATAAACCAAGGGTATTTTCAGACATTACAAGATCATAGTCAATCCCGCAGCGGGGCCAAAGCGCCCTGAACGTCTGTTTCGCGGGTGCCAGATGTTCACCACAGTCAATCCCCAGCAGAGGTCAAAATTAACCATGCTTCCAGAGCTCCGGGCCGGACCATCTCTGAAAGCATTGTCAAAGTGATTCCCACTGGGAAACAAAAAAAAGTAACGTCTGAATGGTAACCACCGGCCAGAATCAAGCAGAACGATTCCCAGCCGGAGACAAAGCACAACGAGCAACAACACGGGCCGGGGAGGGAGATTTAAAGGGCACACAGCAGCAGGGGGACGTGGTGGGATGGAGCGAGGCGGAAGGGAAAGGAGAGCGGAGGGCGAGCGAGCAAGGGAGGTGTAGGAGGTGCAGGCGGAGGAGGCAGTGGTCGTGCTGAACATGGAGGCGGTGGGGGGACAGCAGCTGCAGCAGCAGCAGCTGGGATGGGCTTCCCTGGTGCCTTCTGGGTGTTTTGACCACTGCCTGGGATTGGCGTAACGTCTGTTGCGCTGCCCTGGGCCGTGTTCTGCTGGCCCGATTCCCTGCCGTGCTCCCACTCCCATCACGTCTGTTTGGGGCCTTTCTTGTCCACGGGGATGGTTAGCCGGCTCGCCACCGCTGGGAATCCACTGTGGTGAATCAGGTGCCCATAACGTCTGAAATCACCCTAAGACAAATGCTGCTATATAGTGCATGTATGCAGATTAAGATTGCCGCATGTTCCTTTTTTGAATGGGCTGTCCCTTATTTCAGAACCCCACAGTTCCATAGCACTTAATTAATGCTCTTGATTTTAATTTATTTTTTAAAAAAGCCAGTTCCACAATGTCTCTTTCTTTGGAAATTTTGATCTGGCAATCGTAATGCATATCCCTCTAGCTTTGAAGGAGCTATAAGCACATGTCTGAAGGAAGAATTTTGTTAAGTGCAAATGGCAGTGTGGGCAGTCCCCTGGCTAATTTTGTGCTTTGGGCATTTCTAAAATGAACCTGAGAAGTAGTCTGAAAGAACTGGAAAATGATGATCTCCATACTGTAAGTCAAATCATCTGGTAGGTTTTGTTGTTTCCCCCCTATGCCAGTGGAACACAGCCAATTAAACGTTATTTTTAAAAGCCTATCATTTGGCACAATGGGAAAGACTGTGGGGATTGAGGGTTGCTGATTAATCTCAACAGCTAACCATATTTAATATTCCAAATGTCAGTCCTTATTCATTTCACCCACTTGAGTCTGTCATGTCCTTTTGTGCATAAGATTCTTAGAGCATGCTTGACTTGCAGTATATAATAACAGATGGGTCCCTTGAGAACTTTCTGTGATACAATTCTCAACTTAATAGTAGTCAGGGGTCCCTTAACTCTCATGTTTCTTCTTCTTGGACTGTTTTGTTGTTTGCCAGCATACTTGGGATGTCTACCTAGGAAAGGCCGAGGTGGCTGCAGTGGAACAGAGTCCTTTGGTTTTAACCCTGTGGTTTTATGAAACTTTATTTCAGGTTCCATAATACATTTCTCTGCTGGATAAGGGAGAAGGTGGGTCCTTGCTGTAGTATTCAAGCCCATTCTTTGGTAACGTGCCGTAACGAGCAAAAGACACTGTCCCTGTATTGTTCTTAGGGTGGCCATAGCTCCCCTTTAAAAGAGGACGTTTATGAAAAATACATGTTGCAGGGCTGCATTGGCTCCAGTGCAGCCCTGCGCCATATATTTTTCATAAGCATCCTCTTTTAAAGGGAAGGTATGGCCACCCTAAGTTTGTTCTCCTTTACTCTATGAAATGAATGACAGATAAGAAAGCAGTATGAAGAACTTAATGGTCCACAGGAACAAGCATATCATCCACTTTCTCAGTGCTTTTCATTCCTGTCTTACTAAGAAGAGCAGGTCAAAATTAGAAGTGTCATCCAAAGGCAGCCTAGTGAAAAAGATGTAAGACTTGGGCCTGGGAGAATAAAAATGACCTTCCTCAAAGAGTTGTTGAGAGAGTGAACTAGATGGCATATGGATTGTAACCACTTGGAACACTGAAGGTGCTATAGAAATGAATAATAGGACCTTTTACATGGACGGAGGTGGGTGTGGGAATGGGTGTTTTGCTGCAGTGGGTGGAGGTGCATGGTGTCCGTTTACACGAACACCCACCCACCTCCACCCATGGAGCCTTCTCCAGTTTCTAGAGGTGCACGTATCATTTTTGTTGTTCAAATCACAATAATGAAAATTGTCATTTTCATTATCATTATTGCAATAATGAAAACAACAAATAATAATAATGAAAACGGAAACGAAAATGACATTTTGTTTTTGAAATAAAGGGAGAAAACTGAAAAACATATTTAGGGATATAACTTTTTGTTTCTTATTCAATGGTGATGCAAATTGCGGAGATTGTACCCCTAACTGAGGGCATTATGTGTACCAGTTTTCAAACTGATTGGCTAAAGGGAACCGATGTTAGAAGCAATTGAATGCTGTGATTTTAAGAAAAGTTCCATACACATTGATGGCTACAACTACTTTATCTTCTATCCAATTTGCATGACACCTGTGTATGTTATGTCCTTCCACAAGCTTAACACTCCTTACAATTTTCAGAAAGATTGGATAAAGTGTCCGGATCGTATAAGACATTAACTTGAAAATACATTTCCAGTTGTAACATTTTTATATTCCATCCTGTTAATAAAATGTTTGGCAGCAATGTATCATATACCTTCCCTGTCATCTCTGCCAAACTACTGGACAATTTGATAAAGGGACCCAATTCTATAAGCAATTGAATTTGTCTCTGTGAAGACCATTATTCAGATAAACAGCAGCACATGCAGTGTCACTCAAAGGCAAGCACCTGGCATGGCAGAGGGAGGGAGGCTGTTGGAGGGAGGATGTGGAGCAACCCAAAAGACTGACAGACATATTCACTGGCCAATTACTGCATGCTTCCAGCTTTACAAGACCAATCGGTAGTGGCTTCATGGCGGGCATAGAAGGGACATAACTAGGACTTTGGGGATAGCCTCCCAGCAATCAGGAGACATAGTTTACGCATCCAGACGGGCCAATTATCATTACAATCACATCCTGCAGCACTGTGACAGAGGACATAAAAGAATATCTATTGGCTTTTTCCTAAATAGATGCTTCTGACTTCCCAGTAACAAGTGAGGGAGAGATGTTCGGATAGTCACAGCACAGAATGAGGATATTTGGTTAACATTTCTGCTGGCCAATTGGCATGACAAACCGATCTTATACCACAGTGACATGTAAGAGAATCCCTGGCATGGGCTCCTTCTCTGCATATGCTGTGCAGGCATATAAAATTGGGACCCTTTAATTATCACATCTTTCTGATATTTGGCAGAGATAATCGTGAAAGTGTGATATACATCCCTGCTAAATGTCATGTACACTAGCTGGACTACAAAGATGTTAAGTCAGATATACATTTATAAGTTAATTGCTTATACCACCAGGACCCTTTATCCACTCCTTTTGAAAGTTGGCAGAGATAGTAAAAATGGGAAGGGGTGTAAACGTGTCAAGTTTCATTTACATTAAATGCGAGGCAAAGAAGTTACAGCTAAGAATGTATATGTAGATTTTTGTAAAATAATATAATTAAACTGCTTACAAAATTTGATTCCTTTATCCAATCGTTTTGGAATTTGGTACACTTAGTGCCATCCATTGGAGGTACAATCCCTCCAAGTGTCAGCCGAATATAATGAAAAACAAAAACGTTACAGCTGAAAATGTGTTTTCCATTGAAAACAATGGAAAATGAAAACAAAAATTTGATATTTATGAAAACAAAAAATTGATATTTATGAAAACAAAAATGAAAAAATGAAAATGACATAGGCCCCTGGTGCACACCTCTACCAGTTTCCCAGAGGGCTTCGTGGGTGGAGGTGGGTGGTGCATGGGAGCACGCATGCACCCCCACCCATCCCGCTCAGTGTTCACACGGGCAGACACCCATCCCACCACCAGCCATATACACAGCTGCCCCCCACACACCCGCCCAAACACTGAGCAGGGGGGGAGGGGGTGTCCATGTAAAATTGGCCATAGTGCCCCAAATTTCCTGAAAAGCTCGAATACTTGAGCATTAGTATCATGGAAATCACCACGCCAGCTGATTTTACCATCTGTGCCTGTTTAACAACTCACAGACCTGACTCAATGCATATATTATATTAGGCTCATCCTTATGATCTAACAAAAAGAGGATGTTCCTCCAGTCCTGGCCAAAAAAACCCAACCCCACATGTCCAACATCAGGCAATGGTAGACTCATAAGAACTGATCTCTGGAGCGGAGATGCTTTTTTTATATTAGAAATATGGCACCAAGCAGGAAAAGATTGGTGAGTTTGAACAGCTCTGTATTCTGGCTTCCTTCATTGCAATCTCCTCCTATCCAGGCTAATAATATGACTTTTTTTTGTAAAACACTTTATATCCTGAGGGATCCAAAAGGATATTACACCTTCATAGAGCAGCAGTGAAATACAGGCAGCTCGGAGGCAAAGAGAGGAACAACCAACTAGAAATAAAATCTCCATTATTAGAAATGTCAGAAGAAGAAAAACTGGTTGAGGAAAAAATGACAAGCCCCTATCTGTGCTGAAAAGGGAAGGATAAGGCTTTATTTTTATTTTTTGGTTATCTGTTTTTTGCATGTTTGTGCATATCCTCAAGCAGGGTGGTTGTATACAGGCATGCATCCTGTACACACACTGGCACATTTAGATAATGGTCTAGTTAACTGCCTGTGCCTACTCTTAATTTGCTTTGTGCAGGCCAACCTGATGAGTATAATTGAAGCTCTTCATCCTACACAGAGGAAACAGAGGTGTTCTTCAAAAGTGAGGGTGAGAAGAGTACAGAGGCTGCTCTTTAAAACTGTTCATTTGTCTTGTCTTTCATTTGTCTTTGAAAACTGTTCATTTGTAATTTTAGTTCAAGGAATTTCCTCTAATAAATAGAGGGAGGGACTAGGGTAAACTGCTGCTGTTGATCAAACTGTATCTATTATCAAACTGTATCAATAATACAGTTTGTATTTGATACAAACTGTATCAAAATATCTATTACAGTGGGAAGGGCGGGGTAAAAATTGATTGATTGATTGATTAAATAAATAAATAAATATGTAAAATGGGCAGTTTGCCAGGGTCATCAAATGTTCTCTTGAATGTGTGCCTAGGACACTTGGGGAGGGCTGATACTCAGTCACTTCTTGGATTTTCCCAATGAGAATCTGGGTTCTTGGCTTGATCTTGCAAATGAGAATGAGCCGAGAATTGTCCTGACACTTGTTGAGAAAAGCAAGAATATCGCCCTCCCCCCGCACGTTTTTTTTTTTTAAAAAAGTAACTTGTACTCTCCTGGTTGCCTCTTTCCAAGTCCAGGGCTGCTCCACCAGGACTCCTCTCTGCTTCTCTGCAGGGACAGTTGAGGAGGAGAGTTCACTGAGGAGGTGGCTGTCTCAGAGCAAATAATAATAATAATAATAATAATAAATAAAACACTGCATTTGCAAAATGGCCACTGGGGCTATTCTGTGCATGTGCAGCCCTTTTCCAAAATGTTGCTGGCAGTGTCGGCACCATTTTGTAAAAGGGCAGCAATTTTGCACATGTGCAACCAGTGTCACGTGTGCACATTTTGGAAAAGGGCTGCACATATGGATGTGCAGACTGGTTTTTTAATTTTCTCGAGATTCTTGTGAGATCTCGGAATGTTACTGAGATCTTGTCGAGATCTTGGTAACGTTTCTTGATTTTTGTGAGAACTGGAAGTAGTTCTTGATCCAGCCATAAATTTGGAATATCAGGAATATGTTCCAAAGGTATCTTTCCAGATTTTACCCTTCTTCCATGAATCTTGTTACAACAATGCTCGAGTGCCTCAGCAAAAACCTGGATTGCATTCTACAATACCCTCCGCCGAAAATTCAGGCGGTGGGGGGTTGTCTCGCCCCATAAACTCCCTCCCCCCTCTCCTAGGAGCGCAGGGGGTTAAATGGTGCAGCTGCTGCTTGCAGAGGCTGCACAGAGCTTGCAAGGACTGAGGCCAGTTTGCAATGGGTTGCCTAGCAACCCTTGCAGACCGCGCGAAAATGATAGAGCTGCTGATTGGCCCCTGCAGTCACGTGGGGCAATCAGCAGCGTTCCAGGCTCTCCCTGCTCACTCTAGGAGGAGTGGGGAAAGGAGAAGCA
>QEPC01000763.1:708758-722530 GCA_003113815.1 Sphenodon punctatus | reverse complement strand
CCTAACCGCCTTCGACCCTTCTCCCTCGCTGCCCTTCCCAATGCCTGCTAGTCTTTCCCCTTACTCTTACCTTTGGCCCTCCTCTGCTGACTGCTGCCACCAACCTCTCTCTAAACCAAGCCAAGCATACGCACCTGAGACTTCGCATCTGCTTGAATGTTTGTTTGTCTTCTTCCCTGTCTCTCCCACTGTACCCTCTCCCTGTCTCCCCCCCCCCTTTATTGTCTTTTAGATTGTAAGCCACAGGCAGGGACCACGTCTAATTCTATGTTCTGTACAGCACCAGGCCACACGACTGGCACTATATAAATGTTTACAATAATAATAATTTACAATAATCCACATTTACAATCTGCTGCTTTTCTATAGAAGAATAAGTTAAAAGTGCTCTAGAAAAGAGCTGCTATGACAACCAACATCCAATAAATCTGAAACAAAACAAATTAAACCATCATCAATATGTTGTCAGTTATCACATGCCAGACCCTCAGCTGACATAAATATATGTGGCTCCTTTCCATTTACTTCAGTTGAACTGCACTCCTTTTCACAAGCTAAGGCCCTTTTCAAACAGGCCACGGTGAGTGGAGGGGATGGGTGTGCACCCTCGATGGGTGGAGATGGGTGTGCGGCTGTTGCTAGGGGTGTACACCCACCTCCACCCAACTCCATGCATGGAACAACTGGCATTGGAGCCCATTGCTCTTTACGTAGGTGGAGGTGGGTGGAGATGGGTAGAGTGCTGGAGCTTGCATGCACCCCCACCCACGGCCCGCAGTGTTCCCACGGGCGCCCACCCATCCCCCCGCACCCTCAGTGACATTCGCATGGGCACCACACCACACACGTATGCGGGGGGAAGGGGGAACCTGTGTGAAAAGGCCATAAGAATTTATCAGGTAGTGTCCTGATACTCATTGGTACCAGTGGAAAGAGAGTTTTAGAGAGTTTAGAGGAGCATTCTGGACACAACAGCCACCAGTGTGCACAACTTAAGTTCAGGGATTACTTGAGATATCAACAGGATCGGATGATGTTGGTACAGTAAAATTATACTACAGACCATGATTACATATAGGGAGAGAGTGTGGCTGCTGTGTTGGTCTCAAATGTGAGAGACAGAAGCAGCATTGTTCAGGTGATTACTTTTATTAAACCTACTTCTGTTGATGAGAATATGAAAGCTTCCAGGCTACTCCAGGCTGTACTTCAGGCATGCATTCCCTCCAATAGAACCTTTTTGCCCAGTATGCTAACTAATTTTATCTTGCACCAGGCTCCCAGTATTAAAAGTTTTGTATCAGATTCAGAAGACAGTGGGAGTCATTAATACCTCATTAATCCATCATGGGGAAAGAGCTGGGTGATGGGGGAGGGAGATGAAATTGGAATTGAGATTGGAGGCCTTATCTCATCCATTGCTGGGGTGTGTGGGGGCGAGTAGGATCCTTTCCACTTTAACAAGCTTGGGATAAGCAGGGATATCAAGGAACAAAGAAAGATAATAGCGAGGCAGTAGGGAGCTGAAAACTAAAAAAAAAAAAAAAAAAGTAGGAGGGTGTGAGTATGCTTGTGAGAGATTATTCTTTTCCTGTTGAAAGACACAATCACTCAATCTTGATAATAAGCTGCCTCAAGATGGTACGCTAGGGATGCCCATACGCCATCACCTTCCAAAGGCTAGTTCTTTAAATTAAAATTACTAATACAATGTACTTTCAGTCTTATTCTCCATCACCAAAAGGCATCACATACTTGACAAATAGTCTGAGTTTTGGTTAAGCAAATTGCATCTTTTGTGTTAATAGCATTCCCTGATTTGTGGTGCAGTTTCCTTACCTTGTGCATTGGTAGGTGACATTGTTTAAGGTGAACTACAAATTATAACACTCTAATTAAAGAAAAATGGAGCCTCCAATACACGTGGACGTATGAGGTATTAAAACCATTGTGCCCTCTTCGCAGCATTTTCTTTTTTATGTACCGTACCATAAGCACATGTTTTTGTGATGGAAACTCTTTTTCTATTGACTGAGCCCATACGTAAACACACTGAAAACAAATAATAAAGCTCAATTCATGCAAATTGGTTCAAGTGTCAAACACAACAGACTCCTTATATCCCTTAATTAAGAATGAAAGAAAACCTTAAGAATAAAAGAAAACTAGCTACATCCCTGTCACAGTGAAGCAGCAATAAAACTTTAGGCTCGTCAATTGGAGGGAAAGAGAGACCCTGGGTATTTTCAGAAGTGACGCTACCATGCTTAGCCACACTTTACCACACTTAACCCCACCCCGGGGTCACAACCACTGTCACTTCTGTTCGGCAGCTGCCAGATGTTCACCACACTTTGCTCTGAATCGTGGTAGCAGTTACCACTGGTTATGTTCTTGGAAAATCACAGGGAACAGCCTGTGGTAAGCGCTACTATGGTTCAGGGCAAAGTGTGGTAAGACTCTCTGTCATATCTGTTTTGGTAGGTTTCTTTTATTGACTTGTTGGCCCCATGGCCATCACAAGATAAAAACACAAACAGCAAGGAAAACAAAATTGCCAAATACACAAGCAACATACAGTATAACAGGTGTAACAGGTGCAAAATGTGATCAAGTGAAACAAATAAATAAACCGCTATCAACCCGTGAGAATACACATCCGTAGCCAAAAACCGGCCATAAGTTGCTCCTAAAGAATACACAAATAAATTTTTTTTTAGGAGCAATAAGATAAATTAAAGGCAGGTCTTACTGCAAAGATTGCCACTGACATAGTTCTAGCAGGGACTCTATCCCCAAGAAGATAGAGAGACTGCTGCAGTTTGGGTCGAGAGTCATCCAATCCAGCAATTTCTTGGAGTTGGCAACGTTGAACAGCATATAAAGTTCAAGAAATTAAATAGTGCCCTAAATCCTTGACCCCCCACCTCCGCATGGACACAGCCGTTCAGAATATGGAACCCCCTGGTAGCGCCCTAAAAGAACGGCTGTGTGCATGGATTGAAACCTCAGCCTGTCTCAGCCCAGGATCATTAAGCTGATATATATATATATATATATGTAGCCCCCCCCCCCCCGNGTGTGCATGGATTGAAACCTCAGCCTGTCTCAGCCCAGGATCATTAAGCTGATATATATATATATATATATGAAGCCCCCCCCCCCCCATGAGGTGGTAATAAGTATTTATAGAAGGGAGAAGAATTCACACTGCTAGCAAGTACCCTTAGTTTTTTTCTATCGATATTGTGGATACGTTGCTTCAACAACATTACTATATGGGTACTGGAAAGGCCCTTTAGGGATACTTCCGAATAACCCAACAGGGCTAACCGAGATTTAACATCTGCCCACCAAGAATCAACACCACCAGTCACATCCGATTGTTTTTCATTCATGGCCAAAGACAGTAGAGAAGTAACTGGAGCATCCTGAAGCTTTGCCCAGAATTTTAGAAGGCACACTTTGACGATGCCCCCTAGAGACTGGAAACCCACTTCCAGGGCTATAATTGCAGAATTTGTGGACGGGGGGAGCCTCAGAACTCGTTTCCAAAATTGATTGATAATTAGACATAATCTATCTATGGCCTTCTTATCATGTCCCCAAATTGGTGCCCCATACAGCATACTTGCTACCACCTTAGTCATTAGAGCTTTTGAAGCAGCCCAAATATAACAATTCCATAATAGGAAAAGAAACGCTGGATGGCAAAGAACTCTAATTGCGCCTTTGCCTTAGCTGCTAATGTATGAGCAAGCCAGGCACCATTATCAGCCAGTATAATACCCAGATACTTATATGTTCTAGTCTGCAGCAAGAGATGACCCTGCAGTGACAAGCTGTATTTCCTATGACGTTTCGCAACAACCATAATTTTGGTTTTCTCATAATTGATGGAAAGCTTTTTCTTGCAGCATCTGTCACCAAAGTCTGCCAAAGATCTATCTAAGCCGCATCTACTAAGGGCTTAGTATCATCAGCATACATTAGAAGATAAATCTTCTTATTACATGTCTGTTCTGTGTACTAGTCTACCCTGGGATGGGGTGGTGTCCGTTACCCCGGATTTGGTCTAAGCGTGGTAGCGTCACTTCTGAAAATACCCTCTGTGTGAATGATTTCTCGATATCTATTTTGGATTAGCTACAGATGATACTTTCTCTCTGTGACTGTGTATTTAGGTCAATAAATTCTGTCACCCAAAAGAGATAAATAAAAGTACCTTATAGTCTTGCACAATGATATTCAACTTTGGAGAAATGGAAAGCCAGTCTGTTACTAGGGGTGGGACTATCTGTATCGGATTAATCCGATAATACTGATAACTGAATGAAGCAGCAATGATATATAAAATGAACAAATGACTTCCTTTAGCAGACCATGGTTCCAACAGCTGGAACAGCAACAGGACATAGGAAAACCAAAAAGGAAGGCGAGAGGGTGAAAATCTTATCTTCCAAGAGGCTTTCCTGTTTTTAATTTAGTCTTCTGCTGTTCAAATTCTCAAAATTCTACCAAAGTAATACCACAGAAGCATAGCGAAAAATATATTGCCGCTTATTACATTAAACTGGTAAGAGAGGAGCAAGAATTTCCTCATTTCCATAAACTGTCAATGAAAAAAAGAAATAGGCTGGCCATAAAGAGGAGAATGTTTAACAATTAAAGTGGTAAGTTTATGGAACTGTTTTTCCGAAGGAATGGTAGGTATGGGTAACCTGAATATATTTAACATACTTAACATACAACTTGATAATTCCATAATTGGGATCACATCATGTGGTTGCCTGCAATATCCGTGCTAAGAGTAATGATCTAGCGGACCCTGCCAGGCTTAAATCTAATATGTACTTATTGTTAAGGAGGGCAGATACATTAGGGGATTTGGGATTAAGGTTTTTTTTAAAGGAACTATACAGAATAGTTTCAGCACTCTAAATAACCCCTTTTCAAATATGGTTGGAGACAATGGTGAGATGGAGAAGGCTATTGAGATACAATAATAAATAATTAATAATAATAATAATAATTAATAAAAAATAATAACTAATTAGTAAATAATCCTTTAGAATATATAGCACATTTCATCTGTAGATCTTGAAGTATTTGATGAAGATCTCGTTACTCAGTTACTACAGGTGACAAAAATGGGATGGAATAAATGGCTGATTCAATATGGAAAAAAAGCTGTAATTGATTAATTGCATTGCGTATTATGCAATTGTCTCCCGTTGGAAGTTTTTGTATTTATTTTTTTTAAAAAATTGGTTATGGCATGAGCTGATGCCATGAATAAAACTAAATGAAAATGAAACTAAATGAATAGAATAAATGACTTGAATAGGATATTATTATTCTTGCATGTTATTATTTATCATTTCTATAACAGTATTGGTGTTCAAAGTGTGTTTTACCAACCTTATCTAGTTCACTCTCACTGCAACTCAGATGGGGAACTGAGTCTGAGAGAGAGTGATTTGCCCAAGGCCACCCAGTGAATTCATCATGGCTAAGGTGGGATTTGAATTCTGGTCTCCCAGGCCCAAGTTGAACATCTTATCTCCTAGGCTACATTGGGGCCAATCCCAAGCCCCACAGAGATCCCACGCACGCAAAAATTCACAGTTTCCGCAGGACCCAATGTGCCCACAATAGAGACCCGTGCTTTTTGTGCACAGCTGCGCGTGGGATCCGCGGGGTTTGGGATTGGCCCTGCTGTCCCAACCAGCAAGCTGATGGCAGAATTTGGAGTGGAGCACAGTCTAGAACCCTATCTACTGAGCATGTGTGCCCATGGGTACGTGAATAAGACACAAACAAAAATACAGCCAACCAGTACTGATACAAATCAGACATTTCTGGTAGTACAGTTGTCACTTGCTTCATTATGGATGATGGGTACTTTCAGACATGACGCTAACCACCCTTTAACCACCCTTGGTGGTTATTTATGCATGTTGCAGGGCTGCATAGGGCACCAATACAGCCCTGCAACATGCATAAATAACCACCAAGGGTGGTTAAAGGGTGGCTAGCGTCATGTCTGAAAGTACCCATATCTACTTTGTTGATATAATGTATTTTGCCTGTGGTCCTTCAATCACGTGAAGCAGCAGTTTTGGCAAATGGACAGGCCAGAGAGCATAAATGAATGACAGCAGAGTTACTGTCCAGGAGCTGGAAAGCATCTAATGTTGTGAGCTTCAGCACCTAGAGTAGGGATAAGAGGATGTGGCTGTGCTAATCCTGGCTCTCAGCTGGATTAACCTTCTAAAATAAAAATAAAATGAAATATTTTAGCAGCCATGCAAGATCATTTTCTGATGCTAAATTATTAGGCAGGGTGTGACTGTGCATGGTACCTGCTTGGCCAGTTTTTAATCTTCATGTCCTCAGCTTTCAACGAGAAGGTGCTGTTTTATTTTTAAAAAAAAATTATTTCCAACTTTAAAAGGACATTAACTAAATACTGCAGTTGTGTTGCAGGAGCTTGTGTCAGAACTCAAGACTTCCAGCACATCAGCATTATAACATAGTAGTGATGATTATAGTCATTGGGTTGTGGTAGCACAACTAGGCTGTTTTGGCAAGGAGTGAGCTATGGGGAGCTTGGGGTTCCAGCCATCCACACATAAAGCAGGATGGGAGTGGGGTGCTTAGAGCAATGCAAGGGTCAGGAAAATGCACCTGAGAGCACTTTAGTGATGTGACACACTCATCTGTGATTCACAAACCACTTACTCTGAAGTAGTTCCATTAAAGACGTGTGCATCCCTTGCATAGAGGCAAACAGCACCTGTCCTAAAAATGTGCAGTCTAAGAAAAGACTGAAAAAAAATGATAATGGAAAAACAAGCAGCATTCAAGCAAGGAGATCAGGATGATTGAGAAGGAGCAGGAGGAGGAGAGGGGTCCTCTTTATGGGATTTGTTTTCTTTGGACTTTAAAGTAAGGACATTCTGTTCCCATCTCTGTCAATTAGAATTAACTTTGCCATGTCTCAATCCCCAACTTCGGCTCTAGTGTCTGTAAGACACAATCCTTTCCAATAGTCAATCCATCTGTTTCTATAAAACATGCAGACTACTGCTAGCAAGATAAATAATAGATAACAACAATGAAAGTCCCTGGAACTCAGACTTCTTTTTCCTAGATTGTTTTTCAAGTATGTTTGTGTATGCAGTGATATCTAGGGTAGAGGCCTTCACGGGCTCCAAAATCGAGTCTGAACCTGGTCTGAGTCCAACTGTGCAAAACCAATGGAAGCTGATCCTGATGCACCTGTGTTTCATGAATACCAAGGTGGCGCCACCCTCACAGAGGCTGCTTTTATATGAGCAGGTCACGTGATTTTTCAAAATTCCACGAGACAGGTTTATACATGATGATGGACACGATCACACGCATTCAAGGTGGGCACGCGTTCTTTGTTGACCACGAACTAATTACCTTGATGTGTGAGGCATTTTGTTTACGGTCAGCAAACAACATGCGACTGCCTTGTGTGTGATCATGCCCATTGTCACGTATAATCCTGCCTTGCGGGATTTTGAAAAATCTCGAGAGCGGGTCACAGTTTTTTTGGATTTTGAAAAATCTCGAGAGCGGGTTGTATAAAAGCACCCAGAGAGTTGTGACATCGTGGCACTCCATGGTGGTGGAGTTGTGTCAGAAAAAGGGTGGGGTTAATCTAATTAGACATGCACCCCATCACCCCCACAGAATACCACAATGTCAAAGTACTCTGTGGGGGCAGGGGATATGTCAGGAAAAGGGTGGGGGAGCAGCTTAACCCTGTCCCATTCCTGATGTGCCCTCAACCCCACAGAATACCATGATGTCTCAGTGCTGCATGGAGTAGAGGCACATCTGGAGAATGGTGGGCTAAGGCACGCCCCTGTCCTTTGCCCTACACGGTCTCACCTCCATGGAGCACTGTGACATCACAATGTTCTTCAGCGGTGGGACTTGTTGCTGGGAGCCCAATTTAGTTCAAATCAGAGAGACTTAGACCAGGAGGGCTCCTGAATCAAACTGAGCCTGACCAGATCCCTTGTGTCTGATTGGGTTCAGTTTGATAAGCAGGGTCCTAATCCAGAGTTCACTGCACCTGATTGGATGGCAGTGCAGAATACCTGTGCTAGGAGGGATGCTTCTTCCCACATTACATCACATCTCGCTGATCGTTGGAGGACTGGAAATATCTGCTTATCATGCACTGCATTAATTAATTAATTAATAATAATAATAATTTTAAGCATTTATATAGTGCCAGCGATGTACCTGGCGCTTTACAAAGAGTAAGATGGACATGGTCCCTGCCCGAGAGCTTACAATCTAGAGACGGGGAGGGGAGACAGGGAAGGGGGAACAGAGGGGGAGACAAGGGATGTGACATTCATGTGGATGCGAGAGCTCAGGTACACGTTCTTGGCTTGGTTGCAGTAAGTTGAGAGTTTACAGATAGCAGGTGGGGGATAATCCTGGGTGGGGGTGATTAGCAGGAGTTCGGAAGGGCGGAGTGGAAAAGGTGGGTTTTGAGGAGGGAGGGACTTGAAGGTGTGAAGGGTGGGGGCCAGGCGGATGAGGGCAGGGAGGGAGTTCCAGGCATGCGGGGCAGCGAGGGAGAAGGGACGAAGGCGGTTGGAGGAGCAGGGGAGGCATGGGACGGTGAGGGAGGGGATGGAAGAGGAGCGGTGTGCTCGAGCAGGGGTTTGAAGGGAGATCAGGGCAGAAAGGTTGGGGGGAGCGAGGTTGTGAAGGACTTTTTAGGTGAAGACGAGGAGCTCGTGCAGAATATGCTCAGGAAGAGAGGGAGCCAGTGGAGAGAGGAGAGGAGAGGCTGCACATGGTCAAAGCGACGGGCTAGTTGGATGATCCTGGCAGCAGAGTTTTGAACAGAGATAAGGGAAGAAAGGTGAGAGCGGGGAGGGCCAGCGAGGAGGCGGTTACAATAGTCAAGGTGTGAGATGACTAGGGTGTGGATGAGAGTTTTGGCAGAGGAGACGGACAAAAAAGGGCGGATCTTGGCAATGTTGTGGAGGGAGAAGCAGCAGGATTTGGCAACAAAGTCAGTGTAGGGTTTGAAGGTGAGGTGCGAGTCGAAGATGAAGCCTAAGCTACAGGCTTGGGGTATAGGGAGGATGGAGATCCCTTCAATGGCAATTGACAGGGAAGAGGGAGTGGAAGGATTGGGAGGGAAGAAAAGTAGTTCAGTTTTCACCATGTTCAGTTCATGTGATAACTGTTTCTACTAGACAGTCAATCAAATAGTTGATAGCTACTTGACAAACATATGACCAAATTATGATAGATCCTTTCTGTGGACAAAACCTAGATAGTAAGAACCAGTTGCTACCTGGAAAATGTAATCTATGAACAGGGCCTAAGGAGCTGCCTATGTGTAAGTCATATCTGAAATTAGGTTTAAACCACAATAGGCACTTTTGAAAACCTTAGTAAGAGAATCTAAAAAGCAATCTAGTTTTCAGAAAGTCTAAAAACGACCCATCTGGAGAGGTCTTGGTCTCCATCTAATTATTGTTTTCCTAGTGATTTTTTTGTTTTGTTTTTGTGTTTATGATAAGCCAGGGACTGACAGAAGTAGACACTGAAGTTTTCACAGGCTAAGTACAGTCAGTCAGCGGCAGTGCAAGTCTCCCCCTGCTGCATCATCACTGATCTCAACCCTGACCTGGGATGGACAGGCCTCTGTAGGGGTGAGAGGCAGTCCAGCCTCTCTTTCAGCTCAGTCCTGGCAAAAACCGTTACCGTCAGCTGTGCCTAAATGACTAAGTGTGTTTTTGTGAGGAGAACTCCTGTCTACTGAGGACTGAACTGAGATCATCAAATCTGTCACTTAGGACCTGCTTCCTTAGATGTCAGATGGATGCTTACCCATTAAAATGTCACATCAAATAGGTCCCTTTCTTGCAAGTCTGCCATAATCAGAACTCCTATTGAACTGCTTGCAATGGAGAGCTTGCAAGATTTGGTCTATTGCTGTAGCAGATATGTTATTAAACTCCACTGTATTTTATTCCCATTAAAGTATTTAATTTCCTAAGGTGCTTTCCTCTTACTATTTTCTGTTCTTCCACTTAGCTTTCTTTCTGTGACATATTAGTCAGCTTTACTGCTTAGATTCCCTTAACAGGACCAATGTGCTTCTCTAAAAATTTCATAAATCTGTCCAGTGTTATGGCAGCCATGGTAATAGTCTCTTCAATTCCTAGCTATTGATTTGGTGACCTCTTTTTTTCTTATTAACCAAACCATTAGCTTGCCGCTACCATCCCCTCACTCATAAATCTTTTGTGCTGTACCGAATAGTAATGTTTTTGGCATTTCTTATTTCAAGTTTGTAACATGCTAGTAGCTTCTGGGTATTTAGCATTTAGATCGATCTCTCTAATGTAAATATTTCCTTTTCTAATTTTTATCACATTCCCCTTTTTGCAATTTGGCTAAGTAATGCCTTCTGAGTATTTTTTTAATAAGTGGATATGTTCTGAAAAGTGACTTTAAAACATCTCAGGTTTTCCATATTTATTCCTCACCAATATCCTCTGTATCAAAGCTGTTTAGTTTATTGGTCAAAAAGATTATTCAAACAAACGGGAGAGTTACCAGGCTGCAAACTAACCTAGTATCTTATAATCGAGCTATGCTCTTTCCTCATTCTATCATCTGACTAGCCCAAAAAGAAAACCAGAACTTAGTTGACACTGTTCTACTAATGAGATGATCAATGTTATTGATGAAACTTGGGGGGCATAGAATGTGGTGGCTTCCTATTCTGCAGATATATATCTGCTTGAAGGTAGTAGAAGAGCTATATTTTTACTATACATAGCAAAATCTATTTATAGATATATATAGAAACTCAGGCTGCTTGCCCACGTCACCCAATTTCAAATTAGTTCCTATCTAACGTGAGATTGGGTAACATGGGTAAACCCCCTTCCTCAAGCAGGATGAAATTACATGTGAATTTCATCATGGATGACAGGGCTGGAAAATCCAGCCCTGTCACGCATGTGAGTTTAAATTCAATTGCAATTTTAACATGTGCAGCAGGTGCAGGGGAATCTTAAGTTTATCTTACGATGAAATTCCCCTTTTCAGTAACTCACCCGGTGGGGTGGCGGTGGCAGCAGCAGCAGGGACTCCTCCAGCCGCCTCTCTATAGCTTCTTCTGACTGCTTTCATCCCCTTCTGACGAGGCCTTCCAGGGCAGCCACAGCTGGATAAAAATGACATCATCCAACCACAACTGCCCTGGAAGGTCCCATCAGGAGGGGATGAAAGTGGCCAAAGGAAGCTATGGAGAGATGGCCGGAGACATCCCTGCTGCTGCTGCTGCCACAGTCACTGGGTGAGTTACTGGGCTGGGAGAAGGGGGGAGGGTTGATTTGCTGGAATTGGGGAGGGGGAGGTTTTTCCTGCCACCACCCACCCAACCTTGCCCGATGGGGGGAGCAGGGTAACGTGGGCACGGATCCATTATTTTCAATAACGGATCCATGCCCCAGATGAAAGGTAACATGAGCATATAGCCCACTGCGTAGCTCACATGAATAATATTTTCATGGGAGATTGAATCTCATGTGAAAATCAGCAAGTGGCCAAGTAGCCAAAATCTTTACTATATAGAGATGTAGAAGAAATGATCTATATCTCCCCTGAGGAGACTAAAAATTGTTTTTATATTTATATTTTTGTGTGTGTGAGTTAACTAGTAGAACGTGGAATATATTCATTCAAGGATCCAGTTTAGATGTTCAGATGTGTCATATTTCATGTCTGTAAACTTAAGTGCATGTTCTAGGGCTTTGGAAAAAAAACATATGCTAAAGTCTGACCTTCTTCCTCAAAGCATGTAAGCATACGTTTAAATTTAAACTATTTCTTTACACTTCTAGATAATTTTAAAAATATGGACATTATCTCAGCTGTTCTTGATGCTGCATTCAGACAAAATAAGGGTTCTGGCTACCATAAGACTGTGTTCAGAGAAAGGTCCAATGCTTGCTCCTACTAGCCAGAAGCACAGCAAGAGAACAGGAGATCTGGCAAAGGAGTGGCTCCCTAGGTTTCTTGACTAAATTTCCAATTGGATCCGTTTGTCTGCTGGATGGACAGGGGAGGACCTTATCTCAGCACTGCTGTCCAAGTAGCCCCTCAGAAAGAAAATTATCCATTAAGAGGCCCAGTTTTCCTTAAGGCTAAAACCATCATAAGATTATTAATTATTATTAATTAATTAATTTATTATTAGTATTATTATTATTAGTAGTAGTATTAGCAAGCATTTATATAGTGCCATCAGTGTACCTGGCGCTTTACAGAGTAATGGAATAGACACGCTCCCTGCCCTAGGGCTTACAATCTGAGAGACGGGGAGACAGAGGGAGACGAAGGAAGGGGAACAGAAGGAGACACAGGTGAGGGGAGCGAGGAGTTGGGGAGGGCAGAGCGGAAGAGATGGGTCTTGAGGAGGGATTTGAAGGTACGAAGGGAGGGGGCGAGGCGAATGTGGGCAGGGAGAGAGTTTAGGTGTGTGGGGCAGCTAGGGAGAAGGGACGAAGGTGGTTAGGGTAGCAGGGGATGGGTGGGAGGGCAAGAGGGGACAGAGGAGGAGCGGAGTTCACAGACTGGAGTATGGAGGGAAATTAGCACAGAGAGGTGGGGGGAGCAAGGTTGTGAAGAGCTATATAGGTGAAGACTAGGAGCTTGTGCAGAATTTGTTCAGGGAGGGGGAGCCAGTGAAAAGAGGAGAAGAGGGGCTGCATGTGGTTGAAGCAACGGGCAAGGTGGATGACCCTGGCAACAGAGTTTTGGATGGACATAAGGGGAGAAAGGGGAGAGCGGAAGAGGCCAGTGAGAAGGAGGTTACAGTAATTGAGGCATACAAAAGATAGAGTTAACTTAAGACTTTGGGCTTGAGAGGCATGTGTTTTGAAAGATAAAGGGGTAGTGGAGAACATTGCCTGCTTTTTAAACTCATGGCTTTGGTAAAATCACTTGTAATGTTTTGTCTACAAAAGCCTGTTTGCTGCTTTGTAAACTTCCATGTATCATCCGCTCCATGTATCATCTGCCATTTTACATTGTCATATGGATCGATGACCTGAATCAGGATGATGTCTGAAGTTCTTTGTGTAGAACACATCATGAGACAGCAGCAAACTTCCCTCAGCTATTCAAGGGTATGGAAAAGTGGAGAATGACATTAGCTACATTCGTACATATGAGTCACCATAATTGCTGTGGGCCCATCTACCATGGTAAACATGCAGTATACCTATGGAGACTAGTATCATACAGGATGTTCCCTTAATTTCAGTGGACTATCACATTACTCAGTTTGTGGAAAGGCAACACCATTTAGTCTCATATGATGGAGTATGGTGTAATGGGTAAGTGCACAGTACTTGAACCCAGAGATGGGGGGGGGGTGTTGGGAATTTTTCTAACCATTAATAAAAATTCCCAACATAGGGTCATAGGCCCAGAATCCTCCTGAAGATCCTAACAGATTTTTTGGAATTCGAATTGAATCTCGTTGGAGAAAAGCACAGCTTATTTTTGTACCTGGTTTTTGTTTTGGAACAAGACAAGCAGCATGGAGAAAACTCAAGGGAACTTCAACATTCCAAAGCTGGAAGGAGCGAATTTCAAAGAGTGGAGTTTCCTCATGCAATCTTGCTTGAAGAGTCAAGGTCTTTATGAGGTGCTAACAACAGAAAGACCAACGGCTGCAGGAG
>QEPC01000763.1:684881-705937 GCA_003113815.1 Sphenodon punctatus | reverse complement strand
AGCTTGAATTGTTAGTAGCAACAGCTTAGTAGTAATCAACACCTTGGAGATTGTTTCTAGATTAAAGTAAACTACTTTATTGAGAAGTACATTGTGATAGGAAAGGCCTATCCCTAGTCTTACTAGCTAGCTGCCCCCAGCATGGTGGGCAGACATGTTGAAGGTCAGAAAGAGAATTTAGGAATAATGGAGAAAGGTCAGGAAGAAGGAGGAAGTCCAAAGGAGCTTCCTGGGCACATCCCACCTGGGAGGGGGCTTAGAAGCAGAGATCAGGAAAGGTTAAAGTGACACACACGCTAACTCACTATCTCTACTCCCAGTGCCCCTAGTGGTCATTAGGGTTTGTTGGTGCAAAAGGTGATGTCATCTGGAGCTGTTTTTCCAACAGGGTGGACCCCTGTTCAAGTCTCACCTTAGTCAGAAACTCACTGGGTGACCTTGGGCCAGTCACATTTTCTCAGCCTAACCTACCTCACAGGGTTATGAGGATTAAAAAAGTTGTTAGTTCTATGTAAAGCGCTCCGAATGCCATGGCAGGGGAGTGCTATATAAAAATAAAGATTATTATTATTTGCTGATTCTATAGGTAGGTCCAAATCTTTTTGCCCCTGTGACCCCATTTTGAGATTTGAATATAATGCCATGACCTCAGACACTCCAGACAGTAAAGATGACATTCTAAGTATACGAAAAATTAATCAGGATTGCTACCCTGCTTGGGGTCATAGCCCAGAGTTTGGCACTCTATCTCAGATTGATGTTCATCTGACTGCAGGGTTTTCTTTCTTTTTGGTTTTTATGTCACTTTGTCTCATCATAAGTTTCTATCTACTATTAATTATTTTAGTATTATGTATTAGCCCAATGTCTCCCAACACTGACAAAGGTGCTATGCCTCACTTAGGCAGTCCTGGAAGGGAGCCTGTGATTTCTCCCTCATTTTGTAGTTATGGCTTTGCAGCCATTATCTAGCTCATAGAATGGAAATTGTGCTTACTTTTCTTTAAAAGGAAGGGTTAGGTTTTTTAGAAATATCAAAATGATAACTATATGCCAATTTGTGAGGCTATTTTATAGCACACATCTCTCTCCAAAACACAATGCACATTCTCTTTTCAGGAAATCAAATTTTAAAAAAACCAACCTTAATTTGCTGAACAATGTTGCAGTAATTTTACTGTTAACTCGATAGAAATATCTTGTAACCTAGAAAGTTATATAATAAGTGGTTTGAATATTAAATGTATTGATTTTCACACCAAATTCTATTTGCATTTGCAAAAGGAGGCATCTACAAATTTGTTTTCCATAATGGAAAGTATTTAACCCACTCCCCTATGGTTTATCATCCATCATAAACAAACAAAAAAACAAACACCTTCCCCCATGCATGCATTCATATCTATGGAAGGGCTTGATACACTGAGTGTACGCATTGGAATGAATACTGCAGCTATCTTGAAGTCTTGGGGTGTTTTCAGACGCTACGAGATCACAGTCAACCACCATGAACCACACACAACCCTGCGGCGGGGCCAAAGGGCCCCGAACGTCTGATCAGGGGTCGCCAGATGTTCACCACAGACAATCCCCAGCAGGGGACAAAGCTAACCACCCTTTCGGAGGTCCGGCTCGGCCCATCTCCGAAAGGTTGGTCAAAGCAATCCCCACCGGGAAACAGCAAAACCGAACGACTGAACGGCAATCACCAGCCGGAAGCAATCAAAATGATTCCCAGCCGGGGACAAAGCACGCAGCGTTGCTGCCAGGCAACGAGCCTCAACACAGACTGGGGAGGGAGATTTAAAGAGCACACAGCAGCGGGGGAACGTGGTGGGATGGAGCAAGACGGAAGGGAGAGGAGAGCGGAGGGCGAGCGAGGAAGGGAGGAGGAGGTGCAGGTGGAGGAGGCAGTCGTGCTGCAGATGGAGGCGGTGGCGGGAGAACAGCAGCAGCCGGGGCAGGCCGCCCCAAAGCCGACAACCAGCCATGGGGATGAGCCACCCCGGAACCGGGGGGGCAGCGGAAGGGGGGAAAGATAACAGCCGTGGGGCCGAGCCACCCAGGCAACCAACCGCTCCCCCCCTTATGACCCACAGATACGGAAACGGGCCCTGGAGCCGGAGCCCCTGGAGGAGACGGACGGAGGGCATGCAGAGGAGGTGGAGGAGGAGGACGATGACCAGGAGAGCCCTCGCGGGAGACGGCCGTAACACTGGGGGGGGGGCAATGGGGGCACAGGGAAACCCAGGACTTCATCAGGATCTGGGGGTCCCTAGAGCACCAGCTGGAGCTAGTGGTGAACCAGAGGAACGAGCACATGTACCACGAGATCGTGCAGGACATGGAGGTGGCAGGGCACCAAAGGACAGTGGCCCAGTGCCGCTCAAAGGTGAAGGAGCTCAAGAGGGGGTACAAGGACATCAAGGACAACAACCAGGGGTCCCAGCACGGAGCCCGGACCGCCCCCTACTATGACGCCCTGGACCGCATCCTCCACATGAAGGGATTGATAGTTGCTCTGCGCCTCGTGACAAACAAATTTGTAGATGCCTCCTTTTGCAAATGCAAATAGAATTTGGAGTGAAAATCAATACATTTAATATTCAAACCACTTATTATATAACTTTCTAGGTTACAAGATATTTCTATCGAGAATGCGACGGCCCATCTCTTTACAGGGACAGGTCAGTGGGAGCACATAACACCTGTGCTTTGCACTTTGCACTGGTTGCCTATAGTGTACCGAGCCAGATTCAAGGTGTTAGTTTTGATCTATAAAGTCCTACATGGTCTTGGCCCCTCATACCTCGGGGACCACCTCGCCCTCTGCATCTCAGAGCGATCCCTGCAGTCTACCGGGGGCACCTTCCTGGAGGTCCCCCGTGTTAGGCGGGAGGCCACCATGGAATGGGCATTCTCGGTGGCCTGGCTGCGACTCTGGAATACCCTCCCAGAGAAAGCTCACCTGGCCCCGGGTCTGCTGGCGTTCCGCCGAGCCTGCAAGACCTGGCTGTTCGTCCAGGCCTTCGGAGGGGAGGGTGGGAGGGAGGGGTAGGTGGGGGGGAGATGTTTTTTAAAAATGTTTTAAAATTAATAATTTATTATTGTTGTCGTTTTTAGTGTTGTAAGCTGCCCTGGGGTGCCATAGGCATGAGGGGGCGGCTAATAAATATAACAAATAAATAAATAAAATATTGATATTGTGTGGTGTGTTAGCAGGTACAACATGGGGAACGAGGCAGCACCACCTACGTGCTGGGAGCGGGTGGTGAGAAAAACACTGATTTGCCCCAAGATGAGCTGTGTGTCTAAACAGTGCCACATGGTGAACACAGGGCCAAACCAGTGTTCATATCAAGGTCAAAACACACATCCAGACACCTGTTGATGTTATGTCTAAAGACAACCGATGTCTTCACATGAGCTGCTGAGGCCCAATCCCCACGCAGCCCTGTGGCTGGCAAGTGCAGTTGCCTCACTGCAGGGCCAACGCAGGGAGCTGGGCAGATGAGTGGCACCCCCGCAAGGCAGCCAGACTGCTGCTGGAGATCCTGCCACGGTCAGGGTGGGAGGAGGTGCCAGCCACACAAGCGGGTGCCCGGCCCTCTCCTGCCTCCCTCCCTCCCCTGACCTGACCAAATTCTCTCCACAGCTGTGACATGGCAGCGAGCGACAGGTGACAGCACCTGCCACTCAAAGCCCTGCCATGGAGCTCACTGTGCAGTGGGGCAGGAGCAGCCTGGCACACAGGTAGCTGCTCCTTAGGCAGCTTTAACCCCATGTGGGGTAAAGCAGCACGTAGCAGCCATCTGCCCCAACCCCCAGCCTCAGAGTAGGGTGGGGGACAACTGGTGGGTGCCGAGCACATGAGCCACTGCATTGTGCGGCCCAGCTGCCCAGAGTGGGTTAAAACTACCCAAGGCATAGTAGTCTTCCCATGGTGACTCTGGCGGCTGCAGCCAGTGGAGCCAATCCCAAGCCTCACCGATCGGTGCAAAGAGGACATGCAGCGCACACGCACACCCCTAGCATGGGGACTAGAGTACATGTACAGAAGCACACATGGGGCTTAGGCTCAGCCCCAGTGTTGTTTGACTCTAAGAATAGGTCCTTGTTCTTCAACTGGATCTTTGAGGACAGCCCTCATAGATTCCAACACCCTCCCCCCCACCCCCATATTCCTTTGTAGAACTACATTGACTTTGCCTCCATGGATCAGATTGAAGGGTTTAGAGCCACAGACCTTCAGACTGGAGGTTTCCCACATATTCTTTGACTGTAACTTTGTCTGCCTAATCCTATTACGACCACGGAGGTAAGCCTATGTTATAGAGGAGAACTTATCCCTTCATCATATGAAAAACAAACAAACCACCAAACAGACAAAAATGATTTTGCAGTGAATAAATAGCCTAATAGACTTTTTTGCCCTGAATTGGCTTCATTTAATAATGTGTGTGTTTTTGTAAAGTTCCTCACTGATAATTGTTAACAGCCTAAAATGGAGCATAGAACTGAAGTTGTTCCCGCAAAGTTATCACAGACTATGATTTTTTAAATATAAAATAAAATAACAGGTGCTCTAGACATTATATTTCCTTATGGAAAATACTTTGGCTAGAGAACATTGAAACCTACTTTTTCAAAATTGGAATACTTCCATCCAGTAATCCTCATGTAATCTCTCTCCCTCTGAATGTGATAGAATTGCTGTTTGAATGAGGAGGCCTGCTTCGGCCTTGCAAGGAAATACATGATTCCTACTTGTCCAGAAAATCCACACCATTGGATTTCTGCCCCGCTCCCCCCACTGGACGTTGACCAGGTGCCATTGTAAACTGTGGCACCTGGCGACTTCTGCATGTTTTGTGACCAGGATTTGTAAGTCCTCTGCTACCGGGGACTTATAAGTCTGGGTCATGAAACATGCCAAAGTTGCCAGGCAGCGTGTTTACACCAGTGTCTGGCCAACTTCTGGGAGTGGGGGGAGCATCTAAACTTCCTGTGTGGAACTTCATCGAACCCAAAAAATTAAGGTGTGTGTAAAAATGCCCATAGACAGGTTCCTTGCCCCACAAGGTTTACAATCTATGAGAGACAAGGAAGGGGGGAGGAGGAAAAAGGGAGAGACAGGAATACATTCACAAAGTTGAGCAGTTGGAGGTGCACATGATTAGCTTAATTAGAGGGGAGAAAAGAACCCTGAGAAAATCAGGGAGCAGACTGTGGGGATGAGTAACTAGAGAAAGTTAACAGAAGAGGTAGGTTTTCAGGAGGGATTTGCAAGTTGGGAGGGAGGAAACAGAACAAGTATATTCAGGGAGGGAGTTCCAGTGGGGCAGCAAGGGAAAAGGAGCAAATATGTTTCAAGGAACAATGGAGTTGTAAGCACATGATGGCAGCAGCAGAGGATGGGAGTGTAGTAGAAAACAAACACAGAGAGATAGGAGGGGGCAAGGCCATGAAGGACCTTGAAGGTATCGACAAGGAGCTTGTTCTGAATGCATTCAGGTAGAGGGAGCTAGTGGAGGGAGGAGAGGATGAACATATCAAAGTGGCAGGCGAGGTGCGTGACCTTGGCAGCAGAGGTGTGAACAGAAATGAGAGGGACAAGATGTGAGTGGAGAAGGCCAGTAAGGAGGAAGTTGCAATGCTCAAGGTGACAGATGACTAGAACATGGACTAGAGTCTTGGCACAAAGCAGTTAGGAAGGGCTGGATAAGCCAGGGACACTACCTGTATAGAGCTTTGGTTGGGAGTTGTGGTGTTGTCACTGTAGCTCATCACAGGTACTTTGCAACCAATCTTTAGTGCTAGAGTGAAAAAAGCCAACAAACAGCTAGTACAAAATTCTCTCTGCAGCTGATAAAATTAGCTCAGCAGCAGTGAACAGGCAAGTAGATTTTTTTCAGTCCTATTTCTACCCACCTAAGTTTGTGCCCCTACCTTACAAAAGCAAGACAGGACATACAGAATGTCCTTATGGGCTTGCTCCAGTTTCTCTAGAATACGAAACTCCAGGCCCAAATCTGGCTTTAGGTTGGTTTCTGTTTGGCCCCATTTCAATTCCTGGAACTGGCCTTGGAATCCAATACTTCCCAGATACGCTGAAAGAGTGAGCTCAGGGTAGTGTGGGCTGAGATGTGGGCATACACTTGAGGACAGGGAATGCTTCTTTGATATGGTTCCTCTTTCATTCTGAGCATAGCCCCCCAACTGCTTTGTGAAGTTTGTACTTATTTTGGAAGTGGCCCATGAGAGGGAAAAGGTTCTCTGCCTCTGGTCTATCATGTTTTATATTCATGCCAGGGAGGAGTAGGCATTTATTTATTTATTTTCCAAACGTATACACCGCCCTTCCTACAAGGGTTCAGCAGGGCTTACACTAATAAAAATTAGTACAATAAAACAGTCTCTCCCTCCCCTCAGAATTCCCACCCTCCCTACACAGTAACCCAAACAACCCTCATCCCTGCCTGCCAAATGTTCTTCCAAATAAAAAAAAATTTACACCACCTCCACAATATGCTCAGGTGAACCTGCCAGGGGGGGAATTCCATAAAACTGGGGCAGCAACTGAGAATGCCCTCCTCCACACCCCTGTTCTATGGAAAAGGATAACAGATGGAAGCTGCAAGAGCGTGCCCCTGGCTGATTGTAGGGGCCGTGATGGAACATGGTAGGACAGGCGGTCTCTTAGATATATGGAGTCAGACAGTCTAGGACTTTAAAGGTCAAAAACAGCACCTTAGATTATGCCCTGAACACTATAGGCAGCCAGCGTAGACTTTGAAGCACTAGTGTAAGGAGGAGGGGGCGAGCTGCCAGTTTCAAAAGTAGCTGAGCCGCTGCATTCTGCACCAGCTGCAACTTCTGAACAGTCATCAAGGGCAGCCCCACATAGAGTGCCTTGCAGTAATCTAGCCTCAAGGTGATGAAAGCATGGATGACAGTAGCCAGATCTGAGTCTGAAAAAAAAGGTAGCAGCTTTCTCACCAGATGAAGTTGGTGAAAAATGCTCCTGGCCACCGCTGCAACCTGACAATCCAGGCATAGCAAGGGGTCCAGAAGTGAGAATCTGATTGACCAGAGGGGACCGGACCCCATCAATGACAGGTGTCCCAATCCCCTCCAGGTCATAGAACCAGCCAGGCAGCCAACCGTCATCACTTCAGTCTTGTCAGCATTCAGCTTCAATCATCTCACCGTCATCCAGTCCTTGATAGCAGCCAGGCATCCGGGTAAGCACCGAGACTGCGGGACCTGGGTTGGATAAAAAAGAGAGGTAGAACTGAGTATCATCAGCATACTCAACTTGGAGTATGTTAGGAATTTATCTAGGCTCCATGTTTTAGATGCACCATTTCCTCCCCTCCCCACCCCCAACATCAAAGTCTGGTTTTGGCAAACTCGTGCAAGGGGCATTTAGATGCTCACACCCCCACCCCACCCCCACCCCCACACACCAGAAGTCACCCAGGCACCATTGTAAGCAGCAGCACTGGGCAACTCCCGCATGTTTTGAAACCTGGACTTTTAAAACCTCTGCTATTGGAGTTTTACAAGTCCGGGTCTCAAAACATGCAGGGGTCACCTGGTGCTGCTGTTTTACAATGGTGCCTGGGCAACTGCCAGTTGAGGTGGTCATGGGTGAGCAGCTAAATCCCCCCTCTCCCCCTGCACAAATTTGCCAAACCTGGGCTTTGAAGACTGGGGAGAACACTGGTGCATCTAAAAATGCCCTCAGAATGGGCTGGACTGAGGGCACCCAAGTTGTTCTTCAAAGTTCACTCTTTACTAGGCCCTGCACTTTCATGCAAAACTGAAGCCCTATACCCACGACACTTATTCCCATTGAGCCCTCCCTACCATGGTACTCAAATGGAAGCCCTATCCCTACTGTATCACACAAGCAGAAGTGTGGTACCTCATGCTGAGAATCCTTCCAATTTCACATTTCTCCTGCAAGACCAGCCCTAGGGAATTGGACCTGAACCGAGGCCAATGGGATCAGTTTGCAGGGCTCTACTCTAAATCTATTCTTTTGCATGTTTATGAAAGAAACCCAGTTATTCACTAGCAAGGTATCCAGAGATATCTGAATGTGTGCTTGATTATGGATAGAATGGGGCTGGTGGTGTGCTTAACAAGCAAAAGGAATCTCTTTATTAACACCGGGGGTGGGGGGGAGGGAATTAAATAACTGACCTGAAACAAATTTTCTATTTGCTTCAAGAAGTTTTGGTTAAGGTTTTTAAATAATTATTTTTATGTATTGGCACATTTTTGCACTTCCTCCTTCCAGCTGGAACCCAACATGAAAATGCTACATGACCATGAGTTGAGATGTTCTCAGTGTTGTTTTGGCCCAACTGAAATAGGGAAGTACCAAAAACTCAGGAGAGAGATTTTTTTCATGCTACATTTTCATTCCAATATTAGACTCCACCTCCGCCAACTGTCCCATTTTGGCCTTGTTTAAAGCATCCAGTTCCAGTACTGATACTCCTTGCCAATGTCCCGGCTGCAGTCTGAGCTGACTCCTTGTTTTGATTGGTTCTACCAATAACAGACTGTTGCTGAAGGGAAACTGTACATCTCATAGAAGTGAATCAGAGTGACTGACCCATGTAATGTGGAGAAAATATTAGTTGGCAGATCTGATCTTAACAAGATGATCATTACAAAATCAGACTTAGGCTTTCTGATGTATTTGTATTTGTCAAAATATTTTAATTGTTAATTATCAGCATTGCTGTGTTGTGTAATTTTTTTAATTAATGGAATATCAAATAAAGCTGCATTCCTCACATTACAGCTTCTGTCTCTATGGAAGCTTCTTTCAAATGTCACTTTGAAATAGGCATTGGCTTTAAAGTTTTATGAAAATGAATGAGAAAAAAAGAGCTCAATTACTTTTGATATTTAAACAATAACACAGATGTCTTCTCTTTATCACATTTATTCAGTCTAGTTACATTGAGTACTTGAGATTTCAGGCTTTATCCATAATAATAAAAGGATCTGATATGTGCAGGCCCTAATATCCATGATATAAGAGGTTGTGTAACTCATTTCTGGTTTCACAGAAGGACACTTGCTTTATATGCTGTGATTAGGTAAACTGAGGACCAATCCAGACACAACAGATTTATTTATTTATTTATTTATTTAACTTAAATTTCTACCTCACCCTTCTCCAGAGGCTCAGGGCAGCTTACAATATTAAAAACAGAGAATACAATAAAATCCCTTAAAAAACACACACACACACAAACCCTCACTCCTAAACCGACCCAACCTCTATCGCCACCTGCCAAACGATTTACCAACAAGAAAAGTTTTATGCTGCCTCCAAAATATGCTCCAGCTTGGGCTCTGACAGACCTCTAGGTGAAAACAGTTCCACAATACTGGGGCAACAACTGAGAATTCATCTCTGGAAACCCTTGACGTACAAACAAGGTTAGCAGGTGGTAGCAGCAAGAGAGTGCTCCAGGCCGACCTCGGGGGTTGGAGTGGAGCATAGTAGGAAAGATGGTCTTTCAGATATGTGGAGCGCAGGCCATTTAGGGCTTTAAAGGCCCAAACCAGAATCTTGAATTGTGCTCAGAAAGCTATAGGAAGTCAGTGCAGACTTTAAAATTTGCTCACGGTGACCCAATCCCAAATGAAGTTGCTTTCCACACCAGCTGCAGCTTCCGAACAGTTATCAAGAGCAGCCCTGTGTAGAGTACACTGCAGTAATTAGTCTTGAGGTAATGAAGCCATGAATGATGGTGGCCAGATCTGAATCAGAAGGAAAGGGCTGTAGCCTCCTCATCCAGATGGAGTTGGTGAAAAGTGCTCCTACCACTGCAACCTGATGTTCTAGGCACAGCAAGGGGTCCAGAAACACTTCAAGGCTGTGAACCTGATTAACAGGAGAGGGGCCAGAGCCCTTCAATGACAAGGGGTGCCAATCCCCTCCATGTCAAAAAATCAGCCTACCACCATCACTCCAATCTTGTCTGGATTAAGCATCAGTCAGCTCATCTCATCCAGTCGGGTACAGTAGCCAGGCACTGGGTATGCACTGACATGGCAAGACCTGGGTCGGATAAAAAAGAAGTAGAGCTGGGATGTTATCCGCATACTGATTGTTTTTCACTCCAAATCTCCAAATGTACTTGCCCAGCAGCCTCAGATAAACATTGGACAAGAGGGGAGACAATATGGAATCCTGAGGGACACCTCGGGTAGGGTTGCCACCTATGTATATTTTTCCAGGCCACTTATGAAACATACATGTTGCAGGACATGCATTGGCACCTATGGCACCAGTGCAGGCCCTGCAACATGTAGGTTTCATAAGTGGCCTGAAAAAATATACATAGGTGGCAACCCTACTCAGTGGAAGTCTTGAGGGGACAACGAGCAATCTCCTATCACCACTCGCTAGAACCTCCCTGACAGGAACAAATGGAATCACTGGAGCAGTCCTCTGCACTCCAGCCAAGTCCTGCAGTTATGTCAACTGACCTCATGATCAACTGTATCTGACAGACTGCGACACAGAGCCAGTTTACGTGCCTGTGCCGTAGCTGTAAGAGCAGCAAAAAAGGAGTTAAGGCCAGCCGGGAGAAGTTGCGGCTGCTGCTCGCAGGGGTGGTCAGTGTCTCCCTTCAGGAGAGCAGAATGTCAAGCTGCCTCAAAGAAGGGGTGGTGCGGCCTCTGCTCAAAAAACCATCAATTGACATGGACTCCCTCGCCAATTATCGGCCAGTCTCTAACCTTCCCTTTTTAGGTGGCCAGATCCTTTAGGGAAGGATATTTACCTGTCAATGAGGGGGGCTGCCATATCCACCATCTTACTCACCATCATCACCTCCATTTTATCAGGATTCAACTTCAGTCGACTCACCCTCATTCAGTCCCCTTTCTTTCTGATTCAGATCTGACCACCATCAAACACTGGGTGAGCACTGAGACTGCTGGGTCTGGATTGGATTAAAAAGAGAGGTAGAGTTGGGTGTCATCAGTGTATTGATGACACTGCACCCCATACTGGGTATTTTCAGATGTGATGGGGCTGATTGACCCCAGCACAGAATCCCGTTTTAGGGAAGGTTATTGAGCAGGTAATGGCTCAGCAGCTGCAGGGGCATCTAGACTGCACCGGTTATCTGGATCCTTCACAGTCCGGCTTTCATCTGGAATATGGCACTGAGACTGTGCTTGTGACTTTGGTTGACTACCTTCGCTGCGAATTAGATCAGGGTCGTTCGTCCCTGCTAATTCTTTTAGATCTGTTGGCTGCTTTTCATACCGTTGACCATGAGATGTTGGTGACTCACTTGCGGGAACAAGCCAGGGTGGGTGGGATCGTTCTTAAATGGTTTCGCTCTTTCCTGTCTGGAAGAACTCAACATTTAGTGCTCGGGGATTGTTCTCCATCTCCTCAAGACCTCATGTGTGGTGTCTTGCAAGGTTCCATTCTGTCCCCTCTCCTGTTCAACGTGTATATGCAGCCACTTGGTGAGGTCGTGAGACAGTGGGTATTTTCAGATGTTACGTGATCACGGTCCACCACAGTGAATCCCCACATGGTGATCGTGATCACAGAACATCTGTTGGGGGGAACGGAAGTTCCCCCCAGATGTTCACCCCCATGAATCATAGCGGGGAATCACATTCACCACATGAATGGCGGTCCCAGCGGGACCAGTGCCATTTGCGTGGTGAATGTGATTTCCCCCCCCCTCCCCCGTGATGAAGGGGATCATCACGTGGTGGGATTCCAGGCCATGGTCAATGTGGGCAGGTGCTATGGCCACATTGGCCGCGCCGCCCTCCCGTCTCCTGGAGGGCGGGCGGCCGGGGCAGCATGGGGGGGTGGGGCTGTGTGGCTGCATGTTACACCACGCAGCCCCACCCCACCCCTGGATTCCCTGCTGGGATCGGCCACCGCGTCTGTTCGCTGTTACGCGGTGGCCCCGGCGGGGAATCAAAGGAGTGATTCTGTCCCGGGGCCAATCAGCCCCATAACATCTGAAAATACCCAGTATGGGGTGCAGTGTCATCAATACACTGATGACACCCAACTCTACCTCTCTTTTTAATCCGATCCAGACCCAGCAGTCTCAGTGCTCACCCAGTGTTTGATGGTGGCCAGATCTGAATCAGAAAGAAAGGGGACTGAATGAGGGTGAGTCGACTGAAGTTGAATCCTGATAAAATGGAGGTGATGATGGTGGGTAAGATGGTGGATATGGCAGCCCCCCTCATTGACAGGTAAAAAAAAACCTGTTTAATAATAATAATAATAATAATAATAATAATAAATATCAAAGGCCACTGAAAGTTCTAATAATATCAGTGGGGCACAGTTCCCCTTGTTAATCTCCAGNGAGGTCTCCATCTCAAATAAGTGAATGTATTCCTCATGTGCTGGCCTTGGCTCCTTTACAGATTGCTCCTCAGCTGGCAGTGGCAGGCGAGAGAGCCCATCCGCATTAGCATGCTGTTTTGTTCTCCTAAACTTAATATCATAATCATGGCCAACTAAGAAGAGAGCCCAGCACTGAATGCGTGCTGCAGCTGTCACTGGAATTCCCTTCCTGGGATTAAATATTGCAACCAGGGTTGGTGATCAGTAACAAGGGTGAATTTCCTTCCGTTCAGATATTGGTTGAATTTCTTCACCCCCCCAAACCAGACTTAAGGCCTCCTTGTGTATTTGAGCATAAGCACGTTCTGCTACTGTTAGGGATCAGGAAGCAAATGCTATTGGCCGTACGCTGTGATCTGGCAGGACAGGAGATATGACTGACCCTATTCCATATGGGGAAGCATCACATGCTAGCTTGATAGGTCGTGCTGGATTGAAGTACGTCAGCACCCTGTCTGAGGTAATTAATTTCTTGGCCATCTCGAAAGCTTCAGTACACTGGGGTGACCATATCCACTTCCTGCCAGCTTGCAGTAGACAATGCAATGGATGCAATATCATGACTAGATCTGGAAGAAATCGTCCATAATGGTTAATAGCTCCAAGGAATGATCTATGCTGGGAAACATCCTTTGGCTTGGGAGCTTCCAGGATGGCCTTGAACTTTTCTGGACTTCTATGAAGACCTTAGGCATCTATAATATGTCCACAATACCTGACAGAGTCCTTAAAAAACTCACATTTTGTATGGTTAACTCTTAGCCCATATTCTTCTAGACGTTTCAGTAACTGCATTAGTATCTCCAGGTGTTCTTCATCACTCTCCCCAGTTACAATAATATCATCCAACTAGCACTGTGTCCTTGGAATACCTTGCAAGACTTGGTCTATGGCTCATTGCCATATTGCAGGGGCTGATGCAATGCCGAACACTAACCTGTTGTACTGATATAGGCCTTTCTGTGTATTTATTGTAAGGTAAGGTTTGGAGCTGTCTCTTATACACATCTAGATGTGTATAAGAGACAGGACCTGCGCTGCGAATTAGATCAGGGTCGTTCGTCCCTGCTAATTCTTTTAGATCTGTTGGCTGCTTTTCATACCGTTGACCATGAGATGTTGGTGACTCACTTGCGGGAACAAGCCAGGGTGGGTGGGATCGTTCTTAAATGGTTTCGCTCTTTCCTGTCTGGAAGAACTCAACATTTAGTGCTCGGGGATTGTTCTCCATCTCCTCAAGACCTCATGTGTGGTGTCTTGCAAGGTTCCATTCTGTCCCCTCTCCTGTTCAACGTGTATATGCAGCCACTTGGTGAGGTCGTGAGACAGTGGGTATTTTCAGATGTTACGTGATCACGGTCCACCACAGTGAATCCCCACATGGTGATCGTGATCACAGAACATCTGTTGGGGGGAACGGAAGTTCCCCCCAGATGTTCACCCCCATGAATCATAGCGGGGAATCACATTCACCACATGAATGGCGGTCCCAGCGGGACCAGTGCCATTTGCGTGGTGAATGTGATTTCCCCCCCCCTCCCCCGTGATGAAGGGGATCATCACGTGGTGGGATTCCAGGCCATGGTCAATGTGGGCAGGTGCTATGGCCACATTGGCCGCGCCGCCCTCCCGTCTCCTGGAGGGCGGGCGGCCGGGGCAGCATGGGGGGGTGGGGCTGTGTGGCTGCATGTTACACCACGCAGCCCCACCCCACCCCTGGATTCCCTGCTGGGATCGGCCACCGCGTCTGTTCGCTGTTACGCGGTGGCCCCGGCGGGGAATCAAAGGAGTGATTCTGTCCCGGGGCCAATCAGCCCCATAACATCTGAAAATACCCAGTATGGGGTGCAGTGTCATCAATACACTGATGACACCCAACTCTACCTCTCTTTTTAATCCGATCCAGACCCAGCAGTCTCAGTGCTCACCCAGTGTTTGATGGTGGCCAGATCTGAATCAGAAAGAAAGGGGACTGAATGAGGGTGAGTCGACTGAAGTTGAATCCTGATAAAATGGAGGTGATGATGGTGGGTAAGATGGTGGATATGGCAGCCCCCCTCATTGACAGGTAAAAAAAAACCTGTTTAATAATAATAATAATAATAATAATAATAATAAATATCAAAGGCCACTGAAAGTTCTAATAATATCAGTGGGGCACAGTTCCCCTTGTTAATCTCCAGGCATACATTATCGACCAAGGCCACAAGCGCAGTGTCTGTGCCATACCATGGATGAAAATGTGACTGAAATGGTACTGGGAATCCAATAGCATCAAGATGATCTTGAAGCTGCTAGGCTGTTCAATAACCTTACCTAAAAAGACCAGGGAGTCAATATCGAAAGATGGGTTCTTAAGCAGGGGCCAGACAACTGCAGTTTTAAGGGTGTCTGACAACCTATCCTCCTGAAGGAAGGCATTGACAACCCCATCCAGCAATGGCCCCAGTGCCTCCCAGCCGGCTTTCACCAGCCAGGACAGGCAAGGATCTAATTCACAGCTTGTTGCCCACATCGCTCCAAGTCATATGTTTTGAAATTCAATTTCTGGACAGGATACCAGTCATTCATTTACACATATGTTACTTGCAATTATTACTTTAATCTTTGTGTTTTAATATTAAGAAAGAAAATTCTTGTAATGTTTTGCCCTCACCTCACCTCTGAGTGTGGGACCATTACAATTGTATTCCCATTTCTCACTTCTTGTCAGACCTTGCAGGATGTCTGTTTTTAAAATTTGAGTGCTGCAGTTAGTAGGTACTTTAGTCTGTGATTAGACATCAGATGTTGCCATCAAAAGAAGGGTTTATAGAGGTGTACTTCTGAGCATCTTCTTTTCCTGCTGACTTCTGTGCAAACTGTCACGTTTGAGGTTCACAGCTAGCCCCAGGTACCTCAAACATACACAGAGATGTTTGCTGGTTTAACTACAACTGTATTAACTCAGTAGCACAGGTAAACATGTAACAGCAACAGTGAACAGCAGATTCAACACAAGGATCTGCCTAAGGAACTGCAGTCCCCGATTGGTATAAGCAAATTCAGTTAACAAAATATAACATCTATCCTTCCCCCCTAAGACAATGCCTGTATATATATATAGAAAATAATAAGGAAAATGTGATGCCTACACTGACAAAATAGTCCAGTCAAATTAGGCTTTGAGGTAGACATCCAAAAAAACAAAGCGGAACCAATGGGAAAAAGAAATGAATTACAAATTCAGTCTATCAGGTGGCTGACATTTTCTTTGTGGATAGCATCTGTCAGCAAGTTGGACATGACCTTGTGCAGGAGGTTTTTCTGCCACACTGCTGCACTCTGGCATGACTTCAGAGGAGGTCTGGTCTCCAACAGGACTGGTTTCTGGTGTAGTCGTCATACTGGTGTCCTGTTCAAGCTGGGAAGAAGATGCTGGGACTACTGGAGGATATGAGGATGTTGCCTCTTGAGTCAGTGGAGGGAAAGCACCTGAATCCCGCAACTGGTCTATGTGACGCCGCCACAATATCTCAGGGTGCACTTGTACTGTATAAGACAGTGGTCCTGTCTGTGCACTAACGATTGCTGGTGTCCACTTACCAGGTCCTCTATAATCACGTGCCAAAACTGTTTGCCCCACTTGTAGCTGGTGAGGGGGGTTAGATCTTCTTTTAATAGCTTGAGTCATCTGTTGATTTCTTAAATATAACCATAGGTTTGGCTTCAGCAAGTCGAAATGTGACCTGAGGTTCCGATCCATAAATAACATTGCTGGTGTCTGATTTGTTGTGGCATGTGTTGCATTCCTATATGCAAGCAGGAATTGGGCCGGTTTCTGTTGCACTGACCTGACCCCCTTTCACCCACTATAGACCTCAAAGCTTGCTTAAAGTTTTGTACAAACCGTTAGACTAATCCATTTGTGGCAGGGTGATATGGGGCTGAGGTGATGTGCTTAATGCCATTTTTCTTCGTGAACCACTGAAACTCTTCCAAGGTAAACTGAGGACCATTGTCACTTACAATTTGTTCAGGTAGTCCAGTACGTGCAAACAAGCTGCAAAGATATTCTATTGTCTGCATTGTTGTGGTGTTCTTCATGCAGAAGACTTCTGGCCATTTGGAGTGTGCATCCACCACTACTAAGTACATCATTACCAGAAATGGGCCTGCAAAGTCAACATGTGCTCGCTGCCAGGGAGCTGATGGCCTTTCCCAGGGATGTAAGGGTGCAGGCCGAGGCATGTGTTGCACTAATTGGCATCCAGCGCATTCCTTAGCTAACTGTTCTATTTGCTGATCAATGCCTGGCCACCATACCAAGCTTCTGGCCATTGTTTTCATTTTTACCACTCCTAGATGCCCGACATGAAGCTCCTCTAAGACTCTCGAGCGCAGCTTGTTGAGAACAACCACACAAATTCCCCACATCACACATCCTTGATGTATGGCAAGCTCATCTTTTCTTCTATAAAAAGATGCCAGGTCAAGGATGTCCAAATGGGCCCAGCCTTTAAGAGTGCTTTCATAAACTTGCGCTAGTATGGGATTTCGCTTGGTTTCCTGCTCAACCATAGCACGGGTCACTGGAGAGGTCTCCATCTCAAATAAGTGAATGTATTCCTCATGTGCTGGCCTTGGCTCCTTTACAGATTGCTCCTCAGCTGGCAGTGGCAGGCGAGAGAGCCCATCCGCATTAGCATGCTGTTTTGTTCTCCTAAACTTAATATCATAATCATGGCCAACTAAGAAGAGAGCCCAGCACTGAATGCGTGCTGCAGCTGTCACTGGAATTCCCTTCCTGGGATTAAATATTGCAACCAGGGTTGGTGATCAGTAACAAGGGTGAATTTCCTTCCGTTCAGATATTGGTTGAATTTCTTCACCCCCCCAAACCAGACTTAAGGCCTCCTTGTGTATTTGAGCATAAGCACGTTCTGCTACTGTTAGGGATCAGGAAGCAAATGCTATTGGCCGTACGCTGTGATCTGGCAGGACAGGAGATATGACTGACCCTATTCCATATGGGGAAGCATCACATGCTAGCTTGATAGGTCGTGCTGGATTGAAGTACGTCAGCACCCTGTCTGAGGTAATTAATTTCTTGGCCATCTCGAAAGCTTCAGTACACTGGGGTGACCATATCCACTTCCTGCCAGCTTGCAGTAGACAATGCAATGGATGCAATATCATGACTAGATCTGGAAGAAATCGTCCATAATGGTTAATAGCTCCAAGGAATGATCTATGCTGGGAAACATCCTTTGGCTTGGGAGCTTCCAGGATGGCCTTGAACTTTTCTGGACTTCTATGAAGACCTTAGGCATCTATAATATGTCCACAATACCTGACAGAGTCCTTAAAAAACTCACATTTTGTATGGTTAACTCTTAGCCCATATTCTTCTAGACGTTTCAGTAACTGCATTAGTATCTCCAGGTGTTCTTCATCACTCTCCCCAGTTACAATAATATCATCCAACTAGCACTGTGTCCTTGGAATACCTTGCAAGACTTGGTCTATGGCTCATTGCCATATTGCAGGGGCTGATGCAATGCCGAACACTAACCTGTTGTACTGATATAGGCCTTTCTGTGTATTTATTGTAAGGTAAGGTTTGGAGTCTTCTTTGACTTCCATCTGCAAATAAGCCTGTGACAGATCAATCTTGCTAAATTGTTTTCCTCCTGATAATGTACAAAGATATCTTCTTTCGTGGCAGAGGGTATTTATCAACATTTAGTACTGGGTTTATGGTAACCTTGAAGTCTCCACACACCCTTACTGCTCCATTTTTCTTGATAACTGGAACAATAGGAGTTCCCCATTCACTCCATGCAACCTTGGACAGTATGCATTCCTTTTCTAGACGTTCCAACTCAGCGTCAACCTTTGGGCGAATGCTATAAGGGACTTTTCGAGCCTTGTGAAATTTTGGCTGTGCATTCTCAATCAGTGTTACTTTAGCCTTCATGTGTTTTAACGTTCCTATGCCCTCCTTGAATACACCTGACACCTGTTTCAAAATACTTCCTAGTTGTTGCTCTGTTGTGTTGCATGTGTCTGATGACCATGATGACGGTAGCATCTTTATGGATTTCTTTTCCAGTGGAATCTCACATAGCCATTCCCGGCCCCATAAGGCTGGTCCCCCTTTCTCAACAACATATAGGTCCAGTGCATATTGTTTATGATTTGTAGTCTACATCCCCTCGCATCACTCCCCTGGGCACTATCTTTTCTCCAGTATATGTTTTTAACAACAGTGGAGTCTTCCTTAGTTGAATATTTTGAAGGTTTCCTCATACTCTCTATTAGAGATGACAGACACCGCAGACCCTGTATCTAATTCCATTTTTAGTGTTTTCCGTGACACCTGGGGAGCCAACCAAATTGGCGATTTGCTGTGTGTGCTCATGTTATATATTTCCAAACTGGCCACCTCATTCTCACTATCTGTATCACTTTGGCCGCTGTCCATGTGATGTATTTTAGTATTTCCTTGTCTGTACTGTGATTTACTTTTTCCTTTATTGCCCTTGATCTGGCAAACTGCTTGGATATGTCCCTTCTTATTGCATCTTCTGCAGGTTGCTTCTTTAAACCAACAGTTGGATTGTGTATGGGATCTTTTTCCACACCGGTAGCATCGGTCTCTATGTTGTGTGTGTGTGGGACTCTTTATCTTGTGCTGTAGACAGTGCATGCACATCTGCTTTTGGTCTAGTTTGTAACTCTCCTGCATCTCTTGCAGCAGTTTCCATTGCTACTCCAGTTTCCACAGCACGTTTAAAGGTGTGGTTTTCCTCAGTTAAATGTTTCTTCTGCATGCTTCCATTAAGCAGCAGCCCACATACAAATCTGTCCCTTAGGGCATCATTCAATCCCTCCTTAAAATCACAATGTTCTGACAGTCTTTTCAGCTCTGCTGCAAATGAGGAAACAGATTCACTTTCAAGTTGAGTCCTCCTGTGGAATCTGAACCTTTCTGCTATTACCAATGGCTTTGTGGCCAGGTGTTCTTGCTAGGGATGGACGAATGCGGTTCGGAAGTTCGGAGTTCGGCTCGAATTCGGCCTGTTTGGACGACCAAACCCAAACCCGAACATACTGAACAGAACTGAACACCGAACGAAATGGCTGAACAGTTCGGTCAGTTCGGATCGCATTCGGGTGAGTTCGGGTGGCAAAAAAAGGTTCACTGTAAGGTTGAACGTGACAGGGAGGGGTAGTACTAGTCACTGAGGAGCAGACTTCCAGGCCCCAGGGGTGGAGAAGCTTGCAAGAAATGAAACTATCTGCCTCCCCCCTTCCCAACACCTTCTGAGCTAGTCACTGTTCTTGAACAGCAGGCGTTGAGTAGGATTATTAGATTGCTATAAGTTTCATTTCAGTTTTGTACTGAAATGAAACTTAAACCTTAAACTGAAACCTTGTGTTGTTTGTAATTGCCCCCCATCCCATAGATAGATAGATAGATAGATAGATAGATAGGTTAGGGACAGTAGACAGTTGTAGGAGTTAGCTTAGTGATAGAGATAGCGTTAGTGATTTAGTTTTAGTGTTTGTAGGAGTAGGCCTGTATACTTATTAGATAATCCATTTAGTTCATAGCATTTAGAATAGCTAAAAGCAGTTAGATTTAGTGTAGATATATATATATAATATTAGATTAAAAAATTAAATTAAAAAAACCATATAAAAACAAAAAAACAAAAAATCCCCATATAAAACCAAATAAAAAACCCAAAAAACCATATAAAAAACAACAAAAACACCCATAACAAAACATTTCCCAAACGGCCGAACTGAATGGCCGAACCCGAACCGCGATCTGTTCGCCCATCCCTAGTTCTTGCACAATTTTCACAATCTCTGCAGAACATTTGCTAGCTGGCTTTTTTGGAGCAATCAGACTGTGTACTAACTGATATGTTTCCCCTCCCATTAAGCTGAGTAGCACTGCTACATGTTTCTCTGTGGGAATCTCATTTGCTGCAAAATATTGCTCCAGCCTTTCTATGTACTTGGTCCAGTCTTCTATAGCACTATCAAAAGGCCCAACAGTTCCAATATAGGCAGCCATGTTGCCCCATCAGCTAACGGTCCCTTAACTCTGAGGACTTACAGTTATGCAGGCCCCTCCTTGTAGCTGCAAGAGCTGCTGGAGAAAGTTGTCTGTTGATGCTCAGCATGCAAGGTTCTTTGGACCCTCGTCGCCAGATTTGAGGTTTACAGCTAGCCCCAGGTACCCCAAACATACACAGAGATGCTTGCTGGTTTAACTACAACTGTGGGTGAAAACAGACGTGATTCTAACCACCCTTTAACCACCCTTGGTGGTCATTTATGTATGTTGCAGGGCTGCATAGGGCACCAATACAGCCCTGCAACATGCATAAATAACCACCAAGGGTTTGTGTCATGTCTGTTTTCACTCTGTATTAACTAGGGGCGGGAAACCGGTAAAATCCGGTATCCGATAATGCTGGTACCGGGCGTACCGGCATTATCGGATTCGACCCGGTAATCCGGACTGGGTACCGGATTCCGGGGTACCGGATTTTTTTTACATTGCAGCCATTTAAAAATGGCTGCAATGTAAAAAAACTTAAAGCCCCAGCAAAAAAGTTTTTTT